>VZSV01000151.1:1659639-1679714 GCA_013398735.1 Nothocercus julius | reverse complement strand
TAGTCTGTTTACTCTTTTTATCCACTAAACTAGGTTAAGCAAACAAGCCTGGTTAGTTTTCCGTCCTGCCTCTGATCTGGGCCAATGTGGGTACTTGGTGGTGCTACTGAGATCCTTGTTTTTTTCAGAGGAGGACTGACACCTTGTGCCCATGCTCTGTCCCCACCCCCAAATAATTGACACGCGATATAAAGGCGGGCCTGACTGCTCCACGAGAGCATCCCCGAAGCCCATTTTAGGAAGACATTTGAACGCTGTGTTTGCTTGAGCAAGATGAGGGCAATTGAAGAGTGAGCAGCCTCTGACTAAGCTGCCAATTAAAAACTGGATAGTCTGCTTCCCCCTGGAGAGGTGCGTAGGCTAATGGAAGTGTTTCCTCTTAAAATATCTGTGGGATTCATTTTCTTTGGATGGGTGATGGGTGTGCAGTGCTGACCTACCTGGGGGAGGTTTTACCCAGGCAAGTATTGTTTGCAAATCTCTGTATAATGGCAGAGTTGAGTGTTGTGGTTTTGTGCTGTGCTTTTGTGGCTTCTCTCAATTTCAGAGACTTCCTTGGGAGGGAGAGAGGATTGCTTCAGTTTTTGGCAAGCAGTTTAAGTTTCTATTAAGCGGGTACCTGATTCTGGCAAAACTTCCCTGTGCTCAGGGGTAGGTCATATGGATGGTACTGGATGGGTTTACTGACATGTTTTTGTTTTGCAGCCCTGTGCACCCCTCTGCCCCCTCCCAACGAGTAGAACTAATACAGGATTTTTAAGCTTATAGAAGGCAGAGCTGGCTCTGGGCCCTGCCAGCCAGAGGACAGGAGACATGGGCAGCAGCTGGTGCCACAGCTCCTGCCATTGTTCTTCTCGTCCCGTCCGTGCTTGCACTAGCAGGACACGGTGCCCGGCAGGAGCATCCTGCCCCTCAGCGGAGGGTCACCCCGCTGCCCAAAGTAGGCTCTGTGTGGGCTCCTGAGCAGCTCCCAGGGCTTTCCAGACAATGCGTTTATATTCCGGAGAGGCTGGGGCAGGTGAGGAGGAGCACAGCGAGGCATGCTGGATCTGTCCAAATAGCTCTGCTGAAGCAGGTGGCCACCTGCCCCGCTTGAGCAGCAGGGCTGGCAGCAAGGTGGACGCAACGCATGTGCTGATGGTAGCTACGCCCCCTGCACTTTGGCCTGGCACAAGGGAGGCTCTTTCCCACCAGTAGCACTGTGTTTTGAGAGCCAGCGGATCTGGGGTAACACTCCTAGTCAGAGTGAGTATTCAGTAGTTTCTATACAAAGGTTTTCTTCTGCTTTTGCCAATGAAAAGGTATGTATAGCTGTTGACTTCAACAGGCTAAAATTTGTGGCATTCTCTTGTCTTTATCCATTTTTTTTTTTCTACCTTTTTCCTAGGTCTGCTTGGAGCCACATCTTGTCTATGTGTTTGTCACTCTGTCCCTTTTAATACACTGCCCTGACTTGCTTGCTGTGAAGGGAGTATGCATCTGGAGATCAAAGTTGCTCTTAACTTCATCATCTCATACCTGTACAACAAGCTTCCTCGGAGGCGGGCAGACCTGTTTGGCGAGGAGCTCGAGCGCCTGCTGAAAAAGAAGTATGAGGGTCACTGGTACCCGGAGAAGCCTCTGAAAGGATCTGGCTATCGCTGTGTCCACATCGGGGAGACAGTGGATCCAGTGGTGGAGCTGGCGGCCAAGCGGAGCGGGCTGGCCGTGGAGGATGTGCGTGCCAACGTGCCAGAGGAGCTGAGTGTCTGGATCGATCCCTTTGAGGTTTCCTACCAGATTGGCGAGAAGGGCTCTGTTAAGGTCCTGTACCTGGATGACAGCGAGGGCTGCAGCGCAGCGGAGCTGGACAAAGAAATCAAGAGCAGTTTCAACCCTGACGCCCAGGTGTTCGTCCCCATTGGCAGCCAGGACAACTCACTGTCCAACTCGCCGTCCCCGTCCTTCGGCCAGTCGCCCAGCCCCACCTTCATCCCTCGCTCTGCCCAGCCCATCACTTTCACCACTGCCACGTTTGCTGCCACCAAGTTTGGCTCCACCAAGATGAAGAAGGGCGGTGGAGCCGGTGGAGGAGGCGGCGGAGCGGGTGCCGTGCAGCAGCCGAGGATGGTCAGGTCTCCCACTAACAACCTGCTGAAGCACAAGGGCCTTTCCCTGTCCATGCACTCTCTGAACTTCCTCGGCAGCGCGGGGAACCAAGCCCCGCAGTCGCAGCTCTCCCCCAACGCCAAGGAGTTCGTTTACAGTGGCGCCTCACCAGGAGCCGGCGGCCTCTTCTTCGATGGCGTTGCTGGCGAGAGCCAGGGCAGCAGCGTCCCCCCAGCATCACAGTTTGGCACTGGCACCGGCGGCACCTTTGATGTGGCCCAGGTCTTCGGTGGCAGCACTAACAGCCTCTTCTTGGAGAAGTCTCCCTTTGTGGAAGGACTCAGCTACAACCTGAACACCATGCAGTACCCCAGCCAGTCCTTCCAGCCTGTTGTCTTGGCCAACTGAACGCGAGGAAGGAAGGAGAGTACCTGGGGTGGGGGGGTGGGGTTGGGGGGGGAACAAGAACTAAAAAGAAAAAAAAAAAAAAAAAAAAAAAAAAAAAAAAAAAAAAAAAAAAAAAAAAAAAAAAAAAAAAGAAGGAAAGAAAAAAAAGAAAAGGAGGGAGAGAAAATAGAAATATACAGAAAATATTCAAATCTTATAAATATAGCTTCTTGGTAAAAGAGAGAGCCCAGTGTTATTGCGCTGTGCTGGCAACGCTCCTGAAGCACTGACTTGTTTTTTAACTTGGTCCCTGTGCTTTTTTCCTACTCACTTTTTTACTCCTTTAACGAGTCTAGGGCTTTTTTGGTTAGCGTTCACCTTTGCCCTGCCCCAACTGGGAAATGGTGCGGACGCAGGTTGCGATGCGGCTGCCATTCATCTCCCTGCGCCCTGCCCCGCGCTGGCCGCTCGATCCCTGTCCACAAGTGGGCTGAGAGGTGCCTCTGTCCTGGGCTGTGTCCCGGGCGCCACTGCCTGGCTGCGGGCAAGGAGTGGGTGAGCGGGAGCGGGCGTGTGGGCTCGGCTGCGGCTCTGCGCGGGTGGCGCTTCTCGGACTGGGCTGTCGTGGTTGCGAGAGGCGCTGGCTCTTGCTCAGTGCCTCACAGTGTGGGGCGGGCAGCCCAGAACGTGGCTGTGAATTGGCATTGAAATGGCTCCTTCCTGCACCCACCCCGTAGGGAGTGGGGCTGCAGGAGAGCAGCACTTTGAGCTGAGTGACTAGTGACAGCCCCCTTGCATGCACAAGCCAAGGGGGCCTTTCTGTGGCCTCTCTGAGCCCTTGGTTGGCCCAGATGAGAGCCCTGTGGGGTAAAAACACTATGTGTGTGGGAAGTGGTGTTGAGCCCGGCAGCTGTGCTGGGATCCTGCCCCACTTTGTACTTCCTCCCCACCAGCAAGGGCAGTATCCGCCGGTGGTCGGTTGTTTGGGGCAGTCTCCCAGGTTCGGTTTTCCTTCCCTGCTGTGAATTTATCTTTTCAATCTTTGAGAGGGAATTCCTTTCCTTTTAGTTAGAGAGGCAGCACTGCGTTTGGGGAGGAGGAAGGGCTATGTTATTGAAGCTGCTCTCCTGAGTGGTAGGCAGGAGTTTGTGCTTTCAGGCGGGCTGAATCCTGCCCTGCACCCATGGCAGAGCAGGAGGTGGCGGACGCGGTGCGCAAGGGAAGCACCTTGTGTCGGCTGGTCCGGGCAGGGTGCGTCACTGTGACAGCCATGAGCTCCTTGCAGAACAGGGCAGGGACTCGCACGGTCACCACGTACCGGGCGCCCGTGGGCCTCGAGGTGGCATGTGCAGGGCCCCCTTTGCCCAGGGCAGGAAGGAGGCCAGGGTGAGGGCGCAGAGGAGCGTGGAGCGGAGTGAGACAGAGATCAGGCTCCGGGAAGTTGTTGTTACTGTTGAAAA
This sequence comes from Nothocercus julius, assembly GCA_013398735.1. Taxonomy (NCBI): domain Eukaryota; kingdom Metazoa; phylum Chordata; class Aves; order Tinamiformes; family Tinamidae; genus Nothocercus; species Nothocercus julius. Next base: position 1,675,779 of record VZSV01000151.1, on the reverse strand, counting down.
GTCTTTCTGCTGCCTCTCGAGTGTAGGGGTCTGGTTTTCTTGGAGCATGTCACTGGAGCCCCTTCTGAAAGCTGCTTCTGTAGCGCCTGTTGGGAACCAGCGAGCTCTTCTGCCCGCCCCGTCACAGGGGACAAGGGCTCAAGCTTGCCCTTTGCATCTCCCTCAAGCCAAGACAGAGGGGGCGCCTCCGGCGCTTCTGCTGCCAATGAGCCTTTGCAGGGAAAACGGGGTGAACCGCGGAGACTGCCCGCGAGTGCCGGAGCCGCTGCTTCTCACCTCCTCTCTGGTTAAGCGCCTCGCCCACGTTAGCACTGCCGCCCCATCTTTCCCCGCCAGGAACGCACTGCTGAGGAAGCTTCCCGGCTGGGAAGCATTGGGAGCAGCCTCCGCGCGCAGAGCTTGGGCACCAGCATCGCGCCCGCTTCACAGGGAGCGAGAGCGGAGGGACCAACCTCTCTGTATCCTCGAGGGAAAAAGCGTGTGCTTCAGGAGCGTTCCCCCAGCGCCAGGCGGCAGCGGGAGCCAGCGGCCTGCCGGGCCCTTTCCCAGGCTTGGATGTAGGCGTTCAGCTTCAGTTTTATTTTTTAAAACCTGCACTAATTTACCTGGTTTCTTAGGAAGAGGAGAGAGAATTTTTTTTTTTAACTTTTATTTTTTATGGGTTTGTGTTCTTTTTTTTTTTTTTGTTGATGTCCGTTTGTATTGGATAATTTGCTACATTTGTAAAATGTAAGAGGTATATATAATATATGTATATTTCTAACGTAAAAAAATTGTAATTTTTTTCTTTTCAAGATTTTTTCTTAAAAAGAGGAGAGAAAAATATTTTTTCAGGAAAAAAAATTAAAAAAAAAAAGAAGCAAGTGAAGATTCCTTTCTCCCCACTCAGCCTTCCTCCTTTCCCTCCCGGCCCTCTCCGGGGAGCGAGTCGACGGTTGCCTGGCGGAGGGAGTTCGTGTGGGAGGACAGCGGCTCCGAGCGGAGGGTCTCTAGGCGCGCTCTGCTTGGGCTTCTTTCCAAGGAGGGGGCTGCTGCGATGGGGAGCTGGGGGTTGCTGTCTTTTTTTTTTCTTCTTTTTCTTTCTTTTTTTTTTCTGTTTTTTTTTTTTCTTTTTTCTTTAGCGAAGGAGGAATACAATCAGAGTTTTGTATTCAGAATGTTGTGCAATATTTTGGAACGGGACATTGGTGTGTCTAGAGATTTAGTTAAAAAACAAAAAAACAAAAAAGGTTGATCAAATCTGTACAGTTTCTATTGTTCCAGATTTTTTTAAGTTTGTATTAAAAGCATGATATAATAAGCGGTTGCCGTGTGCTGTGTGCTCCGCAGGGAGCGAAGCGGCTCGGGAACCTCCTCTCCCAGCGCAGGACGAGGTTGCTGTCCCGGCCTGCCCTGAGGTGAACCAGAGCTTGGTGACCCCCTTCCCTCTGCCCGGAGAGAGGCAGAGCCCGTGCGAGCCCAGTGTGTGCTGGGGCCGGGGTGCTATTGAAGGCTTGTTTTCCTTCCCCCCTGCTCCTCTCCAGGGGTCAAAAAGCATTTGGGGTTTATTTAATCCTGGGCTATTTGGAGATCCTCCTAAGGGAAGGAAGCCCCCGAGCGCTGCATGCAGGTCCTGACTTCCCTGCTTTGTCCTTCTAGGTGGCTTCTCGTAGCAGGATGGCCTTGAGCCTGCCTGTGAGAACAAATGAAGGGTGATGGGGCCCCGGTGCCTCACTCTGCTTTTATTCCCCATTGCTTACATTTAATAAGAATTTCTCTACGAGGTGCTGTTCCTTTGTAGGGAAGAGTGGTGAGCATGGTTCTTCCAGGCTGAGGAAGGTGCTTAAAAGCCTCTTAGCCCAGGAAACATGATGGCTTGCCAAGCGACCCAGCTTCCACAAGCCTTGGCCTGGTTGTGCCCCTACCTGCCTTGGGCGCCAGTGCTGCCTCGCACATGTCTGCTGCCTCCTCAAAAAGCTGCCTAAAGCAGCTTGTCACGATGCCTTTGAGGAACCCAAACGTGGCCGTGGCTCCTGCATCCTTCCCCGCAGCCGCTCGAGCCTGGATCTCTGCCTGGCAGAGCTTGCACTGCGTGGCTTGCGCTCGGCTCTGCCGGCCCCACTGGAGCCGGGCTCCTGTGTGCTGCGGCCCCCGTGACTGCCACACTCCGCTGAGCAGCGGAGCTGGTTTTACCCCTTTGTGTCTCAAACCCCTTGCAATCATTTATCTGAATATCTGAAGCACGCATGGCCTCTTGCACGTGGGCCGCTTCTGGAAATGGAAAGTGGAGGCTGTGCATGTGCACGCCTTGCTGCTCCTTGCCCTGCATCCACTCGGCTCCGGCGCGGCGCTGCGCGGAGCCTTTCCCTTTTTGGGCACAGGTGCCCGAGTGGCCTTAGTTTACAGCTGAGAGCTGCATGGCCAGGGCGGGATTAGGGAAAAGCCTTAGTGGAGCCGTAATTCCAGACAGGTGCACTCCTGGGACGTCTCCATGAGACAGCGGGGAGGCCAAGTGCCCTTTTGCACCTTGTAGCAGCCCTTTGGTGTCCGCAGGAGGGCAGGGAGCTGGGCCGGGCCAGCGAGGGCTCTGCCCTCCTTCAGAGGCTGTGGCCCCCAAGAAGACGAAGGAAGGGGCTGGAGCCCTGCGCTTGCCCAGCCGGGGTGGTGCCTGGGGCTGGCTGTGCGAACGGTCACTGCGTGTCGGACGCCAGGTCTGGACAAGTGATGGAGCTGGTCCCTGAATAGGGCACGTCATTGAGGCTCAGTGACAGGATGGGACTTGTCTCCTGGAGCTGCTGGGTGATCTCAGAGCAGGGGTGAGGGGAGTTGTTGAGATGCTCGTCACAAAGGACTACGCTGTTGAGAAGGAAACTTGTGACTTGAGTCACTGGGCGGGTGGACTCCTACCTGGAAGGAGGAGATGCGCTGGGAAAAAAACACTAGGCTTCATCTTTGGGCTTTTGTGTGTGAAAGCTGCAATTTCTGACATGGATCAAGCTGTTCTGGGAGATGGAGGGGGCTGGGGCTTGGAGGAAAGCCTTACGCAAGCATGAAACGCAGGCTCGAAGATAGCAGTGCTGCGAGTTTCCTTGTAACCAGGCCTAGCAAAACAACCCAGCCTTGCTCTGGCGGGAGCGAGCATCTCGCTGCCCCGGAGCCTCTCAGAGGTTTGGGTTATCGGCTTTGAGTAACGCCCCGCACAGGCGGCGTTAACAGCAGGTGCCTCCCACACACCGGCTCTCGCCCTTGTGCCAGAACCTGGACGTGGTGGAAAAAACACCGCTCGGAGGGGAGCAGCGCCCGCCGAGCGCTTGGCTTCCTCGGAGGCCGCCTGTGCTTGCGCAGATGCCACCTGCTTCCCGCTCGCGCCGCAGCCGGCCGGGCTGCCCGTGCCGGGGCGAGGGGGGAAGGCTGCGCCGTGGGGCCCTGGCCCTTCCTGCCCCTCGCTCCCCTGTGCGCGCCCTCCTAGGGGCGGCCTGTCCACCTCGAGAAACCCCAGGTGCTTTTTTTAAAACTACTGAAGATTTCAGCTTTTATTCCCCCTCCGCTCCCTTGCAAACACGCACGGCTGAGGCTTAATGCGCTGCTAGCCTGAATGCTGCTTTTTATCTCTCCTGGTCAAGGAATGACCCCTGTGGAACAGCCCGTTTGTGCAGGGCTGTAGCAAACAGCAGAAGTACTTTTCCATGGCAAGGAAACATAACATATCGGGGAGGGACATGTTATTTTTGCCCAATGAGCCCACCAGCCACAGAGGTGCAAGACAGGGTTAGAGAAATGGGATCCCCGTGAAGAAGGTTCAGGTCCAGATTTCGCTTTGTCTTCCGGAGGAGAAGGGGCAGGTGCAGCGCGCTGGAGGCACCGTGGCGCTCATCCCTTCCCTGCCCAGCGGTAACGGAGCGAGGCCTGTCCACGTGCTGCTCTGCGGCTCGTACGACGCAGCTGGGGGGGTTCTGGGCTTGCTTTTTGGCCCTGCTCAGCCTGCAGCGCTCACGGCACAGGGATCCTGCTGAGGGAAGCGGGTGCCTGCGAGGAGCATGTCCCTCCATCTGCGGGGTGTTCCCACCACGGACAACGTTCCTGACGGGCAAGGTCACGTCCAGGAGCTCTCGCCAGTCCTGCGAGCTGCTTTGGCACAGACACCGCGAAGTTCTGTGGGTTCTCCTGGCTCCGCTCCCCTCCTGCTGGCAGCAGCCCCAGCGGTGGCGCTGGCCGAGTGAGAAGGGACAGGGCGCCACGAAGCCGGGTCAGAACCGGACCCAGCCAAAGGCAGCGAAGGAGCTGATGGGATGCGCTGCTCCGAGGCCCTGCTGAAGGCGTCCAGGGCTGCGGAGCTGCAGTTGTAACATGGACAACATGAAGAAAACAAAAAGAAAAAAACACTCTACTTTTAACTTGAGGGGGGCGATATTCTGCTCTCCAAAGTGCCCCTCCCCCCCGCCCGAAAATACCCGTATTGGGGATTTTTGGCCGACCCGTCGGGGTTAGTCGGGGGGGGCTCTGACGTCACGCGGCCCACAGCCGAGGGGGCGGGGCGGGCGCGCCCTCGGACAGGCCCAGAAATAGCGCGGTGACGTCAGCGCGGCGGGCTGGCCGTTGGTGGCCGTTAACCGTCACTACGCCGAGGAGGGGGCCGCGCCCGCCCCAGGGGCCGCCCCGGCGACGAGCGGGGGCCGCGGGTGGCCCTTCCCGGGTCCTGCTCCCGCCTGGGCAGTGGCGGCTCCTCTCGTGCGGCCCCGGCTCGGCGCAGTCTCTGTCCCCGCTGTGCGGCCATCACTGAGGCCTCCCTCCTTAGCCCCTGCATGATGAAGCTCCATCTCTCTCTGCCTTCCGCCGCTGTCTCTCCCTTAGCTCCTGCTGCCTTGCCTCCTTTGCACTATCGACCCGCAACCTGCGTTTTGCAGCCACTTTAGGTGCGTGCAATGGTAGCCACAAATCTAAACTGGAACAAATTTTAGAGCTGCTGGGTGTCCCCAGAGAGGTCTTGAGCGGTGGCCTCCTGCCCTTACCTCCCTCCAGTTCCTTCTAGCGGGGCATCTCTATGGAGAAAGCAAAAAGGCAAGCTGCTCCCCTGGCCTGCGCAGGCCTCTGAGGCACTTCAGCAATGACAGATGGTTGTGGAGTCCCAAGCATTCGTCCCAAAGTTCCCGGCATGCCAATCTCCCACTTCCCTTTTCTAGCGCATTCTCTGCGTTACTTTTCCAGAGCTGCTCTGAGCTGTTCTGTGAATTGGCTCTGAACAACTAGTGACCTGCCTTTGGGGTGGAAGAGGATGAGCAGCCAGTTTGACTGACTCAGGCAAAAAAACAGCAACCTCAGGCAGGCTCAGTGACCTTCGCCCAAGTATTTTGTACCTTGGGATGCCTGAGACAGAAGAAGGGGCTCTGAGCACACAGAGTGCCTGGCAAGAACTGCTGCTGCTGCTGGAATCTCTGTCTTTCCGCAATGCCTGATTTATCTCTGTCCCCGTGTCACTAAGCTTTCTTGGAAAGCAGGATAAACCTGTTAAACAAGGTCATCTGAGGACCACAACAGTAATCTGCAAAGCATTATCTAGGAAGTAAGGACCTCTATTAGTAACTGTGTGCTGACCCTTCCCTTGCCCGTCCAGTAGAACTTCATAGTCCAGAACCAGTTGAGGCTGGACATCTTCATTTAAAATACCTGGAGTATCCTGTAAAGTTGCTCAGCTGACTTGCCCAGAGTGTGCTCTGCGCTCCTAGGGCTGCGAGAGCTGGTTCTTACTGCCCTTTACCGTGATGAACCCACGGTGTTTTACAGTGTAGCCTGAGTGGGCAGGGAACTTCCTGTAAAAGACTGGCACTTGGGTTCCACAGCCTGGCAGGTAAAGGGAGGTTCCGCATATGCGCCTGGATGAAACAACTCCCTCACTGTCTGTACTCAGAAAGGGAGGCTTAGTGACCTCCACAGAGCCAGCAAGGTCTGCAGGCTGAAAAAGGGTGTCCTTTCAGGCAGCCCATGTTGCTGTCCCGTCAGCTGCATGAATGCACAGCTGTTGGGCTCCTCCTGTGCCCGACTAGCCTGTTGGCCACTGCTTTCTGAGCCACCTCACCCTAAGCGCAGGATTAAAGCAGTATCCACCGCTCCAGGCACTTCTCTGCTGGAGGGGTTTGCCCGTCCTTACAGGCCACCACCTCCCAAATTCAGGCTGTTGCCTCCTTAGCAGGGCAGTGTCCTGCCCCAGGCCCCGTGGCTACCACTGGCCGTGCATGGAGCTGGCCTGAGTGTCTTGGCTGAGCACATCGCCCTGAATCTGGGTTCCTCAAGCCCAACAGGCTGTAGCCTACCTGGGCAGGCGCTGCTGGAGAGCTGAGTTTCCCATGTATAGGGAAGAGAGGGAAGATTTTGGGGGAGGAATTAGCAACTGATGCTCCCAGAAGGAGCCAGGCTTCCTTTGGAGGTAACCATCACTTGGCGGGATGTTCCTTATCCTGTGGTGCAGTGGCTCAGCGAGGCTGCCGCAGGCCACGCAGGGCCACGGCTTTCCACCTGGCAGCAGCTCAGTGGCCTCCTCCCCTAAGGCACGGCCTGCTCTGCTCGTGCCTCGAGCCTGCCTTGCTGATCCATTCGCTTCGGCTCTCACCGGGTGAATGCTGCCTTCTTCAAACTTTGCCAAGCAGGACAGGTCTCGAGGGGCTTAACCTTTGTGCTGCACCTCTCTGCCCTCGCTTGCTTTTTGCTGGCCAGACTGGGCGGGAGGGTGGAGGGCTGCAGCGGCACCACTAGACTCTTCTCCATTAGATGCACCTGCTGCCAGAAAATACAGGAGACTCCTGGAGTATAAAGAGTTTTCTTGGGTTTCCAGCTATGAGAACAGAAAATGCAACTATAGGTGCCAGGATTTATCAGGTACCCACCTGGGGAACTTGAGGAACTTGCTTGCTTCTGTAGTGCCCACATTCTCTTACTTGCATCCTCCTTTTTTTTTAAGTAATTTTTTTTTTTTTTTTTGGTATATCTTAGGCTGCCCAGCACCAGCCATGAAGAGAGGAAAGTTTGACTCTAGTCTGCGTCAACATCCTCATCACTCTGCTTCTGGCCCCTGAAAGGAGCTGTGTAGCCGACTCCACTGACACATCCTGCGGTAGGTGGCCTGGCTGGCAGAGACCTCCCAGCTCTGCTAGCGCTGCTGCAATAGCCCAGTTACTAGCTCAGGTGTTGCCACCATCACTGGCTCTGGCCCAGGAGCTAATGACAGAGCAGGTGGCAGATGTGAGGATTGCAGAAGCATAGTTGGAGGTGAGGGGAGCTGGTTCTGAACAGCCTGTTCAGACCAGTCTCTGCTGGCCAGCCGGGAGAATAGATTTTGCAAGGTGAGTTATTTCCCTGGGATGCCAGCAGCCTGGCTTGCTTCTTGGAAGCCTCCTAAACACCCCTCAGCCTTTGGAGAATCGCGCACCTGCGTTAGTTCTGCCACCCCCTCCCAGGATATCCAGAATTATCCAGGCAGCATGGGAGTGACGAGGCCTCTGACCCCTGGCTTAGGGCACAAGGAAAACTCATTAAACTCCAGAGATGCTTAATCAGAAGCAAAATGGCAACATAGCATTGACACATCCTGGGTGTTCATGCAACATGATGATAGAGGGGCGTAAATATTATTAGCTGATGAAATACTGCTCTGTTTTAACAGGTTCCTGTACTCTGTCCTACCACAAATGGCCTGAGGCACTTGGGAATCACAGATCCTAAAGCAAAGCTACAGAGAGAGGCTGAGGGGAAATCAGAGGCTATGCCTGTAAAAGTATCCATGAAATGCAGCACAGAACCTGTAACACAACACACAGAAAAAGCTAGGAGAGATTTTTCCGAGCAGGTTAAAGAACTGGTTAAAAGAGGCTTAGAACTATGACCAAAGAAGCAGTAGTTGCAGTTGGACTCCTGCTGTGCTTACAGGAGGAGTTTGTATGTTCTTTGTAGGCAAACAGGATTATGTCGAACTACCTAATGCCATCACTCTCTTCTCTTACTAATGGAAACACTGAATACAGGCTAATTGCTCAAGCCAAAAGGGAGGCAGGTTTCTGTGCTCACCTTGCCTTGTTAGCTATGAATACAAACTATTCAACTATAGGGTCTGCTTCTGCTGCACTGCCCGCATTGAACAGGAGCATTACGGGTACCTGGGTGTTGATCCCCATGTGAACAGAAGGAAGTAGAAGGTCTGCTCCTGGTTCTGTTTATGTCACACAGATGCTTTTCCCTCCAGTGGCTCCCAAACCGCCTTCAAGATCGCCCTTTGCTACTGAAACACAGCCCCATCTTGGAAAGTGCTGTGTAGAAGTGGGGAGGAGGCAGAGAAGGCGGCCGTTCTGTGCTAATAATGAGCGTCACCGTAGGGAAGGCAAAAATGACTAATAAAATGTTGGGGAGATAGTCAAGTCATGAGAGCATTACTCAAGTGCAATTTAGCTGGGAAGCTGCAATTCACAACTCTACTATTACAAAAATACCACTGCCATAATTCACCAGATTTTGTCGTCAAGGCATCAGGTAAATATCTTACCTGCAAGCAGCTCCAGGCTGCCCATCAGCCTGCCTGGCCATTGGCTCACAGCAACCCGCAGAGCAGGGCTCCATCTCCGGAGTCGCTGGTACCATTTCCAGCAACAATAATTTTTCTAGCCCATATCAGACAGGTCCAGGATGTCTCAGCTAGCAAACAGGATAATGGCTCAGTCTGGCACTGCTCCAGATCTGTGTGTTATCCATAGTGGAAGCACGATCCCCAAACACTACTGTACCGCACATAAATACTTTCCTATGTCCTAACTCCTCTGCAAAAGCTGCAGTCCATCCGGAACCCCCTCTAGATGTTTTTATGAAAAAGCTGATGGGGCAACTGCTGAGTGATGGGCAAGACCAGAGAGAACAAGTGGTGCTTGTTAACGAGGGGTTAAGCCAGTCTCAGAGTGGACCCCACATAGCTCCTAAGTGTGTCCCATCACTGCAGTGACAGTTACTGCCATCGTCCCAGCGCATGCGGGGCCCTGCGGCATGTGGACTTCAGGTGGTGGAGGGAACAGATGCAATAAACATCACCCTGCGAGGGTTTGATGTAGATGAACCCAGAGAGCTGGTGCCTGAAGCTCTCTGCACACATTTCTAGCAGCTACGATCCCTCCCCTGCTGCGTCTGTCCCTGCTTTTACAGCTGCAGCAACAAGTAGGGGAGGTCTGATGTAGTGGAGCTGCGTAGGAGAAGGGTTTAGCTGAGAGAGATCTGAGCTGTAGATGGGCTTGGAGCCCAAGGTCTCAGATGGGTAGAAATGGTGTTTGGAGCTACAGTATAGTTCGTAGTAGTTGGAAGGCTCTCTCAGTGATAGCCTGAGCACTGTTTGGGGTAGTGGTCACTACTGACTGGTGGATGAAGCGGGGGAGATAGAAGGCAATGTGGGGAAAGGGAAAAGGATAAAATCAGGGAGAAGAAAGAGAATCTTCTTTCACAAGAATCAAAGTCTAGCCAAGAGGAAAAGCTAAATGTAGAAAGCAAAGGAGATGGCAGTAGACGAAATCATGGAGTAAGACAAGAGGAGAGATGGAAGAGAGAGAGCAGCTTTCTGCTGCTGGCCAGAAAAGAGAAGGGAGACAGGAAGGAGCAGGGCCTGGAGGGACAACAGCCCCCATACCTGGCACATTTCTTTCCTGTTGTTACCACTTCTTTGAAAACACAAACTTGGCTTGAAAATCAAGGGAGGTGTGTATAGTTACGGGAGAGAAAACCAAGGGATCCTCTGGGGGGCCCTAGGATGCACCGAGCGCCTGTGACAAGACCATCCTTGAGAGGCTAACGCCAGGCCTGTGCGAGAGGCAGCGCAGTGCTCAGCGAAGGGCTGTTTCAGCACAGCGGGGCCTGTCCCGGTAGAGGGGAAAGCTGTGGATGGATCCAGCAGCTCCAGCTCCTACCGTCACTGAGAGCAGTGCTGCATTTCACTCTCCCAGATCTGGAGATTGCAGGTGCTTCCTGCTCTGGGCCGAGGAAAAGCCCTTGGACCAGGAAACACAGCCAAGACCTCCCAGCATGGCCGGTCTGCATGTGGTCCCCTTGCAAACCTCTGGTCTGCTCTCAGTGCCTCTCAGCTTCCAGCCCATGAAGCTGTCGTACCCTGCGCGAGGCCGCCTTTTCCGTACCCTAGACATGCCCGGCCTCACCCCAGCTTGGTCTGCAGCCACGTCCTCCCAGAGTGACCTCCCAAGCCTCCTGCTGGGGCAGGAGGGGAAGGTGTGCAGGCTGTTACCACCTCTCCGCAATAGGGCAGGGCAACGGTGGCAGTGGCAAGGCTCAGCCGGGGACGTCCCCTTGCTGACATTTCTGGGAGTGCTGCCATGGGGTTTGTGCAGTGCAGTCGTGCCTGCGGGGGAGCCAGTGGGAAGCACTGCAAGGAGGAACTTCCCTGAGCCGAGTCTCATTCATGAACCTCTCGGGAGTAATGACGATCCAGGAAGGCCAGTGCTGGGACTTACTCATTGCCCTGAGGTGTCAGTCCTAACAGAAAATAGCAGGGAGTAGTTAGAATATGCCATAAATATTTATTAGGCAAGGCATGCATTTCCCCAACAATTTTTAGAAGTCTGTAGCTTCCTGAAGTTTCAGGATTAGATGCTGGCTCCTGCTGCAGCACCAGGAGACTCCAAGACAACCCTAGGGCCATCGTGGTGGTTTTGGGTCGCACCTTCCCTGAACTGGGTGGCCACATGACTGAGAAATCACGTGCAGCCCTGGACCTGCTGAGCCCATGGGCCACACGACTGGTTTGTGCTTACGGAAATCACTTGACTTTGTGTGAGGCTGGGTTGAACTGCTTTGCTCTCTTTGCTGAGGAGGCTGCTGAGCCGGTTCTTCTCTCGGTGGCTGCCCCTCCGCATGTAAACTCCAGGGTCCAACTGCGCTCTCCTGTGCGCCTGCACAGCGAGGCACGTGGCTCGCACTTAGGAGACACACTTTAAATAACCGCAGCGCGATGACTCATGCGTTACCCAAGGCAGTCTGGCTGCTGGCATCAAGCGTGAAAGCCGGTGATCTTTGGAAGAAGAGAGGATCCTACAGTGAGCAGACATATGGCTCAGTTCCTGGGCAGAAGGCGGGAGGGGTGGAAGTGTTTCTAGATGAGACAGGCTGGGAGGCTGTGGCTCGCAGGCTACACGGCAGCCTCCCCACCACGGCCCAGCTCTGTCCTCCTGACCTGCCGCCGCACGCACAGCCCCGTTTGCTCTGGAATTTGCTGGAGTCAGCAGTATTCCTCACTCTGGGCAGCCCAGGGAGGCCGGGAAAAGGCATGTGGGAGCAGCACCTGGGCCCAGGCATGGCAGACGCGGCGTGGATGTGGCATGCTGCTCTGCTCCTGCACAGCGCTCGGCCCGCAAGCCCTCGAGCACCCAGGGGGAGGACAAGAGCAGGAAGTCAACTCCCCTCCGGAGCCCCCGGGCCGTTCCCGCAGGCATCCGTCCCTCAGCAAGCACGCCTGCTGCCGCGGCAGCCGCAGGCTGCCCCGTGAGGCCGGCCCTGGCCTTGTGGCTGTGCCCTGCTCGCCCTCGGCTGCTCCTGCCCCCGCGCGGCAGCGACGGTGCCCCCGCTCGCCAGGCGCCAGCCGCCCCGGCCCGCAGGGCAGCACGGGGAGCGGCACCTGGGAGCTGCTCAGTATTCATCGACTGTGGCAGGGCTGGGGCGCCGGCGTAAATGTCACATCGCTCCCTATTCCCAGCCCGAAGTGATGGCCGCGCGGCGCCCGTTATGTAACGCGCAGCGCGTGCGGCAGCGGGCAGGCCTCGGGCTCTCTTACGCACACTGAGTGACAGCTGCACAAATGAGAAGGGGCTATTTTTAAATCCCTCCCTCCCCTCCCCCGTCCCAGCCAGGGTGTGCGGCTGCCCGGGCCAGGCGCCCTGGGAGCAGCCAGCACGCCGGCCTCTGCCCTGGCCCGCTCCTGCGCTGTGCTTCGTATCGGGGCAGGGGCCCTGCAGCCTTCCTGGTCCGGGCAGCGCCTCAGCCTGCGGCTGGCATCGTCCCCTGCACCAGCAGTCCTCACCTATCCCCTCCTCTCCTGCCTCTCTCAGCTCCACCAACAACCCCTGCCTTTCCGACTTCCCCTTCACATCCTCTCCTTCACCTCTCCCTGCCTCCCTGCGCGCGGGCCAGGCAGTTCCCATTTCCTCCTCCCATCTCTTCCTGTAACTTTAGAAAGGTCAGTCCTTCCTCCCTGAGCTGGGGCGTTATCACAATTCCTTGGAGCAGAGCGGAAGGGATCGCAATGGGGGAAAATACTACCTTCTTGTGGGAATGTGATACCCTGGCACCACAGTCTCGGGCAGAGTAAGGGCCAGGGACAGATGGGCCAGAGCAGGGGACACACAGTGCCTGCCAGGAGAGGGCCAGGGCTCCTCTCGCAGCATCGAGGTGCAGAGCCCCTTGGCCCAGGCTGGCAGAGAGAGCTCCAGCGCAGGGCAAGGCGAAGCAGGGGAGGAGCTGCCTAAAAAGAGGGGCAGGGGTCACCTGGAAAGGACGGGCAGCAGCTCAGCGGTGTTTCTCGGGCACGAGTACCAGGTCCGAGCCTCGTCCATATATTCTTCACTTTATCAAGGTTTTTATGAATGTAGCAGCTGACTCTGACCTGGCTGGTGACGGGGAGGTTGAGGAGACCTCTCAGTCATGGAGATCTGGAAAACCTTGTAGACTACATAGTAATAGTAGTAATAATAGTAATAATAGTAATAATAATGATAAACATATAATAACATAGTAGTAATAACAAAAAGTTAAAACTACAGAATGAATATATAAATATATTATTTATAAATACATACATATATATATATATGCACATATACTAGTGACCAAAATGACAGAATTTGCTATAAGAGGGAGATCCCTCAGCCAAGAGCTATGGAAGAGGTCTGAAACTGGATGGATGCCGACTGTGCGCTGCATCTTTGGCTCTGGGTAAAGCTTGACTCAGGTCAAGCTCATACTCAGCAAGGAATGGTCTGCAGAGAGAAACGAGGGTTAGATACTGCTTCACATGGCATGTAAATGCTGGTCTAGGCATCTGTTTTCAGAAGAGAGGGATTTAAATGCCAACAGGGACCGAGTACAGCCACTAGGGGAAAGGAGAATTTAGCTTGTGAGCAGTCACCGTGAGTGCTTTGCTTGCCTAATCTAAACCAGGAGAGTCAAAGGCGGGGATATGATTTACACATTAAACAGGCGTCCTAGGGCAAAAGTCTAATTCATACTGGTAGAAGGTCATCTGGATCACAAATACATTTAGATTGGAGTCAGAAAGAAGTTTCTAGCCAGGCATGGTGTAAATCATGGCAGCCTCCCAAGCTGAAAGCTGAGCAGAAGTAGCCAAATTTGGTAAGACACTAAGTTGGCTGGTAGGGCCTGCATGGCAGGAGAGGTAGGAGCCCAGAATGAGTTCATACAGGCTTATCAAATAAAGTTTGCAATCATGTCCCCAGGTTGATGCTCCTCAGAGAGATTTGCACAGATGTAACTTGTGCGTTGCACCCTGACAAGGTTACATGCTATTAGTCTCCTGCTTTACAGTCCTTCAGAATTTGAAGGAGCAAGGACAAGGTCACCTCTTTTCCTGTCTTGACTGTAATGCCCAACCTGGGTTTTAAGGAAATTCTTACATTTTCTTTTAACTCAGTGGCCTCTGTGGCCAGGGCTAGCCATGGGGCTGGGGTGGGGCAGGGAGGAGGAATGGGGCCCTCCTGCTGCTATTAGTCAGGCTTTGGGTGTGTTGGTTTGTTTTGTTCACAGGCTCAAGATGAAACCAGGTTTGGGTCAGGCAGGCATTTCCCTCAGGCTTGGTGTGCCAGGGCTGCCTGGGGGGAGTTTAGTTGGCAGTGTTGTTCACTGGGGGACTCATTTTCTTTCTGGCACCCTTTGACCACACTTCCCTTCGTGCAGGAAACCAAGGCCACTAGAGACACCTTTGCTCTCCCCTACTTGCTCATTGTTCATATCTTTAGACTTCGGCAGCTACTGAGCTCTGCCATGGGACATTACAAGATGCTTTCACGCTAAGGTGGTCTGGAGGCCTGTGGAGACCATGTTCCCTGGATGTTGCCTACGTGTCTGGACTTGGGCACTCTGCTACGGTGTGTGCAGAGCTGAAGGACAGGATGACAAAGTCCCAGGCCTATGTTTCTATGTGGCATAGAGCCCACATTACCCACGGAGGCAAGGCTGTCCTCACAACTGTGACCAGAGAGAGGCTATGGGCCAGCTATTTTTTGCCTGCTCTCATTACATCTCAGTGCCAGAGACAGCTGGGTAAAATCCTAGACAGAGCTATCATGAAGCAGGATCCTGGATTAGAACTGCAGAAGGGTCAATTCCGAAGGCTGTGGAAAGGCGTCAGAGGACAGCAGGTCCCATAGGACATTAGATGCTGCCTTCTGCAGCCTCAGATCTTCTAAAAGCCAAGGTGAGATGCAGGCCATGAGTGCGTGGCATCCAGATGCCTCTATGAGTCCTCATCCCTGCCTCGCATCTGGCCCTCCCCAATCCTAGCTATCTTCCTCCTCTGTCGCGCCATATATCCTCATCACAGGAGCCACCTGGTTCGCTGTCAGGCTGCACAGACCAGCGGGGAGCAGTTGCCTCAAGCTGGACAGAGAGCTGAGGGGCTGGCCCAGCACCAACAGCACCCGTTTAGCCACCCACGTGCCTGCAATGTCCCCTCAGAGCTTCAGAAGGCTCTTGGCTCAGCCCGCTAGTCCCTGTAAGGGCCCGGAGAGCATGACACCCGCCTGGAGGTTAGGCCGCCTGGGGCTCAGGGCCAACGTGGGGATAGTGTAGCTGGCAGCTGCCCCCCTTTCCGCTGGTGACCTTGGACAGAGCACTCCTAGAGCACTCTGCAGGGATGGCTCAGCCAGCGCCGGCCTTGCTTCCCACAGCAGCTGCTTCTAAGCCGAGGCTCTAGGGTTTGGCCCCCTGCCTAGCCTCCAGCTCCAGCTACGTCACAGATGTGCTTGTGCCTGGCCATGCACTCCGCTGAGCCTGATCCCAGCCCCTGACCCACGGGCCGATGCCCCAGCCTATTCTCAGACCTGCCCTGTCACTGCAGATCTGCCCGGTCATCTCTGGGCTAGTCTGACCCTGCTTACGCTTACCCTGCTGCGCCAGATCCTGACCCTGGCTCGCTCCTTTGCCTTCCAGCAAGCCCGTCCCGCTTGACCTCGCACCTCTCTCACCACCATGGGCTTGCCAGGTGAGCTGGATCCTTGGCTGAACGTGGCCGCAACGCTGGGCTTGCCCTGCTCATCTCGCTGGAGCACCGTGGGCCGGGTGCCGGCTCTGTTTCCGCCACACAAGACTCCTGGCTGCCCGTCCCTTAGGGCGCAGCCAGCCCGTGCTGCACCCTGGCAGTCCTGGCTTGGGCAAGGCGAGATGCGAGGTCAAGGCCACCAACTGCCTCCCTGCCCCTGGACAAGCCACTGGGCAAGTCTGCCCCAACTGCTCTGCCCCAGCCACAAGGCAGAGGTGACAGCACTTACCCGATGGCCAGGGGCACCGGTGGAATTTTTACAGTGGAGAAACATCTCGGTGCTGTAATACAGCAGCAGCACAAGATGGTGGAGTACAGAGCATTTTCTGGTTCACCCCAGCCCTTTCCAGGCTTCTCCAAGGTAAGGAAGGTGCTGACTGCTGCGATGGGCCTGAGCTTGTCCATGTGAGCAGTGACAGGCTGCGAAACTTGCACCTTTGCTGGGCGGATCCAGCTCACGCTCTGCACAAACACTTGCCAGAGCAAATATAAAACAAAACAAACGGTTTTAAGGTGCCAACTGCAGCCGCACCCCAGGCTGCGGCCGGGGGAGAGGTGACCGTGGCGCCCGGGCTGCTGCCAGAGCCGGGGGGCACACGTCCCTGGAGAGACAGCGATCTGCACGGCTCCGGGCTAGGAGGAAACCTCCCGGCCCCGTCGTGAGGAGGGATGGAGGGAGCAAGGGGCTCTCCCTGCCGGCTCTGCTGCTGTCCAGCTCCCTCTGCGACGGCCCCATCGCTGCGGGCTATGGCAGCACAACCCCGCCGCCCGCCTTGCTCCCCATCACCGCCGTCCTCCGAGCTGCGCGCCCGGCCCCCATCCAGCGCCAACGGGACCTCGGAGGCCTCGAGGCGCGGAGGGGG
>VZSV01000151.1:1649243-1659354 GCA_013398735.1 Nothocercus julius | reverse complement strand
GCTCGCTGCGGTGGCGAGGGCAGGGCAGGGGGGGAGGCGGCCCCGGCGGGGCGGGCAGCCCTGGTTTTCGTGCCTGCGGGCAGCGGGCAGCGCCCCTGCTGCGTGGGGAAGCAGGGAGCAGGTGGGGCGGACACTCGTTGCCAGATCTCTGGCAGGCGGCTCGGGATAAAAAGCGCCGCAGAGCCGGGCGCCGGGCTCGGGCCCTTGGCCCTGGTGCGGCTTCACAAGCACTGGCGGAGTTCCGGCGCCGGTTGCGTGCGAGGCCGTGCCGGTGCTCAGGGGCGCAGCTCTTCCTGCTTCAGCATTTCTGCTGCCTTCTGCTAGAGTCAGCTCAGGTCACAGCGCGCGGGCACGAGCAGGCAGGCGGCAGCGCTGGGGTTGCTGCTGTGGCCGCTGTGAGGCTGCCCCCAAGCCTCGACCCTCCTGCGAGGGGGGTGAATACGTAACACTGCCGCAGTCGCTAGCGAAAGGTATTTCAAATTTAGAGTAAATTTGAAACGTGTGCATGCAGTATATGTGCACAGCTAGATAAATATCCATCTCGACCAAAATCTTTTGTGCACTTCACCCTACAGCCTGTACTATCGTGGGAATATGTGGGGAATGTGTACTCTTCCCCAGGAGCCTTGGGCCTGCTTTCATGGAAAGCAAGGCTAACCCCCTGAACGGTATCAGTGATAGAAGGGCAGTTTTGGTGGGCAGGGTTTCTTTGTGCCGTGCTCGCAAAGGCAGGGGCGCGCGGGGCGCGCGTGCCGCACGGTGGGCCCTGGCACGGGCATGGCCCCTGGGCTCAGCTCTGTGGCCAACAGCAGTGAGTCACTGTGAGCAACCACACGTTTCTTCACAGTTGCCCATAAACACTGAGGCTAGGATTAAAGGGGGAGTAAAGCTAAAAGGATTTGAAACTTCTCTCCTTCCTCATTAGCACGCCATGTACATTTCATGCATATACCCTTAGGTCTCAGGACGCGAGTGAATTGGGGCAGTCCAGGGCCACGTGCCCCTCTGGGAGCTGCAGCCAGCACACACACACCGCGCACGCGTGCTGACAGCACAAGAGGCCTCCAGCTGCAGAGGCCGTAGCTTTTCATTGTGTTTTTTTTTTTTTTTTTTTTTTTTTTTTTTTTTTTTTTTAACGCGCCCAGGACTCAAAGACCATGTTTCCTGAAGACCTCTGGCCCTAAGAAGAAGCAATCAAGGGATTCCTCTGCTGTTGAGATGTGACAGCGTAAATACAAAACAAATTTTCCTCAAAGACTTAGCAACTGAAAAGCAGAGCTCCTCAAAGTAGTGCCCCACACAGACATTTATTTTCCAGCCAGTTGGGAGGCCTGAGCAAGAGACCAGTGAGTCAAGACTTAGGGGCAGTGACTGCTACCTTCTGCAGTAAGGGAGCAGTTTGGTAAGTGGCACGTTGGGCCCTGAACAGATCACTTCTCTCCAGGCAGCAGGGCACCAGGGTGGACTGTCATGCCAGGGTTGCTTCTATAGACAAATACTAGGAGTGTCTTCATCTCCGAGGTCATGGCTATGCTGTCACCTCTGCCAGAACGGGTAACACCAAGGGAACCTTAAACCATGGCTCGAGCCTGGCCTTTGTGCAAACTGCTTAGGAGATTCCCGAGGGACTGATTCCTCCAAGCTCTGGTCTGAAGCTGCATCCATGCCTGCCGCATGGAGTTCACCGCACGCACATGAACTCTACTGGCCCCCTCGGTGAAGGGTCTCCTGCCGTGGCACAGGCAGCAGCCTCCCTGCCACATGGATCTCGCGCACACACTCGATGTGCTAGGGGCCAAGCAGGCCTGGGGGTTGCTGAGCTTGCTCTCACAAGCTGGAGGCAAAGTTCAGCATTCAAGGGCCAGTTTTGACATTAAATGTGACCAAGAGGGAAAAGGTGCATGAACTCACCTCTTGCCACATCTGGAATAGTGCCAGCATCTGTCTTCTGCTCTGTCAGCCTCTTCTGTCTCCTCCCCTTTTGAGGGAAGGAAGGCTGAGTCCCTATTGCCCTTTCACTGATATTTCCTGGCTTCACCCTTCACACACCCACACACCTCTCCCCAAGCTAAACCGCAGACTTCTGGCTTGAATTTAGCAGGAGCCACCCACATTTGCTTCCCTCCCTGTTTCCTCCCCTTGCCCTTTCATCCCCTCAGAAGCCTGCTTGGTGTCGGGCACAGCACTGAACGTGTCATGCTGGGTCCCCTTCCTGTTCCTACCTCGCCTCCCACCATCACAGGCTGGGCTTCTGGGGCAGAGCAAGAGACTTTCTCTTGCTTCAAGGCCTCTAGGTAGCTGTAGCTCTGCAGACTCCCTGTGTCTGCTGTTCCGGGACAGGAGAGAGGCTTCAGTGTCATAGTGCAGCCAGAGATTATGCTGCTGGTGAATAGGGGATATATACACGGGACCCGCTGATGGGGCAGGTACATCCCGGAGCTGGGGCTCGCCTGGCGCTTCCCCAGACACGCACTAGGCTTCCTCCTAGCTTTACACCTCAGGAGAGAAGATAGTCGTCTGCTGCTCAGGCATCTCTGTTCCTTCTTCTTGAGCAGACACAGAGCTACGAGGCCATGGGATGGCCAAAGGAGAACTCAGGGTCATTTGGAATGCAAAACCACTTCTGCTAAGTAGTCACTCCATGGATTTAACCTCCCAGCTGTGAGAAAACTCTTACCATTTGAAAGCTGCATGAGATACTTGAGATGTTTTTCCTCGCTGGCCGTGTTTGCCCTCAATGGCAAAAAGGGATCTGGGGGTGTTGATTGACAGCTGGCTGAACATGAGCCAGCAGTGTGCCCAGGTGGCCAAGGCAGCCAAAGGCCACGTGGCTGTATGAGGAACAGTGCAGCGAGCAGGACCACGGAAGCGATTGTCCCCCTGTACTGGGCGCTGGTGAGGCCACATCTTGAACACTGGCTTCAGTCTTGGCCGTGTTCAAGAAGTGTACAGATGAGGCGCTCAGGGACATGGTTTAGCAGGCATGGTGTTAAGGGCTTACAGTTGGACTTGATGATCATCTTGAAGGTCTTTTCCAACACCAGAACCAAAACAGAAGCCCTCGGAAAAGCTTAGTGGATACAACTCTTGCACATACCTTAACAAAGAGCTTCTAGTAGACACTACAAATCACAACAAGCGAGATCCTTACCCCACTTCTTGGCAAAGCTAGCAGAGACAAGAGAAGTACAAATGTATTGCAGGTCTTAAAGTCAGCAGAGCCTCCCCCCCCTCTTCCCCCCCAACACACAACAGGAAGGACATTGAGTAAGAGGATGCTATTTTCTCCACTGCCGCTCTTCGGATTGCTACTGCCTGCAAGTAGGAGATTGCACTTGTATTTCCTTAATGAAACTAGTAATGCAGAGAGCATAGTTGGCATATTTATAAATTCCCCCTCTATCCTCAAAAGAAAACATTATCTCCTAAAAAGGAGGAGATGTATAATAATCATCCATGCTGCTGCCAGCTGCTATGACAGTGAGAACGGATACCAAATATACTCCACTCAAATTCCAGTGTTCCAATTTTTTTATCACCACTCAGTTTCTACTGCAATTTTTTGTTTTGGCCATGGCACATCCTTGCTGTCAGTACAAAGTGTAAGGCAGGCCTTTCCCTCTAAATAGGTAGGTGTCTAGCTTAGATATGCACATGGCCTAGGTCACTATCCCTCAGAACCAGAAACCCATTTTTTCCTCCTATTCCTCCTACTTAGGATTTAACCTTTTATCTTTTTCCCCTCCATCATTATCATGTATGATACCCCTACAAAAGCAAAGAGCCAAACCTTACTTTACTGTAGTTTGTAGATATATTAAAATACCGGTGATCTCTTTTAAGAGCCTGCATCTCATTGAAATATTTTGAATTGCAAGAGGTCTAGGAAAGCAAACTCTTTTTTTTTTCTCTGAAAAGCTGCCCTTTCAAGTGAGACGCCGCCAGTATAGGAGAGACATTTCTTACCACTCCTTTCTAACCAGCCTGATCTAGCTTGGGATCCTCACTAACCAGCAATTAGAAAGAAAGAAAGAAAAAGTCTACATTAAAAAGGATGGAAAGGGAGGGATAAAGCTGCCCTCACTGTGTAAGCTTACGTGCTCTAAATTCTGCTTCTTCCCCAAAAGAGTAACAGCACAATTCTGATTATTTTGCAGCTGTCAGGCCTGAAGCAACAGGCAGAGCAAGAACTGAGTGTCTGGTGCAGACTATTAACTTCCAGGATTTCCTATCCCTGTTTGAAAGAGCTTGACCTAGAGTCACTGCAGGACACTGACAATGCAAAAGCCTGCAATGTGTTTCAAATCAGTTGATTCAGAAAGTAAAAACCCAAGGAACTGTGCACTTGTTACCTGCGCAGTGAGTTACCACACAGGAAATGCCCAGCAAGTGTCCAATTCTAGGAACTATAAAAGGCGGTCACCTGCTACCAACCTGAATGCAAACTGCAGGTATGATGCTGGCAGCGATGCAGAGAGCACACAGGGTGCTGTCTGGAGAAGAAAATTACTGAATCTCAGCATAGTGGAATATAAATTTTATTTCTTAAAAAGAAAGGGTACTAACAGAATTTAATACACTAAAAACTTTACATTTTAAACAAAAGCTTTTTAAAAAAAAGTTACGAGCAGAGAAGTGAGAGGATTTAAACTACTCACAAAGTCCAAGCTGTTTCTGAAGAGAATTCAAATCCATGGTTTATACATTTGAAAAAGTGTAAGAAATGGAAATATAAAATAATACCAATTCTGCAGCAGTGAAATGCCCTTTCCCCATTAGATTGCTGTTTAAGCACCTTTATTTTTATCCATCAGCTGCCTGGAGTGTGTAGGCTTATGTGCAAAATGAGCTGTTCGGGATAAAGGATTTATATTTACACACTAAAATCATTTATGGCAATACAGTTTTATCTAGCTGTTTTACAAACACGGTTATTCATTTCTACAGAATCCTGCAGTCAGGATGATCTCAAATGCACTCTATTAGGCTGCTTCAAAAATCAGCTGCACAGGAATTATCTAAACAACCTCAAGGTGCAGATACCCAAGAGATTAAATAATTTATTAGGCAATAAAACCAGGATCAGCTTTATATTTCATATAAATATTGTGCAGATTTATCACCCATACCACTGAATGAATGGGTCAGATGTCACATACGACTCCAAATAAAGTATTTTTTATCCCAGAGGCAAAAGAATTTCAAGGCAAATATAGCAGATAAGAGTTCCTTCCAACAATTTGGTTCAAAACCAAAGGTCTCAAAGAAAGCTTTACAGGAACAAGACTTTCTGAATAACCTGCACATCTGCTTAGCTGTTTCATAGCTATTATATAGCCTACATATACCAAGGACTTGGGAGGGGTGTGTGTGTGACCATCTCTGCCCACTACAAAAGAGGTGCTGCAGCTCTGTCGTTTATGGAACACTGCAGAAGCAGCTGATTTTGGAGAAGACACTGCTGCAGTACAGCATTAAGGATAAAGTAGTAAAGTTATGGCTGGAGAAGGTGTTATCAGGGGATAATGTCCCTAGCTGAAGGCTGATGGGCCGATATCCTCACCTTCTCAAAGAAAAAGAAGTGTTTGTGTTTGCTAGCAGGCTGCTCATGATTCTCATACCACAGAGACAGAAAAGGTCATGAAAGCTGATGAAAGCTGCAGCTGTGCAGCATCCAGGGAACACGTGTTCCGCAAAGATAATCAAGTCACAAATCACTCTCTCCACACCAAGGCAGAACACCTGTGTCATCTAAGTACACAACAGGACTAATCAAGATGTAGACTACCTAGGTTACAAATGAGCTTCAGTAACAGTCACTCACTGTTTCATTGCAACTTGCTGCAGTCTGGCTGAAGAATGGAGACAGATCTGTTTAAGCCAAAAGAGAAAACAGTTTAAATAAATAAAATCCACTTTCCATTTCCCTCAATCACTAAGCTTTACGAGCTATTTAATATTGCCACTTTCCAGATGCAGCTGGTGAACGAGTTAACTGTCCAGCAAATGGGATGGAAAGAACAAAACTATGAAAGTCACATCAGTGACTACTGTTCAAAAAAGACTGAAAGAGATTCAGTTCCCTCAAACAATCAGCTTCTCTGCTTAAGTGTAGCTCACTTTTAAAAACTTTTTTTTTGGCTGATAGAAAGCATCACGACTAGACTAGAATTCCACAACATCAATCTTTGTTTTGATTTCTGTAGTTCTCTAAGGAACAGGTTCCCAAATCAAGCTACATGAAGCATTAACAATATTCAGATATTACAATGGAAGCACTTATTTATTACTTCATAGAACAGATTAGTTTTAAAAGTGTATTTACATATTCTAAGTTATACAAAATACAGTATTCCAATAATCATGTTAATCACCATATTTTAGACAATTTCACATAAAAGTGCAGAAGATGCATCCTTCCATGATCCTGACCAGTAGCAAGCAGACCCCTGCGCTGGGACAGGCGAGAGCTGCCACTCCTTTCGCTCAGGTAAACGAATCCCACCATACCTTCATACTGAGACACGGCTGCGGATCTCGGAAAACATTTGGGCAGGTAGATGAGCAAAGTCTGTTGAGACCCACGGCCCAAAAATCACATGCCTTAAGTTACTAGACAAATATGAAGTACTTTTTTTTTTTTTTTTTTTAAACATGTTGTACAGCAAAGAGCTTCTGTTCATGCTTTAGTTGGGAGAAGTAAAAACAACAAGGGTTTTGGCTACATAATAGGCACCCAAATTACAGTTACTATAAACAGCCATGTAACTACAACTGATCACATGTTAAGGGCACAATTCTGCAGCCGACTGACTGGGCAGAGCTTCACATTCATAAATAGATCCTGCCAAGTCCATGTGGTTTTATGCAGATACAAGGCTCATCCCATGCAGAACTGGCAGCAGAATTGAGGCCTTAAAATATTGGGGCCTCAGATAAATTTCCCCATGACACAGCACTATCCTATACAGCTTCATACAGGCAGGACAGGTCTCAGTGGGACAGCACACTGCTACAGCAACACCTACTTGTCATGCCTTTCTGCAGTAACCCTCCTCCGTAGCGTTAGGCCCTTCTGAACTGTGCAAATGAGAACACAGAGATTCTCAAAACCTAACCAAGGGCCTTTCTTCTCTATGATGCCAAACTGAGGGGATCCAAAGTGTCCTAAAACTGGAAATGGTGAAACTTCAGTTTTAGCAGTCAGGTTCAGGTCAGTACCTTGCTTTATATTTCTGCTTTCATCCTTTGTCATCCTTGCCAAGTATCTGTATTTTTTCCTGTCTGTACTTCCCCCAAGGGTTTGCATTCCAACAGTGATCCACTGTAAGGAATAATAAACTACCAAAATAACAAGTTACATTCTTTATCACAAAGCTGCATTACCAAATATTAATGCATTTTAATTTCTCAGTTAGCCTTGTGGTAACATCTCCACAGGAGTTTAGTTAGGCTTATTTTTATCTATTCTTTCCCAACCTTTCACTGAGGGTTTATCTTTATCATGTTACACTGGTATATATACAGATAAGAGGAATTATATGTGTGTGTGTGTGTGTGTGTATACTTATATTTATATATATACACTTATATGTATACTTTTTACATATATATATATAAAAAACACACACACACACACACACACACACACACACCCCCCACAAATAGAAAGCTAGCTGGGATCTTTAGTGCTGCAAAGGCATAACACTAGCATTAATAAAAATAATTTGCTGTTTATAACCCTAGATGTAGGTTACCAAAAGTGTTAGATTTAATATATTAAGATAACCTTGCATTTCTTATCTTCAGCTTATCAGCTCAAGTTCTAAGGACAAGCACAAGCCCATCTGGTCTGCCATACCTCCACTCGCTAGAAATGAAGGCATCTGAGCACAAGAAACAGAACCCTGTGAAGCTGAAAAGCTTTACAAGACTGAAGCAGCAGTGCTCTTTTCTGTGCAAGTCTTTTTTTTTTTTTTTCTCCTCTGCTACCTACACAAATATTTTTCCATAGCAAGTAATTATACTATGGTATTCCCAAGGCTGCTTGTTTTCCACTGCACCTCCCAACTTGAAGTGAATTTGGTACCAACTGTAGCAATTCTACAGATAATGCTGGAAATAGTTTTTACAGCTATAACACCTTGGGCTTTCAAACAGAATAGCAGAGAAATAGAGAACTGCTAACACATAAAATGTTACTAAAGAACTGCAGAAAGCCAAACTTAAGCTTTTTTTTTTTTTTTAAAAACATTCCTTCTCCCAAGCACAAGTTTATTGCACACCTTTTTCACACATATCAAATGGCAAAAAAAGAAAAAAAAAAAAAAAGAGAAAAGAGCCAAATCAATCAGATTGTCTGAGTATCAGAAGTGTATCACTATCTTGTGTAAATGAGTAAAAGATGGGAGGGGGTCAATGCACAAACATTACACCTGTGATCTGAGATGCATCCACCTGGTCCCAACACAGAGCACTCCAGAGGAAAGCACAGACACCCATGACTCCAGTGCTTCCTAAATCTTAAGGTCACCACGTCAAAGTAAAGACCTTCTCCTGAGGGAGTTAGAGATCTTTGTTATTGGCTTTGGTGGAAACAGAACTTGGCAACAGGTGAGGGGAGAAAAAAAAAAAAAAAAAAACCACTTCTAGGGAATTTTTAAATACAACAGTGCGTTATTAGAAGGAGATGTTGCTACATTTAAAGACCATATATGAAAGTAATTCTGTTTAAATTTTGTGCATCATTTATTCCTGGACTGTTTCTGATGCAGTGTAAGATGTGCACTCACCACAAACATGATCAACAGTTCATGTATTTTGAAAGCGAGTACTTTGCAATGGCTGTTGGACAGTCTGTGTGGAACAACCACTGCCTTCAGTCCCTTCCTTAATGAAGGGACAACTGTGTCAAACACTGCTCCCTTTTCTGGCAATCCCTGCAGCGATGCTGAAGAGTGAACTCCCTTTACTCCTTCCCCTTAGAGATGGTCCCTTTACAGCTGGAATGGGGTGCGTTGGCATTAGGCACCGTTATGGCCTAGTCAGAGTTTGATCCATGGTTAGAGCTTCAGAATTCAGTGGTGTCGACTCAGCATCTTTTAACACTCAAACTCAGTTAAAATACTATTGGTGGTCTCAAGACCCCTATGGAAAATGTATTAAAGTTTTAACTTACACAGATAGGACAATCATCCTAGTCAAAGAAACGAGATGATGTAGTTAATCATTCTGAAAAGAGTGGAGAGCCCTGAAGCTGCAAGCCTAGCTTCCTGAGACTGCAAATACTGAAAGAGGAATTCAGCTTTGCACAGATAGGTATTGCCCTGCAAAAACTATATTCCATTCAAGAGTTACTACCATCTCAGCCACCTTTGAAAATATTGTTTCTTACCATAAAAAAAAAAAATCTTCCAACTTAACTCTCACCCTAAAGTGTGATTTTTCCAGTTTTGCAATCTGTAGACATGTGAATCACAGAATGTGCACCTCTGCGCTGTTCTACAGGGAAGCACAAGAGTTTGCTAACAGTCTTCTCTGAAAGAAATATTTAAAACATTCACGGTTATTTCCCATTGTATAAAGATTTGATGTAATACAAAAAGCGCATAGAATTGCACAGACTATTCTCACTAAATATTTTGCTATTGATATAGCATGACACACTGCAAAAACAAATCCTATACACAATACTTGAGTATTTAAAGGATATTCCTAAGCAGTAAGACAGCAAGACCTGAATGAAGAACTAGTGACTCCTTGTCCAGTTATAAAACCTATTAGAATTGTAATTTGAACGGAAAGCATGACTTTCAAGAACAGCCATTCCAAGCTAACCAAAAAATCCCAAATAATGGAAAAAAAAGTTGCTATATTTACATGCTATCAGTGTGTTTAAAAAAACCCATAGCAAGGCCTTTAACAACAAAATAAAGCCACAAAAAACAGTACCTACCAAAAATATCACTCCAAATCTGTAATATTTGATAAAAGTAGCAATATATGCTGACATTGCAGCAACACGGAGCTAAGTTATTTATGTGAATAGGTTACCCATAGATTATCTCAGAACTCTACAGAACTCCAAATTATGAAAGTATATTCACTAATA
>VZSV01000151.1:1581524-1629369 GCA_013398735.1 Nothocercus julius | reverse complement strand
CCCCGCGCGCCCTTCCGACGAGGCAGCTGCCACCTTGCCCCGCTGCAAACGAGCCCTGGCAGCCGGGCCGGGCGCCCGTGAGCGGGGCCGCTCGCGGCGCCCGCCATCCCCCGGGCAGCAGAGCTCCACGGCACGAACCGCCTGCGCCTTCCCCCGAGGCTAGAGGATTTCTAAAAGCAAATTCCCCCAAACGGGTGCCAAAAGCTAATGAGCTTTCCCTCACCCCCACCCCAGGGCCGTCCCCCCTCCCTCTCGGGGTGCTCACGTGGCGGCCGCGCTCGCCGCAGCTCTGCTCCGCACGTGGCCTTCCCCTGTGAGGTGCCTTTTGCCAAAAATGTAGGTGCTAGGCAGGGAGGTAATGTGAGAGGCTGGCTTGCTGGAAGCTGCCCTGGGCAGGAAGGACACCTAGGGCTGCCTCCGCGCGTTCCCCTGCTCCCAGAACGCTGTGGGAGCTTGGGCACAGCCACTTTAGGCGCTCTCCGAACAAGCTCTACGAGACCCCGACAAGCGGCAGAGCCCAGAAGGTGCAAAGACTAGCAGTAAACTAAGAAATCCAAGAAGAGCAATTGCTGGACATCTGCCAGGGTCCATGGGAGAGCCTTGGACAAGTCAACAAGAAGATCAGGTGAAGGAAGACAGGCACTTCTCTGCACAGCCAGGGTCTCTGGACGGCCGGTATCCCCTGAAACACCACGTTGCAAGTCAATCCCCATCACAGTCCATCCTCATGCAGCTCAGCTGAGGAAAGCTGAGGCCACCACATCCCTGTGGGAGAGAGGACTTTCCTGCTGTCCCTTTGAACTTTGCTGGAATACTGATGGGAGGCGTGTTTTGGTATTCAAAGAAACTATGCAGCTCTTCATCCTTCCTGACCATATGCCTGGAGGGCCCCAGCACTGCTGAAAGCCCATAGTTAAGGCAGACAGAGGAAATCCACAGAGAACAAAATGCATCAAAGAGCCTCCAGCAGCAAACATTTTTCTGGTTCCAAGCAAGCCAAGTCTACCCTGGAGTCTGGGTTTGGAGGTTTCCATCCCAGCTGTGGGTAAAAATCATTTTGGGAAGATCAATCCACATAGCAACAACAAAGCCTATTTCCTGGGACTCTCTGCTATCCAGGACCTACAAGCGCTCTCAGAAAAAAGTGGAGTTTTTTGAAGTGCTCCCATTCATAGACCAAACTGCAGAGAGAAGCATCCATGAAAGGGGACAGTCCGAAGAGCAACCAGGGCTAGGACTGCTACAGCAGGGGAAGGAGTCAATTGAGGCTGCTGTCCCATCTGATCCCTCCTCTGATTCCTCTTCTCATCCTTACTGTGCTTGGATCTGAACTGGGGAAACACTCTTGCCCTGGGGGGCACTGGGACCTATTGCTCCTGCCCTCTGCAGAGTAACAAGAGGCAAGAATTCATCTGGAGAGGGAGAGACTATCAGGAACTGATGGGACTACCAGTCACTTCCACTCCCACCCAGTCCTGTCCCTCTGTTTCATTACAATTTAGCTCCCCAATGAAGAAATACCTGTGAAGGGTTTGCAGCTGAGGTTCAAATCTGCACCGACACCAGCAGTGTTGCCACTGTGCATTTTTCTGCCCCTGCTTTGTTTGTTCTGCAAAGTGGCAGCTTTGGTCTCCAGCATACAGTGTACACCACCAAGTGCACTCTTGTGCACTAACGCTGCAGAGGGCAAAACTAAGGCCTCTCAAGTAGTATGTACAGAGCGCTTGGTTGATGAACTTTGAAATTGCACCCTGCTCCTCATGCCCTTTGTGCTACGAACTTGTATTCAGGCCTCTCTTCCTTAGACCAGAAGGACCCGAGTTGCTTGTAGCCAGCCAGGCTCAGCAGGGAGTGGCATAACAAATCTCCCCTGCTCACGTCTTACTGAATATGAAAGACATTCTGGTCACTGTAGCAATGTATACAGCACTAGCAGTGTCCTCATGGGACTTCTTTGTCTTTGACACATTTTGGCTTCACTGAAAACCCCAGACTAATCTGCATCAGGATGGATTAGTGAAAGAAGTGTTATTAGTAAGTGTTTTCACACTGAACTCTTGCCCCAAGTGTGATCCCACTGCACAGCATCCCCTCCAGGCATCTGCACAGATACTTCTCATGGCCTGAGCACCATGAGACGTGTTGGCGTTTTCCCTGGCAGAGCACACGCGGTCAGGCAAAAGAACTGCCTGACCTTGTTGAACAGACAGGTCGGCACAGCAGAACAAGCTTGAGATTGAGGTGATTACAAGACCTGCTTCACAGAGGTTTCAAAACACAAGTTACCCAAATACCTGGATATGTGTGTTAATACAGAGCCTGTAGGTTCCTGCTGTCTGACAGAAACAAAAATCTTAAATTCTTTTAAATTCACAAAAGTTGTGAGGTTAATGAAGAACTACAGCACATCTGTTTATACACACATGCACACAGATGCAATTTTCCATTCAACAAGGGGAGCAGTAGATGATACTGAAGGATGGTGCCAAGTGTAATCAATTCAGTACCTGAAATGTCCCTTTTCTTCCACCTCTTTATCTTCCTCGTTCAAGTAGGTAAAAACTGAAACCTGGATAAAGCCATTGCACGCTATTTGAAAAATGCAAACACACACTGGGTCAGGAGAGGGTTTAAAGTGCACACTTTAATTTTCTATTACAAAGGCTAAAAGAAGCAGGTTTGTTTTTTATTTAAGAACAAAACCAAAAATGTTGTTAAAACATCTACATTATTATCCCGATACTAGACCTTATGAAAGATACTAAGTTGTTGTTTTTTTTTAATAGTAAAGCGTGGTATTCTTAAATTATATTAATACAAAGACATATTAAAGGACTCAAAATCATTACTACCTAGCTCAGAACTGCAGCATCCCCTTGCTAGCTTCTCCATTCACTTGCTAAAACCCATCTATTTTTGACATACAATTTCATACAAGCTGAGTAGGGTATTTTTTGGTTTTATTCTTCCCCCCATAAAGGTCAGGTTAACTCCAACACCAGCATCACATAAATCCCTCCCGGGATAAGGGAAAGGATTTTCACTATAAGTCCCTCAGCTTTTAACAAGCTGAGCTAAATCAAAGTCTCTATTTTGTGTGAGGGTACGTGTGGTTATTTTAAGGGATATGAGATTTTCTTCTAAAGCTACAAAATGAAAACATGACTCTGTTGTTAATTGCCCTCAGATTTGCTTCTGCGTTGCAAAATTTTACTCTTCCCTTACATGAATACAGAAAAGAGAGAGTTATTGCAGGAATGCACCACTAAAGCAGCCCTACAATTTACTTCTGGTTTAACTGCTGTAGAGCTGTTAGCACCGAGCATTTCTGGTGCGAGCACATAACATGCCAAAGAAAATCCCCTTGACTTGATAAAGCGAGCCTAGGGAGTCAAGCATGAAGCTTCCTGCCTTTCACAATGTCCCTTTAAATAATATAAGCAAAGACTTACCATTAAAACTTTATTCACAAGCTTAGCAGTATAATAATGCTCTTTCATTGAGATGGGACTGCAAGATCATCTCAGGGAGCTTGCACAAGTATCAAAAGGGAAACTAGTCCCATCTCAAAATTTATACCTATCTATATAAAACCCTCCCCTCTTCAATAACTCCCTTTCCCTAACCCAAATAAAAGTCTTCATATTTAAACTGGAGATGCTGCGTTTCCTTGCCCGAGTCCTTTTCCTTTACCCTCATTAAAAAGATTCCTTCGATACCACACACATATAATATTATATAGAGCAATATATTTAATACCTGTGTATATATGCTTTATGGAAGGGGTCACATATATACACACTAAAACAAGTCTGGTGACAAAGTACTGCAACACCACAGACCAGGTTATCGTATCAGGGAAAACAGAAAGAGATACTCAACGCAAGAGCCGTGACCGTGGGCGCCCCTCGCCTCGGGCCTGCTCGCCCTCCCCTCGCCTTGGCCCCGCTGCTCGCGGGCCGGGGGGCCGCACGAGCGCCTCAGCCCTCCGGGAGACAAGGAGAGGGGAGAGCAACCCGCTCCGTGACCTAAACAAGCTACTGTATCGGAAATCACGGCGCAGCGAACGCTGGAGTGACGCTAGAGATGCTTGAAAATAAAAATACGTTCCAGCATTCCCCGGTAGGGATTCGCTTCCTCGGCATCTCTGTCCAAGAACAACAGAACGGGGCGATCCCCGCAGCTGATGCCGACTTCCTCCTCGCATCTCAGAGCTAACAACGTTGGCCAGGTCAGCACGAGGGGGCCAGAGCACCAGCAGAAGGAAGGATCCAGATAGCTACAGCAAAAGGCAGAGGAGAAAATGCAGCACCCGTGCGCTCAAGACCGGGCAGGCCCAGCAGCACTGTGAGCAAGGAGGATCCTTCCACATCTCTTCCTTCTCCTGCACATTGCCAGGGCTGGGAACAGCCACTTCCGTCTTCTCATGCATCAATCTTTCATAGGCCACCAGGATATCAACAGATGTGCCAGGCCTGGCCCCTTCCAGGCCTCACCCCAAAGTGTTACGCAGCCCAGGGAAGCTCAGACCACACCAGTAAACATCATCCGTGTTTTACCAGAGAAGAAACAAGCACAAAGGCATCGGCGGACCAGGGGCACATAACAACGCTGCAAAGACCCCGAGCAGATTGCAGCTCACCCTCTCCTGGGCCCTAACTGCTCTGGGGGAGCTGAGGCAGCTCCGCTGAAGGCGGTTTAGAAGCTGCCAGCTGCCCCTGCAGCATCTGCGCGTTTCCGCATCTGCTCTCTCTTGAAGCTGGGGATCACAAAGATATTGGAGCAGGGAAGAAGGAAAGGAGAAAAGGGACCCAACAATGCCAAACCACCACACAATACATGGCCAGATTTCATTTACTATGGATACAGCACGGCCAGCCCCGAGGGCTCTGAGCTCACAGTCCTGGGAGACTCCACACAAAAGACATCACCCACAAAGGCAGAGGGGAAATGTGTTTGTGTTTGAGGGGACGGTGCCATCCACGCAAACAGAACTGCAGAGCACCATCAGGCTGCAGTCAGAGAGGGGAGGGAAGCTCAAGACACGACACTCGTTTACTGCTTACAGGATGGGAGGGCCGGGAAGAACAAGGCCGGCATTTGGAGATACACTGCCTCTCGCTGCTGCCTTCACTAGAGCCCAAGCCCTGGTGCCGCGTTCCCTGTCGGCGCTGGCCTCTTTCCGCACAGAGCACAGGGCGGGCGGCCGGGTCCCGCTCTGCTGCCTGCCCTCCGCCTGCAGCCGCGGGCCCTGCCCAGCGCCCCGGCCTGGCTCCCTCTGCCCAGCACCGCCACGGGACCTCCCGCTGGATTCCCTGCAGCAAAGCGCCGCCGGAGCCAGGCCCTCCGCGGTACAGCCATGCTGCTCAGCACAGCCCCCTTAAATGGGCTCCTGCCCAGTTCCTCTGGCACTGCAGGAAACAACGCAGTTCCAGATAACCAGTTAAAACACAAGGACAAGAAGGGAACTCCATTACCTCCCTCCCTCTCTTCAGGACAGAAGCTGACAGAGAAATACAGGCTCCTTTTGGTTACAGCCTTTTCTTTCTGGCTGACATGCCAGTGTGGAGGGTAGTGCCACAGTGTGCCACAGTCTCCACGACACCTTCTAGATGGCTTCAGTCTTATTTGGACCTGTTGCATCAGCCAAAAAGAAAAAAAAAAAAGCAAACCAGAACTACCAATGCCAAACAGCTGTTATGCATTTGGCGGTCACCTGTTACATGATGAGGGGTCATCAGTTTGCTTTCCAGGTACAGCTAATCAAAACAGACTCAAGGCCCCTGCATGGAGTTCCCACGGCTGCAACGCTGCAGCACGCTGCTGCTGGTAGCCCTGCTCTACACCACCGGCCGAAACCTTCCTCAGCTCCCGCTGATGCCTCGGGGGAACATACGCAGTAGGGGGTTAAGCCTAGATGTTTTAAGCCAGATCTAGTGGCTTCCCTACTCTGCATCTCAGTGCCCCAATTTTCTGGTACTGACCTCCCAGGAGAGTGGGCTAGTTGTAGCCATGAAGCTGGGCTGGCTCTGCAGCTCTGGATAAAAAAAAAAAAGCAGCATTTGAACTTCATGGCCACTCTTTCCCCAGATGTCTAGCCCCTTCTGTCACCTTTCCCTTCCTGTTTGTCCTCTCGGCCTCTGCAGCCACACTCTGAATTGTAGGGCAACGGAATGACGAGGAAAAATTCTCCAATTCACACCCCAGTACAAACAGAATTCACTCCTTAAATAAAGGACAGAGAAAGATGGGAGAGGAAGACTAACTATGGGGGGGTAAGAGAGAGAAGACAGAACATGAACTCAGTGAGAATGGCATTCGCTGGCCAAGGAGAATCAAATTCACGATTTCATTCACCACTAATAAATCATCGTCTCGTAATCTTAAAGCGAAATAAAAGAAAAAGTTCTCTTTGCGAGATACGGATCTCACTCTCCCTGCTACTGTCGCTCTCGGAAAACCCGCCCTGTGTTTCTCCAGCTGACAGGCTCCCCCCAGCCCTCACTATACGCCGTCCCGCAATAGGAAGTTGTATTTCCCAAAGTCGTCATCCCTGGGGCAGAGCAGCATGTCCTTGCGGGCTTTGGCCAGCTTCTGTTTCAGCACCTCCCTCCGGTCTAGCCACTCGGTCAGCTCGTCCTGGCCGTGAGCGTAGCGACACTCTTCTCCTTCAGGACAGGCCTTGCTCTTCTGAAACCTGCCAACACAGGGAGAGCCGTTCGGGAGGCTGCCCCTGCCAGGGGCAGGGCCCTGATCTCCCCATGTGGGATAGTGCCAAACCATGCTGCAAAACTTCCCTCTCTTTTAAGGGAGAGATGAGTCTCCTATAACCCGAGTGCAGCCAGAGGGAGGCAGTATGGAAGGTAGGTGCAGAAATGGGGACTTAGTGATGTGAGCTA
The DNA here is from genome assembly GCA_013398735.1 of Nothocercus julius. NCBI lineage: Eukaryota > Metazoa > Chordata > Aves > Tinamiformes > Tinamidae > Nothocercus > Nothocercus julius. The sequence continues at coordinate 1,622,470 of VZSV01000151.1, read as the reverse complement.
GAACTGGACCAGCAGGCATGAGAAGAAACATGTACAGAGGAGAGGAAATGCTGTGTAAGCCTAAACAGCCACGAGGGACACAGCCTTCTCTCTAAACAAAGTGGCATTTCTAGCCATCTGAAGCCACCTCGAGGCATTGATTCAGAGGGCGTCAGACGTTTGAACCATTTAATAAAGCACCCGGGATTCCCCCAAGAATCGGGCCAAACAGACGCCACTTAGAAAGAGAGATGAGAGCATCCTGGCTACAGAGGGCACAGGTGCAGACATGAAATTCTTTCTCATTTTCTAAAGACACATGCTCAGAGATTTGTTTTTCTTCCTTTGAGCGGTTGAGCAGTGTGGCGGAGCATCTCTGGGATCCAACACCACAGCCTCACACTGTCACCCACCCTAAACTGGCAGCTTGTCCCACCGCTGCTCCAAGCTGAAGTCCCTAAGGACTCCATGAGAGAGGGATGAAGAGAAGGTATAGGAGAAGGAGGAGGAAGAATGATGGAGGCTCTGGGCCTGCCCCTTCCCGGCAGCAGGAGCACACAAGGAAAACGAGGCAGCTCGTGTGGTACCTTTCGCAGAGCCGGAACTCGCCCATGGGGAAGCGATAGCTCCAGCAGCTGGAGTCGCTGTCTGAGGTGAAGACCTTCTCCTTGTGCTTCTCCGACTGGATGTGCTGCTGCCACTGCTTCTTGCTGTTGCTGTTCTTCCCACAGAGCCAGCAATGGTAGCCCATCTAATTGGGGCAGACATGCCAGAACACCAGGCAGTGCCTTAATATTCATTCCCATCAGCCTCTCCCATGTTTGCATTCCCTCTCCCTCCTTCTTCCCACAGCACTTTGGATGCTCTGCTCAACCTATGGCCTCACATGCTTCCCTGCAGTGAAATCTTCAGGGGTATCATGCTGCTGCTACAGAGAGCACAAGAGGTGCTCAGTTTAGGCCCATCTACAGCTCAAATTAAGCTTCAGAGGACAGGACAGCTCAGTAAAGTGACATGGTCCCTAGGGGACAGCTACAAGGCCCCTGCGTGGTAACACAGAGCTCTGCAGAAGCACGAGTCCTCACACTGGCCACTGTCAGGCTCAGGAGACACATCTACACCCAGACTCCCAGGCCTCTGTGCTCTTTCCTCCAAGCCTCCCCCTCTTTTCCAACAGACTAGCAATAGATGTGTCAGCTTTCCCACAAGGGAGCAGGACGCCTGGGAAGAGGCTGGGCCCATGCAAATGGCAATCTAAGGTGCAACTACGACTGCAGGATTAACAGAAAAGCCTCAGCAGAGCCTTGCTGAGTGGGTCAATCCCTTCCCACCTCGTCCGTGCTGCCCTCTCTGTGCTGCTCCCAGCTGTCAGTTTAACCCGTATTAGCACAAGCTCTTTCCCAGGAGAGGATCTCAGCCCCTGACACCAGCACGAGAGGAGTGCAGCCTGGTAGCACTGAAGGAGAAGGAGGAAGGACAAAAGATGAACTCTTACCATGATGTCAGCATAGTCGGTGGGCATCTGGATTTGTTTCTCCCCTTCTCGAGACGTGAGCGGTGTCCCCTCTCCAGGCTTCCCAGGGTTGTGTTTCTTCAGCCACATCTCATAGGTCTGCTGCATATCTAGAACTGCACAGAGAAACATCGTGAAGCCACCCAGACAACCTCCATGCTGAGTACAGACCATGAGCAATGCATGAAGACTGGGGCAGCCGTTCCCTCTGCACCCCAGCGCAGGAGCACCTGCAGTCAGAGCAAAGGTCTGGGCTCAGGAAGCCCAGTGTCACCTCCTCAAGCAAGGGCTGGGGAGAGAGAAGCCACATTCCCCCAGCCTGGCCGGGGGAACCATCATATGTGACCTGAGGGGCAACCATAATAGCAGCTCACACAAAGTATTTAAGAAGGAGGGAATGTGCTTCAAAATCTCCATGGACTTCAGCCCACAAGGTGATTCTCAGTCAAGCCTGGCTCCACTTGACCTTGGTGGACACCTCACTCTAGCCACAGATAAGGCAACAGGGAGGATCTGGATCCATCCCCTTCCTCCATGCCTATGGTTCCTCCACAGTACGCAAAAGCAAGGAGAGCTCATAAGCAAGCTGGCTATAGAAACTGTTAAGGAGGGGAGAAGGACCTAATGTTAGTCTGCCCTAAGTTCACAGACTGCCCAGAAGACTGCAGTCAACATCTCTTGGTGCTTTGGGTCTAAAACCCACACCGAATGCTACTGGAAGGGAAATTTTGGCTGGAAGCTTTGACTACATGCTTGTTTTTCCAAGAGCAACTTGTGAGAAAGGCTAAGGAAACACAAAGTGGTTGCAGACAGCAGTGTGGCACTCTAAGCACAATGCATTAGTGATTTACTCCTCACTAAAAGGGCAATGAGGAACTCAAGGCAATGGAACATAATTAATGCAAATTTCCCCCAAATGGCAACGCTGACATTTGAAGATTCACCCTTCTCCTTCAGTAACACACCCAGACTGGTCTGATGTGCCTGAAAGGCTCCAGCAGCAGTACGACTTGCAACGTACCACATAGGAGCACATGGAAGGATATCCTCCACCTGAGCATAGACCCCCTCAGAGCAGCCCTGAGATATTTTGGGCTTTCAAGATCTCCCAGCAGAGATTAGATGATCGTCCGGACAACTAGGTACTGTCCAAAAAACTTTTTTTTTCTTCCCAGCTTGCTGTTGGCCTAAAGAAATAAGGGTTGCGGCCAGAGAGCTGGTGGTTCCTCCACCGGCCCCATCACTGCCGCACAGGGAATGCAAGGAAAATGAGGCAGCTCTTGTGGTACCTTTTGCAGGGCCTGCACAGGCAGAGAGCTCCATGGGGCCAGCTGATGTTGGAGCAACTGAAGCAACTTCAGGGTATTGCCAGGGCAAGAGCTTGAAGCCCTGCCGTGTAAGGAGGGGGAACACGGGATGCCAAGGAACATGACTGTGGCCTGAGCATCCCCCCAGCTTTCCCCAAACAGGTAAGTCGATGTCCTGTGTAATCAGTTTCAGAGAGGCTTCTTCATAAAGCGCCACCCAACGATGTTCTCACTCAGGATCTCAAATCCACCCCACTTTATATAATGTCTTGAGCAGGGAGTGCTGCAGCCCAGAAGCAAGGGCTATGAGCAAAATTGGGCAAGAAAGCCAAGACAGATACAAGCCAGATAAAGACACGGTAGCAGCAACAGGTCAGGACTAGTGCTTTGGCAGAGCTCCAGATGCATCCAGGCCTGGGACAGGCACCAGGAGGGATGGCACAGGGTGGATCGGCAGAGTTGCAGAGAGGGGGGCAGCGACAGCGCAGTGCAAGGCCTGGGACTCGCAGTGCAAGGCCTGGGACTTTCCTTCTCCCCAAGGCCCTTGGCACGTTTCCACCACTCACTTTTATTTTCCTTCATGAAGGTCCACATGTCTCTTTCCTCAGGGCTGTGGGCAAAGGAGCAGTTGCCCACATACTGACACTTCCTGCCATTTTGTGCATGGATACACAACTGCCAAAAGACAAAAATAAATAAATAAATAAATAACAGTTCCTAACAGCTTCACTGCTAGGGAAAATGAGAAGCTTTCCAAGTATCCTCTTTAGCTGTCATCCCTTCCCCTCCACTTCTTTCACCAGACACCAGCTGGCCACAGCAGCTGGGAAGAAGAGACAACCCTGTTCCTCTCTGCCTGGGGCTGGGTGGGAGCTCCAACAACCTGCCTTGGCTGTGTGATCTCAGACTCACCTGCCGGCCTAACTCCTACTTCAACAGTGATTAGTAACTCCTGTCTCCTGCTCAGATCTGCTCTCCCCACTCCACAGCTCCTACCAGGGCCTGCAACTGGAGAGCACTCAAGGCTTTGTATGCGGCCTGTGCCTGCACGTGGATTAAGCAACAGCAGCAGATCTCATGTGGTAGGAGGGAGAACAGCTTTCTCTTTTTAGGGAGAAAGGAAAGGAGAGGGTGAGATAAATTATCAATTACCACATTCTGGGCTGGGGTTGGATATCTGTAGTTTTCCTCACAGTATGTGGCATTTTTGATGAGTTCCCAATCTTGCTTTCAAAATACACTGCAAGGAGGTTTCACAATTAACAGCAGAGCAGCCACAGCAAAGGCAGAGACTGGCTTCTCACAAGCGCCCTGTCTTGCCTCTCACCCACCCTGAGAAACCCTGACCTGAGGGGAGACTTAAATCTCATTCCCAAACCCTATGCCAGTGAGCTCCTGTGCATTATCAGCAGTGTCAGAAGCTCCTGTGCGTGCACAGAGTGGTTTAAACAAGTGCTGCTCCTTTCTGTGCTCCTCCCCTGTCACTGGATGTGGTTGCAATCTTGCACCCTGCAGTTTGCTTTTCCCTCCCACCTCGGCCAAGGCCTGCCTGCTTCTCCACCAGATATGCAAGAAACCCGCCCTCAAAGTGCTGTGCCCTGCTGAGAGGGAAAGGAAAGAGGCACTCGGATGCGCAGGATGAGGGTCTTACATCGTATTGCTGTGGGAAGTTGCGGATGGAAGGCAGTGGTCGGACAGACACCCACTTCTTCTTTGCTTTGGACATCACCAGCAGAACACGACGTTCTTTTGTCCAGCTAAAGGAGACAGAATAAATCGAGAGAGAATAAAGAGAGAGAGAATAAATTGAGAGAGAATAAAGAGAGAATAAATTGAAAAAGGAAAAGTAAAGGTAGAACAAGGTTCTGTTTTCCTCTGGGACCAAAATTCTGACCAAATGACCAAATTCTTCAGCCCAGCTTGTCCATACCACTCTTGGGCTGCTCCTAAATATTTGCATGTATGGCAGAGAAGCCAGTAGAAGGGTGTTTTAGGAGGATTTCTGCCACTATTTGTTGCATATTTCCTGAAATATGTCTTCCCATAAAGTCACAAAAAGATTCCTCCAACTGTTGCATGACATTGCTGTGGGGTACTAAACAACTGCACTCCACTCTCCAACACAGCCAATTCTTGTGTAATCCAGTCCAAGAAAAACATTTGGGAATATTTGCTGCATGAAAGGTGCAAGCTATGACAAGCACTGTCTTATGAACAGGTGCCAGCAAGTACTAATTCTCCTGCAGCAAGGGATCAAAAGGAGATACTCTGGCCAAAAATCCCAGCTCTATTCAGCTGCTGCACAAAGAGGTGTTATTTTCCCTTTCCAGGAAGTGATCCTCCCCTACTCACTTCCTCCAGCAACTGCTGCTTCTCTCTCTTTTGGATTACAGGTCTTGTATTTGCAATAAGACTCTGGACAGCATAAGTCCTGTACCCTTAGGAAACTAATTTAAAAGGAAGCAGAATGCCTTGAATCATTGCTAATAGCAACATGACAGACATCTTCAAACAGCAAGGCGTATAAACAAGAGCAGAGGAGAACCATCTGAGTGATCTTGCTGAGAAGAAATGATAGAGCTGGAAAAAAAGGGAATGGTGGGAGGTAGACGGAAAGTGCCAGGAGTAACAGTCTAGCTGTAATGCACCACGCACAAAGCTGGCAACAAATCTCACCCTGGGCACAGAGGGGCTGCTAGAAAGCCTCACAGGCTCTTCCAAGAAGGTCAAATGAAACCCTGGAGAACATATGGGGAGAAATTCCAGACCTTAAGGAGGGTGGAGGTAAGAGAAGGCTGCATCGCTCACCAGTGGCGGGCTTTGGCACTACAGTACTTGAGGTCTTTATCTGGCTCCACCAGCTGCCCATTCCTCCAGCACTGGCCACACACAAATTTCATCTGCAGGTCGAAGGTGCTCGATGTGGGCGCCCGGCTGGAAGCCTGCGAAAGAGAAACCCCCACGCAGCCCCTCAGTGAACAGAGCCCCAAAGAGCAGCTCCCACCACACGCTGTAATACCAGACTGGGGCAAAACTGCTCCTCGTTTCGGCAGCTTTTCTTGAGTTTTGACATTTGGCCAATGGTGCAGTCAGCCTGGCAGCTTCCTACACTGACCAGGCCTGGCAGTAAAACCCCTGCAGCAGATCCCCATGCACACACAAGCCCTGCGTGACCTGCTCCAGTGCTTTCCCCCTGTTCTGCAGGGAGAGCCATCCACGTTCCCCTCCGTCTGCGTGTAAAGTGCCCAACGGATGGAGGAAGCCAGGCCATGTCACAGCACAGGACTTACCTCTCCCACTTCTGAAGCAAGAGGCTCATGTTGCATCTAGAAGCTACCACCTACATATTTAAGTCCGAATTGGGTCCTCAGAGCTGACTCCTCAAAGCCCTTTCTGGGCTGCACAGTTCCCCTGCACTACGTTACCCTGCCGCGGTGAAGCCACAATCTCTGGACAGATGGCAAGCTGTAATTCACACACTCCATGCTTCCCTGGCTGCTTAACTTCACTGGCCTTCTCCCTGTCCCTGTGAAAAGGCGGCATCAGGATGAACAGCAACACACTAAAGAAAAAGGAGTGGATCCTTTATTATCCCTGCCTTGCATTTTCTGGGCAAATCCCTGGAAAGTCATTTACATTTTGTACCACTACCAAAAAGACGTGAGGGTCTAAAGCTGCCGCCAGGCTGGTAAGTCCAGATCACTTCCAAACCAAATAGCAAGAGTGACTGGAAGCCACTGACCCTGGGCACAGGAATATGGAAGGGAGTAAGCCAGAGACCACAGCATAAAAGAACATGCTGGTTTCTGAGCAGATTGCGAAGCACAGCGGCTCCGTACCAGTAAAACGGCTCTCTGCCTGTCACCAGATAAGCAGCCCCCACCAGCTGCCGTGCCCTGGCTTCTCACCCTGAGCATCTAATGAAGGGCAGACAGGCAGACCACGTCCCCAAGGAGCCGGCTTCTGCCACTCGCTGATCAGCAGCAGCCTGAGTCCTGCGGACGTCATCTGGCAAAGGAAAACCAGCAGGCACAGGACGCTGCACAATCAAACCATCTCCCGGGAAAGGCCTCACGAGCTATTGGCTACCACGCTGCATCCTCCAGACCCAACATTTTGGAAAAGCGGATCTCACATACAGAGGATCCTCCACCATGGTGGAAAACTAGCTTATCTGTGTGGACTACATTGCTCTAGCTGTCCCTGCAAGAAGACATTTCTAGACAACCATCATCTCCCTTAAAAAGCACCAGCAATTCTGTTCTGTTCACCTACAAGGCTGCCCTTCTGCTGGCAAATATGTGATTGAGTTCATGTGTCACCCTTCACCAATGCTGGTGACCAATAAAAAAAAAAACATCAAAGCTGCAGGTTGAGCAGGGTTGAGACCAGGGATATTGCAGAAGGCAGCAAGCCTCACCAGAAGAATATTCACACTTTCAAACACGTGGCCTTCGAAAAGTGGTTTTAATCTCCACTTAGTCTGCACAGAAAATTATTCTACAACTCAATGGGCTCCAGAAGGCACCATAGATCAGAGATCAAGAAAGTGTTTCTCAGGTGATCCTGGTGATTTAGAGTGTGGTTTTTTTTTTTTTTTTCCCACAAATTCTGGCAAAAATAGCCCCACAAAGATCTTCCTGAGAGTCATACAAACATCTGGTCACCTCAGAGCACACAAGCATCCAGGGAATCAGGAGTAAAGCGAAAATCAAAGCTGATGTCGTTGCTGCTGCATGACTCTATTTGCACAAGCAAGACACATGCCTGGCAGGCTGCTGCTAACCAGCAGCGTGGAAAGCAGGGATCACATGAGGCTCTGGCAGGCGAGGCCAGGCAAAAGAGCCTCGGGCTGTGGCACCACCCCTTGCTAGGAAGCCAGAAAACATAGTGCTAGCTCTGCACCAAGGCAACCAAATAAATACACATCTTTGGCATGGCAGTTCTCCACTCCATGTGTTGCCGAAAGCAACAGCTCCAGCACAGCCACTCACAGCTCCTGACTTCAAGAATCCTTCTCAGATTCTCTACAAAACGTCCTGGAGGAGCCACGAGTCCTTGGGGGGCTACTTGAGGAGCCTGAGCTACCTGCCCACCTAAGCGAGTGAACTGCGCTTAGGTGCAGGGATCCCATATTAGAGAACAAGGGTTTTTTTTTTTCCTCTCTGTGCTTAAATTGCTAACCCTGAGGCTAATTCTGAGGGGGTTCTGCAGACAGCTAGTAAGGTGAAAGAGAACAGCCCCTAGCAGCTCTTGGAAGTCAGCTGGGGGATGAAAGCCCTCGATTCCCAGGATGTGGTGGAGCTGAGGGCACCCAGCTACCTACAGCCATCTCCTGACGCCTGCCTCTTCCCTGCACAGCTACTGGGTTTGCTCCTATATTGCAACACTTCTCTGGGAGCCCTGCAAGCAAGCGAGACCTGCTGTGAGATTCGTGGCGGGTGTTTAGCAAGTGGAATATCCTCATCTTGGCAGGTCTCCTGAGCTGCACATTGTGGCAGGTGCATACCATACCTGCACACCGTCTGCCTCTTTTCCCCCTGCGAGCCCCATCCGCTGAGTCGGCCTGGCAGCTATGCCAGAGCACAGCAAAATCCCTGGGAGCAGCTTTGCTTCTGCTGACCAGAAGGTACCAAGTCAAGCGCAGATCGCAGGGAACCACGGGAAGGAGGGGGCCGCGTTTACAGCACTCCTGGGAAGCTGCCTTTGCCAAGCAGCCGACTTCAAAAGCTGGAGGGATGCTGAGAAAACTCTGAGTCACATGAGCCGGCCTGGACTGCAGAAAATAATGGCCAAAGCAAACTTCTCCCAGCAGATCATGCCAGTCCTGCCCCCAGGGCCGCGGCCGCAAGCCGGGGTCGCCGGCGGGGGCCCAGCCCGCTGGCGGAGCACAGGCAGCGCCAAAGCCACGGCCGGTGGGTGCAAACACCCGCGGCTCTGAGCACGGAGGGCCCCGGCTGCCACCAGCGGCCCTTGGCAGCCACTCCAGGGCTGCTGCTCTATCTTGTCACAAGCTGGGGACCTGGAAGGCTCCCCCAGCTCTGGCAGGCGATTATGGGGTGACTTCGCCAGGGGCCATGAACCCCGAATGCTGCTCAAATGGTTCAGAAACTCTGTCTTTCTGCCCACTCACAGAATCATAGAATCATAGGATCACAGAATGGTTGAGGTGGGAAGGGACCTCCAGGGATCATCCAGTCCAACCCCCCTGCTCCAGCAGGGACACCCAGAGCACGTGGCACAGCGTGGCATCCAGGTGGGTTTGGAAGATCTCCAGAGAAGGAGACTGCACAGCTTCTCTGGGCAGCCTGTGCCAGGGCTCTGTCACCCCTCACTCTCAATGGGCAGAAACAGCAGGCACTGACATTTCTCTTCCTGATCCTCCATACCCTGCAAACCTCAACGGTCCGAAAGGAAACCCTCATTCCTCCTGTACTGACCTGCCTAGGCCTCATCTGCTCCAGGGCATGTGCTTGAAGGCCTGCTGTCCGAGATATCTTTTTCCCCACCAAGACTCCAGTTAAAATATAAATATATTCCAGACACTGCTAACAATACATATAAAGCAAATACACACAAAAATTTGGATGTATTTAAAAACCTGAATAGCAGTTTGCTTCCCCACTGAAATGGAAAGAAACTCAGTGCTTTGTAACAGCACTTTCCATGGGAGAGGACTGTAATGCTGAGGCACTAAACATTAATGACTTGTATTATTCACATTTAACTGATTTAAAGTGACTAGGTTCTCCCATCTCAATTTTCCACCAAGGGCAATGGAAGGGAAACACTGACAATCCTCTCCCTTGTGCTTCCCTGGAAGCAAACCTTCTGTGTGGGTCTAGGACAGCATCCTCACAGAAGCATGTCCCATACTTGCGATTTATAACATGGACGCGCTATTCTGCTAAATGCCACGGCCCTTGCTGGGCTAGGCTCTGGTCTGTGTTAGGCAGGAGGCTGTACCAAACACACAGCTCGGCTCCAGAAGCCGCACAGAGCTAGACAAGAGAAGAGGGAAAATGAGTGATGCTGCAGCAATGCTGTGGATTGCTCACCCCCTGGGCAAACCTCCAGCTTGGTGCTAACCATCTACCTACGGCTCACCCTCCCCTGTCCTTTGGTACACCTGCATCAATCCCAACAGCAACGCTCCCAGCGCTCCAGAGAACAGTGAAAACCAGCCAAGAATGGCAGGTTCTCCAGTGCGGATCTGCTGCTTCCAGGCCTTTGCCTCACAGATTCCCCGTCTCTGGGTCTTCACGGCATTATGCAGAGTTAGAGAGCATGGTAAAAGCCAGAAATAAGCAACAAATTAACAGCCTACCCCAGGAAACAGCTTATTCTTCCACCACCTCCAGACAAAGGTGAATTTGAACGTGCAAGGCTCCAAGGAAACCAGTTGTTCACCTATCTTTTCTGCCCCCACACTACACACAGAGAATGACAAGACAGAGCTCTCCGGAAAAGGCAGACAGATCCCTGGCAGGCAGGACAGTCACTAGACTCTGCTCTTTACAGGGAAGTGATGGCTGACATAAATCCAACTACTGTCACTAACTGTGGAAGATTAATGTTAAAATTTTATCCACTGTGGAAACACAGACAGTTGCCTCTGTCCCTATGCCAGGCTAGGAAGCCATCCGACATCCTAGCCAGCTCTGCCTGACGGGACCATTCAGACCAGCTGAGCTCACTTGCCACTTAACACAGGGAGTGGAAACTTGACCATAACTTCAGGATCAATCCTACAACTTCCTGAGAGTCTACAGCAAATTGCTTAGGAAGGCAGGCACTTTGGGGGCTAGAACTTGGTGGCTCTGGACAGCTACTGCTTCCCACTCCCCAGGCAGCATCTTCTCCCCAGGCCATTTCAGACCACAGGAGAAGTAACAGGATGTGGACGTATGTCACAGAATTTCTTCAAAGTTGGCTCCATCTCATGCAGCACAACCAGTAGATGGGCAAAGAGCCTGCTGGGAACATCAGTGCAGGTCACCCAAGTCCCTCTCATTGGGCTAGGCCATGCTGACTGCACCTGCTTTGCCCAGCCTCAGCCCCCTACAGCTTTCAGGATTAGTCTGCTGGCATATTGCCAGTCCAGGAAAAGCTGCCACACATCATGTGGAAAAACACCTCTACATCCTGCAAAACACCTCTACGTGGGTGCTCAAGAGGTGGACCTGATGACTGCCTCTGCAAAGGAAGCTCTTGGGTGAGAGACCCCAAACAAAGGTGAACACACAACACTCTCCCTACTGCTCTGGAGGGCAGAGGATGATGTTCCTGCATCTCCGAGCTTGCTGGGAGGCCTGGAGATTCTCAACTCATTGCTCATATCTTCTGAAGACAGCTAAAGAACAGAAAGCTTGTTCTAATGGCAAAGTGGCTTTAGTTTAACATAGGGCTGGGCATCATGTGTGCTGGGTTCTGCTCCTACACTACCTCCTTCAGTGAAAAAAGATGGTAAAACAACACCACACATAATGAATGGGGTGGAAGAAAGCAAACAGAGATGTGCTTTGCTCACCTCTCCAGAGCAAGCTCTTGAGAGCGCTAGAGGGTGCAGCCATCGCCACATTCTCCCATGCTGAGAGGGGTGGCACAGAGCAGACCAAGTTCTCGGCCTTTTCCTCACAAAGAACTGCTAAGATCTTTGATCAGCCCCAGGTGCTCCCTGAACTGCAAGTTCCACCCACTCCTATGTTCAGATTAGTCCTGTATGTCATGAGTCATTCAACTGCTGTATTGTCCCTTGGCCACTAAAGGGCAACAGGACTTCTTTGATCTCCACACTGTGTGACCGTGGTCCCCAAAGTCTCCTGATTTCACTATAAGGCTTTGGCAGGAAGCACAGTCCTCTGTTCCTTGCCCTCTGAACCCCAGCAGCTTGATCCCACCACTGAAGAGAGAAGATAAAACACCACTAAACAAGGTACAAAGCTCATGACCAGCACAGGAAACAGGAAAGCTCTCAGCCGTCCTTCTCCTCAGTGTCCAGCCTGGTCTGCCTCTGTCCGGTCAGGCACAACAGCGAGAAGAAAAGGGAGGGGAAAGTGCTGGAATAGCAGGGAAGAAAAGTTGGCTGCCAACCCTGGGTGCATCTTACCATGCTGTTGGCTGGTTTGCTAGCATGTGCCTCCATCTGCTGCCAATACTTCTTAGATTCCTGCACGATATCTTCATGGGTCATTCCTGGAAACAAGGCAGAGACACAGCTGAGCTCCCCTGCTTTGGTCAACACAGGAGAGGGAGGAAAGGGCTGCAGAGATCCTGGCACCAGGGCTTGGAGCCCTTGGGTGGCTGACAAGTACTGACAGTCCCACAAGGGTAACACATGCATATGGGGACCTGCACCACCACAGAATGTGTTCAAGCACAGGCTAGGGAGTCTCCTAACTGCAGTAGATCTGGTGTCCTGCTCAGGCTGCAAGCTAAGGACACAGATGCTGCTGAATTCTTGACTAGCACCTTAACTAAGGCTCTCCCCCAAACCCAAACCAAGAGATCCCATACATGGCCCTAAAGACAATGGTTTGTTACTTTTGATCTACTGTATATCACAGTTTTCGATCACTGGCATGGGAGATTAAAGATATCCCACTGTTTGTGCTATCCAGCCTCTCCAGGACCCCAGAAGTCTCATTCAGTCCCTGCTGGAATTAACTACCCTCTTACCTACTTCTAGTTGTGTGTGTGGGGGGTCAACAGTCAACAAGCGAAGAGAAAATCTGAAATTCAATCAGGGCCAACACAAAGTGCACCAAGCTAGCAAGGAAAGATAAAATGTGCAAAACCAACAAAGAAACAGCTGCTTGCACGTAACCTGCAGGGCAAGATCTACAAGGCCTCATGAATCAGAAAGGTAACATCAAACTGTCAGAGATAATCTAAGGAATTAGCTCTTGATTAAAACAAGTGCCGAGGGAACAGCCCCTACCAGCACAAACCCAGCCAGATGGGCACTGGGATTCTCAGAGCACTAAACAGGAGAAAGAAGAGTATTAGAAACTCAGTCTGCTCATGGTGTGGACTGGCTCTCATAGAGAAAAGCCCTGTTATCTGAGTGCTATACAGATGTGACACGGCAGCCAAAAGAAATCCAAAAGTATCCTATGACTGTCAGCTGATGGCAACACTGGGGGTGCTGAAGGCTGCCTTAACGCAGTTCCCCTGGCACAGAGAGGCTGTGAAGCCACTTGCTTTGCTAACAGCTTTTATTAAGGCCTGTGGAGGCCTGGCACACAGACACAGTCCCTGATGTGGGAGCCTGTACACTGCAGGCTGTGAGGGACTGTGCATGGACAGCCTTGGTCGTACTTAGGGGACAAAAACTACAAGTTTGGGAAATCATACTGAGAATCAAAACGTGGCACTGGATCTCAAAGGGAAAGGGCCAAAGTAACTACTGTCTTCTCTGTTGTGCACACCAGTGCTATGATCCTGGATCCAATGGCAGAACTTGAAAAGCAGAGAATTTCAAATTATGTCCTCAGACTGCTCTCTGCAGCTCCCAAAAATCCAAATTAACACAACAGGGTCCAGAAATGTCATGGCTGGAAACAAACCAAACCAAAAACTCCCAAAGTTGAAAGGTTGTTTTCCAATACACCAGCTCATGAAGCATCAACAATCCCAAAGAGATGCTCTGAGAACCAAAAAAGCTCATATGTTGATTACTTGCCACGTTCTAGCATCTTTTGCAACATCATCAATGAGGACAAAGACACTGTGGTTCCCATTGCTGGAAGAAGACAGCATGGTGTGTCTGCAAACAGATGCAGTGAACCAGGAAACAGTCCTGTCCTCCCACATGTTCAGATCTGAGAACCTTCTCTCTGCTACTACATTCCTTTATCACTAGAAACAATGCAACATACCTTGTAAAAGCTCAAGCAGCTGCCAAACACAGCAGCCCACTGGTTCAGGTGGAAGCTGAAACAAGTTGTGAGTTTACTTCCTCTTTGGAAGTCACACATTCAAGAAATGAAAGCAAGAACAAGAATCTAATCTACCTATTTCTCCTACAGGCTGAAGAAGAAGGGAGAAGGAGGGAGGGAGAGAAGAAACTTCCTTTTCTGTGCACCTGGGGAGAGGAAAGAGCAAGGTGCCCCAAGTGCTACAAGCAATCTCACAAGTACTCAGGCAAGCAGTCCTGGCCTATGCCTCTCTGGCAACAGGTTGCCTAAGAAACCCGTGTAACTTCTTAATTCCCTGTGGCCACAAGTAAGTGAGGCCAAACAGGAAGAGCAGAAGATGGCATCTGCCACAACATCTTACTTGTTCATCACTGTCACACACAAGCCAAGCCAAGGCAGAGGACTGCACTGAACTACAGTGGCAGGTACTTGAACAGCATCGAATGAAGCTGCCCCCATCAAAGCAAGGAATGGTGAGGAGCATTCCTAACCCCTTTTCTCCCTGACGTACTCCAGTGACCATGCTGGGTCCTGCACTAGAGAAGACCGACCAGTGGAAAAAAAAAGAGATCTGGGTAGCATTGTGGGTGGACCAACAAAAGCATCTACTCTGTCAGCAAGAAAAATCCTCAAGCGTGTCAGAGAATGAGGACTTAAATTACTGGACACAGCAGTGTCACTGAGCGACCTGAGCATCGTTTCTGTAATAGCCTCTTCAGAGGCAGTTTGTCAAAGGCTTTTGGGGAAAGGCCAAGTATCTTGTCATTTTCTACTCTTGGTGAACTTGCTCAGAGTAATTGGAGAGGCACAGTTTTCTTTTTATCACTGCTTTGCCACCTGTATGTGCTATGCTTCTCACTGGGCTGGACTTTCATCCAGGGCCAAAACTGCTATTTAGGATCTTTCACAGGACTTAAACACCAGAACACCAGGGTCATTCAGCCCTACCTAACAATCATTTCATCTCATGAAGTTAGTCCCAAGGGAAAGGCTTCCCAGTCTGCAATTTGCAGTAGCACCAGTAGAGGGACAAAGAGCAAGCTGTCTCACTGAACACCCCAGTCCTGTCTCTGCATCTCAGAGGAGATGAATGAAGTACACGTAATGGTGAGTAACAGCTTCTCAGGCTCCCAAATCACCTTGTTTCTCTCCCAGCTGGTCCCATGCACGTGCTGGAAGAAATCTGGGTATACACCCCATCAGCTCTGCATCCAGAGTCACACTCACCTGAATACTGCTGCAGCAGCCAGACCTTGAGCTCGATGAAACTATGAGCAAAGTGGCAACTATCCTCCCGCAGGCAGCCATAACGCACCTCGTGTCGGCACACGTCGAACTGGAAGTGCTCCTGGAACTGGCGGATCTTGGAGTACTTCAGGGAGGTGGAACGTACGATGTGGACTAGACATCTGCAGCCGAGCGAGAGAAATCTGAAGCATCAGCAGACTGAATGTTCACCCCTTCCTCCTTACAATTGACTTCCATATATTCAACTGGGCAGGCACCGAATACAGAAAAATCAGTGCTGGCAGAGGTGAACTCCCACTGCCAAACCAAACTCTTTCCTGTCCCCTTTGTAGCAACCCTAGATAGATATAGTTCGTGTCCTGCTTGAGTTTAAACTCAAGACACATTTCAAAACATGCAGCCAAGACACCAACTCATTTGGCTCAAGAAGTCCCCAGGTCTCAAGCTGCCAGGAGGCCAGAACGGGTTGTATTACCGACTACTTGACATGTTTCTTATACTCATTTTTCTAAACATTCATTACCAGCCAGTCAGAAGCAGGATCCAGAGCTAAAGGATCTTTGGTTTGACCCTTATGTAAAGGCCAAAATCAAAGCCAAATTAAGTCAATGGAAAACTTAGATTGACCCCAAAGGGCTTTGCTCATGCCTCAAATCCCTGGGCATGAGGAGCAAACGTGCGGAGCAAAGCATACCACACTATTCATCATGCTTTGAAGTGCCCTATGATGGGAACCCATGGTGGGGAAAGAAAGAAGGAAGCCAGGGTGGCTTCCTTCCCATAGTTTAACTGCCTGGGCACGTGAGAGATTGCTCCCATCAACACAAGCAATGTTCACTCACTTGTTGTCATGGAAACTGTGTTTGGCAGAAAGGTTGGAGCAGACAGATGGCGTGTCCTTGGTCCCTTTGCTGATAATCCGAGGTTTGCTGTCAAAGCAAATCTGAGAAGAGAAAAATTAGCATGCTGGGAAAATCTAAGACAGAAGGGAACCCGAGCCATTTTTGTTTGAGATGGGAAGAAGGACCAGAGCCAGCCTATTCTAATGCCCAAAGTCAGAACAAGCCTGGAGAAAATTTAGTGGTAGGGCTTAAAATATAGTAAGTGTATTTTTGGAAAAGTTTCAGGACAACATTTTTGGCTTATTCTCAACAATTATTTTCCACTGCGGTTGGAAAAAAATTGGTCAGATCCACATACTCTTTCCCAGTTGGCCATCAGAGCAAGAACAAGGGAAAGGATGGGGAGAAATGAAAAAAAAAAAAAAAAAAGCCAGTCTACAGCAAGAGAACATGTCCCTTTATACCTCTCACTGCCAGCCTGCTGCAGGATCCAGAGCTAAAGGATCTTTGATTAGACCCCTAAAGGATCCCCTTGGTTTGACCACTGCTGCAGAGTGTTAAGAGAGAAAGAGAGGATCCTTCACTGATTCAGTCAGTGGCTCTGCAGTGGTTTACACCACGGCAACAGCAACATACACCAGGTGGGAAGCTGTTGCCTTATGGGGTTCTGATTTTTCAAGAAAATTTACACTTCAAAGCAATATCTCAAGATAGAAGAAAAGACAGGTAATTAAGCTCCACGTGGTGTATGCACTCCATTTAGCTGCAAGGATAAGGAGGACACTGTATTTCCTTCCTCTTCCACTACTGCATCCATCGCTCATTTCCCTTTTGGGAGCACGGCACTGGCTGCAACTGTATCAAGAGTCCACAGGCCCTCTGAGGAGTCAGTGTAGGGCACGTGCCTGCTCCCTCCCGCTAGGTCTGTACCTCACAGAGGAAGGTGAAGATGCCCTGATGTTCCTTCAGGAGCTTGGCAATGGTGAGACTGCTCTGCTTGATCCCACCTAGCGGGTCAAAGAGGAGGTCACGGTTGAGGGTCCCCTTCCTCTCCTCCGTCCACACGTCGATCTCCTCCTGGTGGTACGCGAAGGTGCAGTTATCCCCGTACTTACAGTCCTGCTTGTTAAGCATATCTACAAAGCAACAGACAGCACACACCACCACACAGGGAGGGCGGCCCAGTCAGAAACTACGCTCTCTCTCGTCTCCTCCCACTGCCCACACCTCACCAGAAGCTGAAAGCAAGAAAACAGAGTGCAGTTTTTTGGTTTGGTTTAAGACACCCCTCACTCCCTCCACCCCCAAGCAGGTCTACACCAGGACTACTTCCTTGGGGAAGTCGATTCAAGCTAAGGGACAGTAAAAGCCCTGTTATCTTGGCTCTTGCATTCTCCCCACCTCATTAGATGACAAGGGCTCAGAGACCAGGTCGGTCACATCTCAGGCAACTAACAAGGGATGGGCTGGAGCAGAGGAGCATCCAGAGAGGGCTTCTCCCAAGGCAGAACCAAAGCCTTGCTGGGGATGCTGCTAGATGGGGCAGGACTAACGTGGGCACATGTATACAGTGCTCGCATACATATGTGTATACATGTATACACGCTGCCAGCAAAGCATGTGTCCACAGGACAGCTCTGAGCCTTCACCTGCGTGCAGCACCCCACTAAGTCTTCATGATTCCACTGCAACTCCTCTACTCCACCACTTTCAAAGCTCCCTCCTTCCTGCACAGGCACGGGAGCTCAGCTGTACCAGGCCTGCCAGCCCATGGACTAATGATGGAAGAGCAAAACCCCCAAGGCACCAGGTGATCCCCACTTGAAGTTCCCTCCCAGCCTTCACTGGCACATGCCCTACAGTCCCTAGCCAGCCATCGACAGCCCTATCCCCTCCAGCTCACCTTTGCACAGGTAGTAGGATCCTACAAAGTTGGTTTTGGTGGGGCGAGGTCGGATTCTCTTCCAGGTCTTGTCTTCAGAGTTCTTCAGCCTGCCCAGCAGGATGTCCCGTTTGCACTTGTGCTCCAAGCCTTCCCGGTAGGTATAGTCACCAGCCTTGGGCCCTGTGGAAGAGAAGGACCCCGTCAGCCGGGCCAAGTGCAAGCAGGGGGGGATGGCACAGCAAATACATTACCTGTTTTGGGATAGCAGATATGACAGGCTTGTTTGAAGACGTGAGTGGATGCCAGGGGGTTCTTCACCAGCAGAGCTGTGTTAGGCATTACCGGTTCTGGCTGGGACAGCAGGTGCTCAGTGACTTTAGGCACAGCTGGGTGATTCACTCCACCTAGGCTGACCTGAGGAAAAAGACATCCCCTCTCCCCTAAGCTCTTCAACCATATGGGTAAGAGAGATCTCCTTTCTAATCTCACATCCCATCCAAGTCTTCCAACAACCATGCTCATTTTCATCCTCATCAAAATGTTCACATCTGAGAAAACACCTCCAAAAGAGCTGCCTGCAATTTCTTCAAAGATAACAACATGGGATATTAAGCTCAAAGTGTTCCTTTCTTTCTCAGTAAGGGATAACAATTTTCCACTGTCAGTCATGGAACAAAATGGTCCTCCCTTCCCATTTCTTCTGTTACAACCAGCTCTGCACTTGAAGACTCTCAATCTAACCCTACTCCTACCCGAGTGAAAAAGAAGCGCTCATCAAGTTCTTTGTATCTTCATGAAGCAGATAAAACTGAGAAGAACAGAGACCTTGTTCTACAGTGACATAATGGGGATAGCAGAATGACAGAAAACTGAGAAGAGTAATTCCTGTCACTAACTGGCTAGCCAGGGAATAGTCCTCTCCTTTACCACACAGACTATAAAGAGAGATGACAGGGGCAGAATATGTCACGCGGAAAAGCCTTCTGATGGGGGCAGAAAGGAGCGAAGATCTCACAAGCCAGACGAAGCTGGCTTACAGCTCCTCATCCTTCAGAGCTATGTGGCTGCCAGGCATAAAAGGACACTTGCCTCCATGACCCTTTCTTGTTCCTACACAACCCCCTGTTGATCCTACAACCAAGTTTACGTTGGCAATATGCTGGGGTTACAGGTAAAAGACGGAACAAACACCTTTCTGCTGTTCCTGGGGAAGCCTTTACTTGCCTTGCCTCAAGGTAGGAAGCAAGGCTCTCTAGGGCAAGTTAAGAAGAGGGGCTCAAATTACCTACATCACCCAAGTCACTACTACCTTGGCTCCAGGGCATCTTGAGACATCAGCATGAGGAAGCGGCTCACTCACCACGGGGGAAGGTTTTTGGCTGCCAGGTGGGTGTCGCAGTTCCTGAGGGCTGGTTTCTTCTGTGTAAATGAAGAGAAAAAGAAAATGCCATAAAATAAAAGCAATCACTTCACTTCCAGAGCTGCTCTACTTACAAAACAACCAACAACTGAAATCCATTTGCTTTATTTATAACCTTTTTTTTCTATTTTTTTCCCAAGCAATCCAAATCTTGAAAGAGTTCAAGAAGAACTCTCTTGCCCTCCAAATCTCCCTCAACCCCTTTCCACACTGCCCAGTGGCAGCACTCCTAAGGCAGCAGGCTACAAGGCTGCCCAATCCTGAGGCAAATCTGAGCCTGCTTTGAGGTGACTGGCCAATCTCTGCTCCTTTCGCTCCTTTGCTCGCACATGTAATGTGGGGCACGACCCAGCTGAGAAACTTGCCTCCCTGTTCCTGGGACAGGAAGGGACCTTCTCCTTAACCTCCATCCCTGTACAGCTTGGCTCCTGGTGACATGCGAGTGCAGTACCTCTTGTGTCAGGACATTCACTGCCCTGAAATCAGAAATGGGAGAGACCTCCCAGACCTAGGCCATTCTGACCACTTCTAGAAGGTCCCACATCACGTAAAAACCTCAGCAGGATTTTGCCCCTTTGGCCCAAAATGATACAGAATCATCTGGGGATAGTATGAAAATATTTTGTGGTCTAGCAAATTCTGCCAAGGCAAGTACCCTGGATATCAATCCAGGATTAGACCTCATTGCTCATCATTATATACTTTTGATGTTCCCTTCTACTCTGAGATTTCACACCCTGCACATACTAGTTGTCTGCAATTGCATATCCATAGAGCTCCTTCTTACCAACAAGCTGGACATATTCAGCTATTCTGTCCAAGACATTTCTCAGCCCCCTACAATTTGTACTGCTTTTCTACAGCACTGGCAAAGGTGTGTGGCGATCTTTCCAGTGCCCAAGGAAAACAACCTTGGCATTCTTACACAGACAAAACAGTACCATCTTTCCCCAGCCCCACACCTACCAATGGCAAAGGAATCCAAGGCATCCAGTGACCCTCTAGTACCAAAAGAGTCCAGGGCATCGAGCCGTGACTCTGTGTAGGGGAGCAGATCCAGGGAATCCAGAGAATCTAAAGTGGAGCCTCCACTTCCCCCTGGTGGGGGCTCGAAGGCATCCAGGACAGAGGAGGAGGAGAGCTGCTTGGTGGGATCCATCACGAGGCCGAAGGAGGCAGGTGGCAGTGGGGAGGAGACAGGGATGCTGGCTGTCACAACTGGGGGCAGCAGTGGCGTTCCCCCCGGAAACACAGGAATCAGCTGGGGCATCTCTGTTGGCAGGTTGGTAGGAATGGTGCCCTGAACCAGAGACTTCAAGGAATCATGGAAGGGAAGGATAAACACAAGTTAGAAATGAGGAGCAGAAAATGAGTGCAGAGAGCACAGAGAGAGCAAGAGGCTCCCACTCAAAAGCATGCTGCATTATCTGGAGAAAAGGATGCCTAACAGCTACATCTGCCCACAGACTTCCCCCAGATCTTCCAATCTATCTGTGCTGCAAACCACCTTCACCAAGGCCCCTGAGGAGGTGTCAGGCTACCTGAGCTGGCCAGTCTGCCAGGCAGAGCTCTGTGCTGGGCACTTGAAGCACACCCAGTACAGAGGTCACAGCAGCAACCCTGGAATAGCTTTTTGGCTCAAGAGGCTTCCTACATGGATATGATTATATTGCTTTCAGACTCAAGCTGTCTCACAGTAGATCAGTAACACAGGCAACCAAAATCAAGTATAAGCATCAACACAGATTATCTCTACAGACCTGCTTGAAGAGCTCAGGCTGAATGCAGCCTACAGAAAATACTACGAGATCAGACCAGCTTTCCTGTGGCAGCACGCTCATTTCTACCCGCACAGTCGTTTCAAATCCACAGACGCCAGGAGCCAGGGAGGAGATGATGGTGGGAGAGGGTCATCTTGGGTACCTTTTGAGGGGCACCTCCATGTAGCTCTATGTGCCACATCGCAAAGCAGGCTTGGAGAGGGAGGATCTCTTTAGAAACATACAAGCCCATTGCAGCAATAAAGGAAGGAGTGAATAAGTTTTGCCAGAGGAACAGCTAAGAGAGAAGAGGACCAGAGAGACCAGCAGCACACATGCACACGTGCTCCAAGAGCCCGTTTGGAAAAAACAGCAAGAGACTCGTGCAGCACCCGCTCTTACTAGAGGGTACTGTGACCCCTCGGCCAGGGAGTCAAGGAGGGAGTCCAGTTCTTCCCCAATGATGTCGCCGTCTGTGAAGTCCTCCACGCTTTCAGGCACTGGCAGGGACACACAGTCTGACGAAGGGAGCAAGCTGGCAGCGGGGAGTGAGGTAGGCAGACCCTTCGCGTTGGAGTCAGAGGGCAAAGGGGCCAACCCTTCGCTCACGGGGATGGAGGTGGCCACGGGAGCTGGGAGGCACTGCAGGTCCATAGAGCAGTCTGTGATGGGTGAGAAAGACAGACAGTCATCCAGAAGAGCCTCTTGCAGGGGGCAAGCAGGGTGGCTCGGCAAAAACTGCGTTGCCCAGCTCCATCAAATCACAAACACCAAGAATGTCCAGCTTTCCGAGAGAAGGGATGTGGTTTCAAGAGTTCTTGCTCTTTGATTTTTGTTCCCAATCTCTAATGGTTCATCAACAGCCAAATTATGCTCTAAGGGTCAGTGCAAGGACCCACTGTCAAGATCTGGCAACGAGGTACAACAGCCACAAGCCAGTTACTGAATTTACTGCGGCAGGGACTGATGGGCAGGGGAACAGAATTCAACTTCTCTGTAATCCTCCACCTGGCATTTTCTTTAATGTCCCTCACTGATGTGCCTGGTG
Organism: Nothocercus julius; assembly: GCA_013398735.1. Lineage (NCBI taxonomy): Eukaryota > Metazoa > Chordata > Aves > Tinamiformes > Tinamidae > Nothocercus > Nothocercus julius. The sequence continues at coordinate 1,600,549 of VZSV01000151.1, read as the reverse complement.
GCCACCACTGCCTCCTTTGCTCCTTGGAGCTTCAATATCCCAAATAAAAGCTTGCTTACCCACGCACCCTCTCTGAACTCCCTGCCATCCTAACTCACAGAAGATAAAACACAAGGTGCTGCTGAAAAGACATGCAAAATAAGCGGCACAGACCAGCTTGTGCTGTGTCCCCAGTGAGCCCCAGCAGCCTTACAGAGCTGTCTGACCCAAGCAGATTCCCTGCTCTTGAGTGCCACCATATGTCTGCGAGCGGCAGGCTGCGACCCACACTGCCCCAACATCTCAGTCAGCAAATAGCCCCTCCTGACCCATCTGATCAAAGCGGGAGGATTTTTTCCTAAGGTTTCCCTAACTCTCTTGTGTAATGCTACTGAAAAGCTGAGACGTTCCTAACATGCAAAATAAATCTCTGCTAAGTGAAGTTAAGGTTACAGGCACATACTCTTCACAGAAGAGCATTTTATTCTCAAAAAAAAAAAAAAAAAAAAAAAAGGTTAAAAAAAAGCTTAAATGTTAGAAATTCTAGACACGCAGCATTACATTTGCAGTTCTCAAACCAAGCACCCAAGCTACCTTAATTCTGCCCCTGTGCAGATGTCCTGTAACGAAACAAAAGAAATCAGAAAAAGATGCTACCTTCTGCATTCAGGTAGAAATGGTTGCACTGTAGCTATAATAGTCTAAGGCTATAAGCAAAACAAAAACTTGGAGGGAGAGGCAATAGCTTTTATGAGAGAAACTGGTTAAAAAAAAAAAAAAGGGAGAAAGAAACTAGACAAACTTCGGAGCACACAAATCTCTATCCAACAAGAGATACTGTTTTCCTGTTTATACAAGCTCTGCTTTCTCAGGCACCATGAAGACTTGGTTATTCTCTTCTAACCCAGCCTGAGTGAGCCAGGCTGCTGGCCTATATATCACATGTTCACAGACTAGGGACTATGCTGACGCCATGCTCAGAGAGAGCTCAGCAAATCCACAGCTCTTGCAGATCCACAAATCTGGGACAAAATGACAGCAGGAGCTGAGATACACCCTGGAGCCGCCTTATCTCCCACCCCGCTGCGAGTGCCATGCAGCTCCCTTCAACCTTTCCTCCTGCCTTTGCTGTGACCAGGGCATGTGGATGGGCAGAGGCACTAGAGACCACACAGCGGCAAAAGGTGAGGGAAGCAGATGGAAAAGGCAAAGGACAAACAGACTTCCTCTCCAGAATCTCATGAGTGTCATCAAATGAAAGTGCATGTTGTACCTTAAGGGATCCAGCCCAGTTTTCTAGCACTGCAGCACGTTTATCACAGGCAGCAGCTCAAAAGGCAGTCAGAAGCCTTTTCGGCTATACAGGCCAAGCTGTCCCCCAGCCCAGGCTCAGCCCCAGCCTCATGCCCCCTTGCCAGGACTTGTGCTCAGCCCACCTCCCTTCAGCGGGTTCCAGCTGGGCTCGGACACCAGCCCTTCAGCTTCCCCTCGGTGCTGGCTTCAGCACTGCTAGCTCAGCCAGACTTCCCTCTGCACAAAGGGACAGTCTGTGCCTTCCCATTTTTTTTCAGCTGTTTAAATCTGTCGAGATCCCTCCAGGGGCCAGTAAGTAGTTCGGGACATGCTAGCGGGGCCAGGGACACATGCAGGGGAGGAGCAAATTGGGCTCACAATGACACAGCCACAAGGATCCAGAAGTTGAAAGCTTTTCTGAGGAACGAATGGGGTCCTCCAGTTCCCAGTCACACTGGGAAGCAGAGTAAGGTCCTCACATACCGTAAGAGGCTAAAAGCCCTGATGCCCTGAACGTGTGGTAGAAAGGCACAGATACACGGGATCCCCTGTGCATGGGAAGGGCAAAGAGAAAAGAGAATCAACAGATTCCGCAATGAACAAGGGGGAAAACAGGGTCAACTGATTCCCCCTTGTTGCCCTTTCAGCCACTTCTCCATTCCCACCTTCTCCACTCCCCCTCCTTTCCCATCCCTGCCTTCCTCTGGACTCCTGCACCTACTGATCCCAGTCACCAGCCATCATGCCCATGTGTCAGATACCCTCTTTTCCAAAAAGCACCTGCTGCACTCACCTAATGTTCGTTCCAACTGAAAACAAAATAAAACAAAATTAAAAAAAGCCAACAATAACTACAACAAAAACACCCAAAACAGCCTTCTTGGATGGGCAGGTCGCAGGCACACGCCTGCCTTCCGTCCCCACTGCCTCCTTCTGCCAGTGCTGGGACACAAAAACCCCACATATTATTATTATAAGCTCAGTCAATGTCTTGTCTATCCATTTCCCTGAATCACCCAGCTCCTGCCAAAACTAGCAGAAATCCTCTTGGACCATGCCCACACTTCTTAGTTGGTTCAAACACCTACTAGCCTATCCCAGACAGGCAAGTACAGGGCTTTTAAAAACCTTGTTTCTACCTCTGCTTCCCCAAATGACAGCGATTCTTCACTGCACTAGCTGGCCAAGGCCACGCTGAGGCAGATCTGGGCATTTACCCATGCAGGGCAGGAATGAGTGACTCATTCAAATTCAAGAAAATCATGGGTGAAGGAGCTTCAGGAATTTACATGTCAAAAGAAAACCAAACTTTGCTAAAATACATCTGAACATGGGACATTCAAGGTACCTTGCACCTAAAGCCCTCCTTATGGCACACCAAATCTGAGGGCAATGGGATGAAGTATAAGACAGTTTCCAGCGTCTTTGAAAACATCTCCTAGCAGAAAAGGTTCTCGCTGCCTGAACTACACAGGAGCTGCCACGCTGCTCCTGTACAAAATCCCAGTTCGGCAAAGGGCTTACTGGAAGGAGTGATTTGTAACTCTGCAGTGAGAGTTCATCTTGGTACAGTGAGATGATGCGAAATACTCTCCTTGTTTCACCAAACTGGGTCTCGGGATTGCACTCAATTACTGAATTGGTATTCAAGGCAGAACTAATATGTTTTCTAAAATAGACATCAAAACACCCCGATTATGAAATTAGGATCTTTCTATAAAAAGAGCAATAGCTAATGCAGCGGTAAATCTTCATATGCAACACTGCAGCTGTCTCTTAAAGGAGCAAAGACTGACTCCAAGGCACCACCTAAATGCGCCAGCACACGACGAAGGGCAAAACACTAAGCTTTCTACAAGGGCAGAGTTAAGGTCACTTGTTTTCCGGCATGAGAAAAGCAACCAAATATCCCCCATTCTGCTCCTCCTACTTTCCTAACAGAGGACATGGCTCTCCTTGGATGCCTCCCAACTCCCTTTGTTTTGATTTCCTCCATCTCGACTTCTTGGAGGACAATATGTACGCAGCACACGAAGAGCAGCCCACAACCTTAACTTCACTTTATCTGTATGGTTCTGGTTGGGAGTTTAAAGCAGAATCTCACTTTGCCAAGACCAGCTTTAGGAAAGCACTGCTGGTCAGAGCTGTGCATCTCAGCAGACCCTTTTAATTCCCACAGGTGTCTCTCACTGGGCCTGATGCAAAGTTTTTCTGTCAGAGGTGCTAATATGTAAGCATCTGCTTTGCCTCGCTTTCCCCTCAGACAACGTCTTAGTAGCTGGCCATGAATTCGCAAGAAGCAAGGAAAACACATCTCAGTTAATGACAAACCCATACACATGAAAATGATGAACCTCTCAGGCACTGCAGCCTGGTCTGATACCTTCCTGAAGTCATAAAAGTCAGAGAGGAGAAATGTCTTTACCTGTTTCGATGTCATCTATCGAACCCAATCCATTGGAAGTGGTCTGCAAACATAGTGTAGGGAAAGGGAGAAAAATTATGACTAGAAGTTCCTCTTTCAAGAGATATTCACACCTCACAGATGACCCTTTGCTACTCCCAAATTTCTTTTCCTGATGATTCTCCCAGTGCAAGATCCTTAAGACCAACAAGCCAAAAGGCCATTCATCCAAACAACTTACTCTTTTTTTAACCTCCAGCAGTGGTCAAAACCTGTTGCTGTGTTAACACTGCTGCACAGGAACATCTGCTCTGCATAACATCCAACCATGCAATCAAACCCAATCAAATCTGTACGTAAAAGCGTTTTTTTTTTTTTTTCCCCCCACAAGTGGATGAAAATACTGTATCCCAAGTCCCAGGACAAATCAATCAGTCAGCCCCATGCAGTGAAAGATCTGATTAGCCTGATCTTACGCAATGTTCCTTTTCTTAGTTCACATAGTTTGCAATCTAATAACCACAAACTTTTAAAGCAAACTCAAAACAGGAAAAGGTTTTCGCCAAAGCAACTGCTGACTTAGAGCTCCAGGCAAGGAACAAAATAAGCCCGTATTTTACAGAAACATAAACATGAGCAAGTATGCATGGTTTTGGCTTGAAATTGTAAAGGCCCTAGAAAAGTATTACATTCAAGCTAATGCATCTACTGCAACAATTTTTGTAACCCTTTGTTTTTGCAGTATTTTCACTTCTTGTAAAAAGAAGTATTTTCAAATCAAAAAGTAGGCATAACTACAAAAAAAAAAAAAAGGTGACTTGTCCTGCTACAAAGATGCAAAGGCAGCTCACTGAACAGTGGTATGTAGATCGATTCACTACTATTGCATCTTGAACCAAATGCTCATCTTAATGATTTTAGAGTTTGTCTGTTTGCTTTAAGGAAAAATGTCAAATACCAAGTGAAAACATGAAAAATGTTTTTTGTTTGTCATTTGCAAAGTATAGAAATCGGTTATTCTTTGTATTTTGGTTTAGTATTTGCACAGCAACCTGCCCAAGCTTGATCTCCGTGGCGACAGGACAATCCAAAGAACGCAAAAATATTTACTCTATGTACCTTCCTCTGCTCTGTACAATGGAACTGATTTCATATAACTTCACTTTATATGTTTCTTCAGCACTTGCGCTTTCTGATTTTTACTTAATGTTGCCCTAAACTATGCAAAAACTAGAAAACTGGAACTCATTTAAAATACAAAAGAAACCAAACACAGTAACTAAGAGAAATTACATCTTCAGTGACCTAATTGATGACCACAAAGTGTTTTCACTAGAAATATTTTTTCCTTGAAAATATTCCTTAAAAGGGAAACACTAATTTATATATTTAAATCTTAAAAGACAGCAATAAATTTGCATGCAAATACAACCCAGAAACGTGCTAGCAGCATACTTCATGAACAGTGAGAAGCACCAGATAGGATCTTTACCTGATTTGACAAACTGATTGATGTGCCATTACTGAGTAAAGAGAATGTTTCCAATTCCTGCTGCAAGGAAGAGAGAGGTCTTAGATGAGAGACATGCCCTGAATGTTTGTAAACCAGGTAAAGCTGGGTTATAACATGGTTTCCCTTCAGGCATAATCCATAAATATTACAGAATGGGATTCCTTTTCATTTTAGAGGGAGAAAAAAAGCCACCCCAGAATGCATACTGTGTGATACAAGGGTACAATTTATCCAATCCCCAAAGAGCTGCACTTTTATTCTGGCTACCTCAGCTCAAAACACACACCATTCAACACAGCAGAATGAAAATTCACCTCCAAGAAGAGATTTTTTTTGCCTTTTCATTAAAAAAATGACTATTTGGGCAAGGCACTAAAGCCTTGGAATGAAAGGTGGAAGTGAAGCAAGACATAGCAAACTGCTATCAAAATACCAATTGCTACATTTCAAACAATAAAAAGCACTTTGGCCTTTTTGATCTTTATTTTTTTCTAGCACACAGTTGGTTTAAGCCCATCTTCACTGAGTAACATGACAGCAGCAAAAACATGATAGGGCCAATGCAGTGAGCAGCTGCAGAAATATTTCTGAGTAAAACTTCCCTTTTTTGGAGACAGAATCATTTCAGAGTGCTGAGAGTTACTACAATGTGAAGAGTTTTTTAGGGAGGCCAATCACCCACACGAGCTTTGTAATGGCCAGGCATTAAGCTGTTACATATGCATAAGCAGCCACAGTTACCTCAAAAGCTCTCTGCAAATTGGGAGCACACAAATCACTTCACTCTGCTAAGGGGCTCTCCTGGAGGGGGAGCGTGGTTTGAAAGGGCATCCATATCCGTGTCCGTCGTGGAGGCTGCAGCCAGACAGAGCAGGCTCCTGCACACAGGCTTTCAATCCCCCCTGGGAACCTGAGCCAAGACTGCCAGCAAACACCCCTTCCTCCTGGAAACATATTCTGGCATCTTCTGGGTTGATCAAGGCAAGTATTGGAGTGCTAGCTGTGGCCCGACGCCCTCTAGCTCTGTCCTACGGAATACCGTAGAACTCTTTTTTTTTTTTTTTCCTTTCTTTTAATTCAGATTACATATCCAGCCATTGAGGTCAATTCACTGGACTCATGACACTCCTCACTGTTGCCTATTCTGGCATCTGGCCAGATGGGCACCTGTGAAGCAGAGGTCTTCTCTCTATCACAAAGAAGGTTTATGGGACAGTGATCACATGAGCCATCTCTGACACAAAAACAGACCCACCTCCAGGATGGCAGAGGATCCCTCCCTTCTGATCCATAACCACAATGCAAAACCTCCTTTGGGATCAAGCCATGTGGCCCTCTCCTCCCAGAAGCACAAGTCCCTACAGCATGAGCGGCCTCTCCTCCAAAAGCAGCCAGGTTCTACCCTGCTTAGCTGGGGACACAGGAAACACCCTGGCAGTCAACACTGGGCAGCGATGGGGTGAGAAATGGGCAGAGGCAGAAGCAAGCCAGAAGGTCGGGACCAGGAAGCTACACAGGGACCCGCTGGAGAGGCGGCAGGCTAGCGTATGAGTGTGGCTGGCTGCAGAGCAGCACCTACTGCTTTCGTAAAAATGAATCTGCAAGAGCCAAGGTATAGTTATTCTTAAAAAAAAAAAAAAAAAAAAAAAAAAAAAGCCATACCTGAGGCCTCTTGTATGCTTTTCGAACTCTCAGTCCCAGCTTCTGGGCCAGCTCCTGTCCCAGCTGCGTGACGCTTTCATCCTGGGGACAAAACCCATTGGAAGAACGGTGTCAGCTTTGTCTCCGCGGAGCACACAACGCAATGCACAGAAGCACGTCGCTACCCATGCTGAGCTGGGGCCAGAGGCCTCGCGTGCAGCCAGCAGCAGGTAGACAACTGCCAGAGGCAGCTCCAAGAGTCCATGCAGACCTGAGCACTCCTGTCAATTCAGTGCGGCAGAGATATTGAGTTTATACCAGGAAGGACCTCTCCCCACACAATTTCAATGCTGCAGAAAATGAGAAGCAATCATCTGCCTCCAAGGAAGGACCCACTCTTTGAATGCAGGGTTCAGGATCCCCATCAGCAAGACAGGCCCTGGAGGGACTGTCACAGGCTACAAGCAGTCCTCACGCCAGGGGCTGGCACAATTTCTGCCAAGTCCCTGTATCTGGGAAGAAGAAGGAGTTTAGCACAGCCTGCTCTTCTCCTCTCTGCCCATCAGAGCTAGTAATCACCTAATAATCAATTTTCATATGCAGACAGTATTCACTTTTTTTTTCTTTCTTTTTTCTTTCAACTAATACCAAGTCTTAAGTTTCCAACTTATTTGTTACAAGGCATTTTTACTGACTTCAGCTCTAGTTAAACAGCCTCAGCTCCACTAAGTAGATCATTTTGCTTTCCCCTCTGCACCCCATTAACCAAACTCTCATTTCACCTCCCAGGCCTGCTCCCACATCACTTGGAGCTTTGGAGAAAGTTTGGAGCCAAACTCAATTCCCCTGCTCAGTCCTCTCCTCTACAGTTTTACCTCAACTAACAACCTGCCTCAACCCTACTGCAATATTCTCACTTGATGCCTCAACACCTGCTCCCTCATTTGGCATCTTGAAGCTTGCCCTGTTCTCTCTGCTTATCAATGCAATTCTTTCCAACCTCCTCCTCCCTACAGGTTCATCCTTTCACTTTCAACCTCTCATTGGTCTCTCGCTCTTCCACTTTGAATTATCAATGTATTTTCAATTCAGAGTGCCATCTTTTGACTGTACTTGCTCCGCCTCAACACTGGCCTGGCCACCACCTTCTCTGAACTTAGACAGGGCAAAATCTAAATTAGTTCATTCATTTTCTCTTCTCTAGCTGTTTTACATCCCTTAAAGGTCTACCACCTTCCTGTACTGAAACCATCTCTGTACTCTGCAGAGACCTCTTCTTGGCCAAATCTCATGGTCACTGCTTGCAACTCACTCTCTTGCAACTCTCAGATCTTACTGATACCACCACCACTCTACCTTTATTAACATAATACCCAGATCATGTTTTCAATGCTCTGCTCTCTCATGGTTCTTCCAGTTTTCCAAACACTTCCTCCAATGTCTTCTGATGAGAACTGCCCTCTTCCTGCTTCCTGTGGAAAGGGAAGGAGAACGCTCCCCAGAAAGACCTCTAACACTATCACTTTTCCTTGATCTCTCACTCATGAATTTCCAGGTTTACCCTGTCTAACTCCACATGCCCGTGTGACTCTGCAAAGTCCTCTCTGATGCCCAGTCAAGATTTTGACAACACCAAGAATGCATCTTTCTCCAGACTGGCTCCAGTTTCTTTCTTGCCATCATCAAGCCTGAAGTTTGGAGGTGGGTTGGTTATTTGCTCCTTGTCATTCCCCATATTTGTCTTGAGGCTTCCTTTTCCTCCAGCCGATCCCACCTCCCATTTTGACAGGAGACCACTCAACAAGGGAATGCAACAAGTTCTCCTGCAATATCCTAAACAAACATGCTGCCTCCCTTTGCGCCATACCAAAAAGACAACACCATCCTGGCAACTTCTGCAAACTAACAGCGCTGAACACCTGCACCCACAAACAAATTAGCTCTGCTAGACAGTGAGTCAATTGAGTGGCAGATGTTTCATCACTGGCAGTTTTAATGCATGTTCTGTACTGACCACAAAAAGTTATCAGCTGTTGCAGCAGCATAAGCTGGAAGAACCAAGGTGCTCCAGAGGTCTAGCAGCAGGTACAATGGAAATGGGAGTGAGGTGATGGCTAGTCTTGCCTTCAATGCAGAAAAGGCACATGATTTCTGTCAGCTGGGTAGTAAGGCAATGGTATATGTTCATTTACAAGAATGAACTTTTATAATAAGGGATGCAGGTGTCTATTTGATCAAGTATTTGTGAGGCTGAACTGTCTTTGACAAGGGGAGTTCCATAAAAAGTTCGGAGATCCCAGTGACTGTAATGATATGAAAAATAAGTAAACACAACTGAATCGATGTCTTAACCGTACAATAAAGTGGCTCAGTGGTACTGCAGGATATATAGCCATATATAGCTTTACATGAACACATACATTGGACCATTTTCGTTATAAATGAGTACTTTAAAAAAAAAAAAAAAAAAAAGGTCTTTGGAACATCCCTAAATCGATCCCTTTAGTATGTTTTGGCCACCTTGTTCTGCCAGACCAAGGAACTAGGAATTCAAAAGAGTAACTAATCACTAGAAAGGTTTATCTTTCAGAGATTGCTTCTGTAATTAAAGTTAATAAATTTAACTTCCCCCGAGGAAGCAGATACATTTTTGTAATAACAACATTAACATGATTTATCAGAACCAAATTTAGCAAAGACAACTAGCGATCACTAGGATCTATCTAATCACAGCGGGTTTCCTGCTCAGCATGCAGCCCAAACAGAGGATACTATCTCACTAGAAGCATTGCTAGGAAAATACCTGGGGCCTGATATATGTCAACAGTCTCCTCTGAATATAAAAATTTACACACATGTGAGCATAAAAATAATAATCCTCAGGCCTCACCCTAAACATGATGTTACAGAGGAACGAAGTGGTGAAGTGTCACAGAGGTCAAGATGAGCTGTGTGTCAAAAACTTACATGCGGCAGGGACAGCAAACATCGGCTATTACACTCATACGCTTCCTTGTGTCTTCCTAGCTCATTTAAGGAGCGGGCTTTCCGGAAGAGCGCTCGGATGTTCTCCTTGTCTAGACCCAAAGCTTTCTCACTGTCTTCCAGTGCCTTTTCATACAAACCCTGCATGGGAAAAGAGAGCCTCAAGTCAGTTAAGGCAATGCAGATTCTAACTTCTCTCCCTGTCTGAATGCAACTCTTTTGTCTCTCCACAGAAAACAAGATCACACAAGGCAGTTGAAAACACACATATTACATCACACACAAACCCACATACAAGCATACAGAACCTACAATAAAAGAAAATTTTGTTAAGGCTTGCAAAGTTGAACACAATTCAAAGTTAGCAAATGCCAGAATTAAGGCAACTTAAAAAACTTTACATAGCCTTCCCCTCTACCTTGGGTTTGTTACATCTGACAGTCTTTAATTATGTGACTGCTTGATATTTTTTTTTTCATGTTGTTCAGCCTCATATGAACAGGATGAACCTGCTCTGGGGTTTTGCCATAGAAGACAGCTTTTGGATTCCTAAAGAAAACAGAACATTGCAACCTTTCAAGAGCTTGAATACTTCAGAATTCTTTTCCACATATTTTTGGAGGCCTCTCCCCTTTACGGGGAGGCAGGCAAACTTTCAGAGCAATGCTTAAAAAGTCAATTCTGGAAGTCCCTAGTGCTTTCCAGTCTGATCTCTACATTGCATTAACTCCTCTCAAACATGGCACTAAACCGCACTCTCATCACTTTGGCTTTACCAACACCAGTAGGCTTCCTCTTCCTCATCTTCTTCCTCTAACCTTGCAAAACACAGTGTTAGAGGGAGACAGCAAAGTTTTCTCCGTGTTGTTGTCTCCTCTGGTGTTGGAGGCTGGAGTGGAGGAAGTCAGTTTAATCCCCTCCTGACCTCTTCCAATCACATGATACAGCAGCAACCTGGACGCCCTGACTAGATTTTGGAGCTGCTTGGGAAAGGACTCACCATGGCAAAGTAGCAGGCAGCTCGATTGACGTGCAGCTTGCACAGGAGTTCCTTTGGGATGGTCACCTCATCAGAGGCTGCATAATCTGCCACGTTCAGCCCTTCCACATATTGCACCAGTGAAAGCTTGAAATCCTTCTCTCGGAACAAGTCGTTGCCCTCCGCAAACAGATTTCGCACCAGCTTCTGCAAAAAGGCCTGGGCAGCAGGGAGAGTACAAATAATGAAGCAGATGCCCAAAGGCAGAAAGACCCATTCCCAATTTCCCTTCCCTATGTTTCAGCAGGCTTTCTGCCCTGTAAAATTCTCCTGCCTTCCCACTCCCCTGTAAAACATTTTTTTTTTTTTTTTTGCTAGAGGACAATAACTGAAACAAATCTTCTTTTTTAAAACACTTAATTGACTTCTGCTCTTCCTGAAAGTTGTTCTTCCCAGAATCCTTAATGTTTTAAATTATAGAAAAATTTCATGCTCTCCACCTCTGGCATGTAAACTCATGGCTGTGCAACATGAAAAATCTTGCTCACCAAAAGGTACCCAACTTCAGGAAACAAAATTTTCATTACCTCATAGTCTTCTTGGCTTAGGGGTAATGTGGACCTAAAAAACAAAAAAGAGGAAATGCTCATAAGACAGCCATCCATGAAAACACACACTTTTCTGATGAAGAAATCATTTTTCTGGTCCTGTGTTGATCTAAGTGAGAGTTACTGAACATCTGAAGCACTGGACTGGTCACTCCAAGATTGCCTCAAACCCTTTGTGTCACCACAGAGAAGACATACAGTGATAAATGCAATCACTTTCCTCTGTGTTTCCTCACCTACACATCTTCAGGCCTGTACCGCAAAAACAATGTCAAAGAAAGGAGAAAACCAAGCAAGTTCTAGAGGCTCTTTAATTCCATCTGCTGGGCTGGAGACCCACAGAACTGGCAGTTCTTGTGTGGAGAATATTCATCCTGCAGGAGCCCTGAGACCTAGGCAAAAGGCTCCATTCTCTAGTTCAGACCACACAGGTCATCCTGGTTTGGCTCATAATATATTTATTTTTATCCCTTCAACATCAGACTTTAAAGAGCCCTTAGGACTTTTCACAGCGCTACTCATCCTTGAAACACCATCACATATATGATCTTACTTGTCAGAGAATAGGCTTCTCTGTATTGCATCAGTACTTAAAATTAACTAGAAGAAATCTCATGGCTTTGTAGGAAGTGTTTTGGCTGCAGATAAAATTGGGTTATGCCTCCTTCACATCAAAACAAGCTAACAAATGACAAATGAAACAGTCTAGTTCAGGGTCCAAGATACACTCCAGAAGCATGAAAAAAACCCTGTGTTTCTGCATCATTTTCTTTACAAGGAGCTTGTGCATTTTTATAAATCATACCAAAAAAAAAAAAAAAAAAGCCTCAAAACTGCCTTTCTGAACTGGTCTTATCGGCATCAACTAGTCTCAGATTAGAGTGAAAATATCATTGTCCCAATGCAGGATATAGATATATGACACAATATGACACAGAAGATCTGTTTTTTTGTGTCTTACAGAGACACACACTTCAGCTATAAAAATTGCAGGACCCAAAGTAGACCTAAGGAAAAAAAAAAAAAAAAAAAAAAAAAAATGATTACAATCTCACTGTAATTTTGCTCCTAACCACCATGGAACTCAGATCTGAATCTAAGGCTTTCAACTAACTCAGTCATTGGAGGGGAAACACTATGGTATTTATGAGGAGGAACTTGCATTCCTAGCTATGATGTGACTGCTCATCCCAAGCTCTAGAAAGCTACAAGACAGTCACAGAAGACTGACCTGAGGCAACTACCAGCTTGGCAACTCTAAAGGAACCCAGATCATCTATTTCTGCTATAGGTGCGATACGGGACATCTGGCAAGTAATTTAGCCTGTCCTCGCAACCTGGAACGTAGAAACATTATCTTCCTTCATAGGAAGTCAGGATAATCTTGCTGAGAGATGAAGGCTCAGATCCTTCGGCTACAGATAAAGCACAATGTTAGCATTAGCTAACATTGCCAATGTTGCTATAGCAGGCTGACTAGAAAGATTATCCTGGAACTGCAATAGAAGGCAAAACCCAGTGAAATTAAAATGATGCCATTCTGAGTTTAGAGAGCTGATAGCACAAAAAACATCTTGAAGAAACACAGTGAAAATCCTCAGGACCAATATATCTTTCCCAAGCAGCAGCCCCAGAGCAGTAAATAGGACGAAGTCAGTTCGTGCAACCCTCGACATGAAGATAAGCACCTCCAAAGCCACAGGAAACAATGAGGTTATCCACTTACTGAATGAATTGAAGGCCCTTCTCTATTTCTTGTTTTCTCTTCTGTCTCTCCATTATAATCGCTGCAGAGGAAGAAGGAAAAAAAAATGATTACAGGTCTTGCTGGCAATTAAGCAACACAGTATTTCGTGTGTGCTTCAATTTACTACTAACAAAATGTTCCAGACCAGATGCCCTGAACATTGAAGTCCTTGATTTATACACACAGCAGACACAGGATGGCAAGCGACTCACTACTCAGCATCTGCTTTTTCTCACATGCCACTAACAAGAAATAGGCAAAGAGAAATTACTTCAGTTTTTAGACTGCCAATAAATAAGGCAATGGGAACCAATAGTAATCGTGACTGCTTTCTAGGGAAATAAGAATAATAATAATAAAAGCCCCAACACCAACATTTCCCCTGCAATGACAATGGCTTTAGGAGTTTCTGCGGGGATGCTCCCATCATAAGCAGTTCTGACTACTTATCTGAGCCAGATTTAAACAGGTTTACAGCATAGCACACAAAATAACCTATACAGGGTGTCAGGAAGTGTATGATAGAGAGAAACACTAAGGAAGAAGGAATTGCTTATTAGATTCACACAAACAGAGATGAATATAAGCCATGGGAATTTCAGGTTGCGGATGAGCAGGTAAGGCAAGGGCAGCAGAGACCTCTGAACGCTCTCCAGGAAAGGGGATAGGAGCCCATGCTGTAGCCTTTAAAAATGGTGTGGGCAGTGCCTGAAGGGGACTCAATGTAAAGTAATCTTCCCCAACCAGGGACACAAACAGGCAAAGCAACTCGTCTGGGTTTGATCAGCTCCAGTGTGGGTCTCTGCAAGTGCAGGAAAGTTAGGAATGTGATGGAGCAATAGTTCTGTTCTCAACTAAAATGGGTCTGAATCATGACACCACTAGATGCAAGAGCTTCAACACCTGCACTTTGGGACCAAATCTAGAACAGCTCCCTGTCTTCCCAACAAGGGCTACAAGGCTGTCGTACAAAACAAGAATAGGAAGGGGAGAAGGCATGGCACTTTTTGTGGCAAGAAGAACTTGCTGGTGACCACAAATTTCCCAGCCTTGCCACCAACCAGCTGTGATGACAAGTAATGCTCAGCATTTGAGGAAAAGTAACTTGGGGGATCCAGATAGCAACCACAGAAATACAGAGGTGAGACAGAGATGATGACACTGTGCTCCCCGTGGAGGATCATTTCTGAAGTGACTATGAGGAAAAAAAAAAAAAAAAAGTGTCTTCTCAACCCAGGCTACAACAGCTTGGAGGGCACTACTGCCCAGCTCCCTTTTACATTAAAGTCATCCTTACCAGTCTCAGGTATCTCAGGATATCTAAGGGCCATTCAGACTTGAATAGGGTAAAGGGACCTTTAAAGTATGTTCAAATCAATCTTGACATCTCAGAAAGTCCTTGTGCATGGCAATCACCACCCTACAACCTGTAGAAAAAAAAGACGCCAGCCCTCTACCAAGAAGGAGATTTGGAAGGAAAAGATTTTAAAAAAAAAAAAGACAGGAGTGTGATAAAGAGCAGAAAGAAATCATAGCTGAGGTATGCAAGGATTTGAAAGTGACACTGTGCAGTCTGTAAGTCATCAGACAGTAAATTTGAGAGCAATCTGGTCCAAACAGCAGGTGGAAGATTTTAAGCAGCTGCATTTGGAAAGGGAAGGGCAGGCACAGCAAGAAAGGGAATGCCAGAATGCCAACAGACAAGGTGAGTAATGATCCAGGTCTCCATGAAGGCTTTTAGCAGATGTGGTGGAGAAGAGCAGGTAGCCTTCAGTACAACATCACCAAAAGACCTCGAACAATTTATAAATAACCCGGATAATGAGCAATCAGGAAGAGAGAAGGAAATTTAACAAGGAGACTGAAGTTAATATGATCACTAAAGCTACAGACAGAAAGGCTTAGGGAGCAGAAAAGACAGAGATTTGATTTGACAGTATTTCTCTTTCCATGAAATTCTGCAAAGTCAGAAGAAGTAAGATGGAACGGACAGAGTAGAGAGAAGCAGTAGGAATCATCTGCATGCAGACAGTAGTGACAGCCATAAAAGAGGACAGAGCTACCAAGAGCAGTGCAGATGAGAACTGAGGGACATCAGAGAAGAAGGTGGGGAGACAGTCAACACAAGGAGACAAGAGATAAATTTGGAGATGGAAGGGGGAAGTAGAAGAGTCAAGGGGACACTGACAGCATAGGGAAGAAAGAAGAGTTTCAAGCTGTCTGGCTCTGAGGGCACCAAGAAACCTTAAATGTGCTGACCAGCCTCACTTGGGATCATCACCATCCATGCACTGTCCATGGCTCAGAGGCTCTATTTAAACCCAGGCCCGGGCACACAGACCTTGTCTTAGCTACCCTGTGGGTTCATCTGTCTTCAGTTCTATCTCGTAGAAAGTCCTTGGATCTGCGCTCCGGGTAAGTTGCCTCCAGTCCTGTCTCTGGCACCACCTCCTACTGCTGGACTCCCTCGGGGGACCAAATTCATCATTTTATCTTGTCTGGGACTGCTGATAGATTCTTTTACAGGCACCTTGCTCTGCCCACCCTGTTCAGACACAGTTGGACTGTACCCTGGTTCATGAGGGCACACTCACTGCCCAAGCTGCTGTCACTGGCTCCTGACTTAACCTGCCTTGAAGAGCAGCCTGGCTCTTGCAGCTCCCTGACACAAGCCACAGGGGAGAGAGCAAAACACACAGAAGTGAAGCAGTGACCCACAGAGAAGTGGCAGTAGGGAGAACAGTTCCACAATGGCTGGTCATCACAAAGCCAGTGGCTGCCCTCCAAAAATGTTGCGGCACACCTTCAAATTTTGTTTATCCACAAAGAAGGGACATCACCTTGGAGAGCTTCCAAAAGGTAGAGCTTACTCCAACCTCTCCTACTGAGCTCAGCTCTTTCCTTAAAGTATTACCTCAAGGAGGGAAGCAGAGAAGATCAGTATCTGTTTTCATGGCTATTCCAACCCCACTGATAAAACATCCTACACAGTAGGATGTGGGCATGGGTTACAACCAGAAATGGTTACTGCTTCTTGGCCACAGAGAACAGCATTTAAATGCTATTGATCACAGGCTGTAGTGAAGCCAAAGGTCTACAGGCTCAAAGGCCAACAGTTATCTACAGTAAGATGTTACCTTCTTGCAACGTGGAGGCCCCCTTCAGCTTGTTTTCCCCTCATCACTACTGCCAAAGTAGTCTATTCTACTGAATCCAACATGCCTATATGTATCTTTACTTCATTTTGATGACTGACCAACCTACCTCACCTCTGTAAGTCCCACAATACCCAACTACAGCTTTGATCCTTGCTACAGCCCTCCCTCTGCCCAAGACTTCTATCCCTTGCACACTGTCTACTCCCTACAGTCTTAGCCTCACCTCCCACAGGCCTGATCTCCCCTCCACACCACTGAACTCTGATACTCCCCTGCATTCCTACCCCCTTTAGGGCAGGCAACCAGCTTCCCATGCAAAGCTCACTCATGCCTTCACCTTTATGTCACAGCTTTGCAGATAAGACTCATCTTCTCGTTGCAACACCCTCAAAATGCATACCACGCATACCACTGCAAACCTAGTAACTGAGCCCATACCACCACCCTGCGCCACACACAACAGGCTTCTCCTCTGCCTTTGCCACCCCTGACCACTTTGACCACTCTTGCCCCTTTTGCTCCTCGTGTCTGGGCCACCCCATAGCAAACTCAGTCACTTCTGTCTCGCTTTTTCATTCCAGACTCCTCACAGTGTCTCACTCTACCCTTGCATCAATCTACAAAGTTATTACACCAGTAACTCAAACACACAACTAATAATGAGTACATGCGACACTTCTGCTGGGCACTGTACCACAATGGATGCGGAATTAATTTTAAGCAAAAAAACAACAACAAAAAAAGCCATGATAAACTTTTGTCTTCTCTATATTTAATTCTTTTTAGAAACATAGTGGAAAACAGTTAATAAAGTAATAAGCATTTTCTCCCCAAATCTGTCTGTCCTGACTCATCTGCTCAAATTGCCATCCCAATTTGGATCCAGAACTTATAACCCTGCAACCATGCTCCAGCTTTGAATCACTGTGCTAAGGACTATCCCTGTCTTGTCCAGCAACTAAGAGGACTTCATTCACAGTTTGTCAATGAGTTACAAACTATTTGCCAGACAGAAACAAACTACTGCACATCAGCAGAAGTGTTTCCTTGCCTTCGGAAGGAAGCACAAGCTACTAAGCAGGCTAACTAAATCACAGCCTTGATAGATTCACTCTAGGAGACAACGCAAGACAAATGGAAAGACTTGAGTCAACCTTATTATGGACCCGGCTGTTATTCTCCACCCTGCCAGAGCTAAATTTGTGCAAAGTTTTTTTATAATGTATCTATGCCATGGCAATGGGTCCACGCTTGACTGATGCCCAGGCCTTGACTGCAATGTTTCAGTCAGAAATGAGCGCGCCGAGACGAAAGCAGCAGGCTGTGGAGCCGAGACAGGAACCCAGCCCCAGGCTCTGTGCGCGCTCCTCCGGGCAAAAGGCTCCAGGGTCTGCTAATCTGCGAATCTGGAGTCTTTAATGAGCAGCCACTCAGCCGCCCTGCTGGAGCAGCAGAACATGGAACTGGATCCACGTCAAGCAGAAGGCAAGCCACGCGGCCCACTGCAAATGGGGCTGGAGAAAGGGCTCTCTTGGCAGCCGGGTGTGAACACCCCTCAGACGTGACAGTGCCCGGTCCCGAAGCCATCGTCGCGTCTAACTACCTTGCCCCCATACGCGCCACATCCCTGAGAGGAGCCTCTCTCCCACCCCCCGGCACCTCGCTAGTGCCGCTCCTTCGGTCCAGCACCCCTGCCACAGGGGCAGCCAGCAACGCGGTGACACCAGCCTGGCGCGCCCACATTTCCAACTAACACGGGGACAATTCCAGTTAACAGGAGGCCACTTGCATCCTCCCTTCTCCCCCCACCAAGCGGCAGTGGGCAAGGGGAGAGGCAGGCGCGCGAGGCCACAGGACGGCACCCCGGCCTGCACCATCCCGCCTTCAGCCACCCTCCCCTGCAGCTCCAGCCCCGCACGGGGAGGCCGAGGGGGCCAGCGGTGCTGCAGCCCTCCCCCCGGCCACTTCCTCCACCAGCCCTCCTTTTACACAAAATAACATGAAACAAAGTAAAATAAAACAAAATAAAATAAAACGCAAAACAAACCCAAACAGACTCTTCCTCCTTCCCCAACCCGCCCTCCCCCCCACCGACTTAAATAAAAAACACACATCTCCAGGAACCACGGAGGGTACTTTAAGGGGAAAAAAAATAAAAAAAGATAACCTTCCCCTTCAACCCGGAAACCGTGTAAAGCATCAAAGAATTTAAATAAATCAGTAAAATAAAAACTTCTTATTCGATAAAACTTTACAAGCCCCTAAGGAAGGTACATCTGGAAAGCTATTCCACAAGGGCTGCTCTGCTGCTTCATGGGGTTTGTACCAAATCAGAGGGGGAACTGCAGGCGAAATCCAGATCTCGAGCGCAGCCTTGAAATCTTAAAACCACACATCGGCACAGGCATAATTAACACTAAGTTTTCTTTCAATATAAACCCAAGGGTTTTTTTCGATAGCTGTTCACTTTTAGACTACCGCCACATTTTTTTCCAGGGGGTGGGATTAGGATCTCTGACAATTTTTTTTTTTTTTGCAAACCCCACATTTTTGGCAGAAGAGTGGGGGCAGCTTCAAAATCCCGTCAATATTTTTTTTATCCTCCCCCTCCCCCCTTTTTTAATTTGCAATCACAAAACATTTCCTCCATACAGTTACTATTGCAATGTTTACTTTCTAATGAAGTAACATCAAGATTTTCCCGTTTCTCACATCCCC
>VZSV01000151.1:1554091-1573651 GCA_013398735.1 Nothocercus julius | reverse complement strand
CAGGGCTGAGTAGAGGGGCAGGATCCCCTCCCTCGACCTGCTGGAGACGTTCCTCCTAATGCACCCAGGGGGGTGTATTAGTGGGATAGTGGGAATGCTGTGTATTTTGAACTGATCCTGTTTCAAGAGACTTTCAATCTTAAAGCTTGAGAAGCTACTTAAGAAAGAGCTTCTGGGAACAGACACCATCTGTAAACAAACTGTGTCACAAAAGACCAAAAGAACTTGTCTTCTAATGGAAAAGCTGGGTTTTCTGGCTGTGCAAGGAACCTTCAAAGAACACTTGAACATTGAAGAAATAATGAAGGAAATGCATGAGGAGGTGTTTTGTGTGTGTGTGTGTGTGCGCGCGCCACTGATATGGCTTCTAATCCAGCCTAATATTAGAGGCCCTTTGCAGAAAAGGGATATGAAATGTTGATTCACATTAATCACCCAAGTGTGGTGTATATCTGGATTGTTTGGTTCCATACCTTAAATTCAAATTCCTAATATATCCTTCAGTTTCCTGCTATGTTTTTTTGTATGGAAACTTTCTTAGCAGAAAAACAAGTTGAATGCAAGCTAGAGTTCCTGTCTAGTTTTACTTACAATATTCATTTCAATGGCTTTTTCCTTGCAAGAGAAGTAATTAAAATGTTAGTTCTTGTAGCTCTTCAGTATAATCAAATGCCAAGCCCCAGGGAACGCAGACAGTACTAAGTTGTCCCTAGTGGTGCAATGCAGCTTATGTGTAAACCTCTGTACAACTGTGTTCTAATGCCTTAATGGCTTCTCTTGTGCTTGTATCTGTTTCTTCTTTTAGAGGTGTCATTGGAGCGATATGTTCACAGGGAGGCTAAGGTCTGAGATCCCTCCTGCTTTGGTAAGTAAAAAATAGATGGGAGGCTTTGGTTATAACATCTTCTTTTCTCACCTGTCATGCTTTCTGGGGGAGTATTTTTCTAAGGCTTTGTTAGCAGAGAGATAATGTCCTCTGTGCTGCTGACACCGAGTGTCTAAGAATAGGTGAGTGGTTTTGTGCTTCTTCTGTACGAGTTGATAAAAGGTCAGACGCAGGTCCATGCAATTGAAGTTTATCCTGGAGGGAACCACCATATTCGTGCTCTGGTAGGTAGTGAGGGAATGAAGCCACCACAGAGTTCTGCAGAGCAAGAACACCAACTCAACAGCAGGAATATATGTTCCTTTGAGCAGTGTAGAGAGGAAAGTCACTTTGGGAAAAATATGTGTATTTGACCCAAAGGGATCAGAAAGCTTCTTGATAACTATCTTATGGTTATCCTTTGTAATTTCCTCACTCCTTCTCCCACTTAAGTTCCAAAGTTTTATTCCCCCCTGTAGCTTTGCAGAATGCCTTCAAAGCAGAAACTCCATTGCAGCATTGCTAGCTGCTGCCTTTTTGCTGTTATTAAAAACCAGTCCATTCTCTCTCCCACCCCTCCTGCCATCTGCTTCCTCACAGATCTCTTTGGGAGATGCACTTATCACTGCTGGAGCACAGCTGGTGGAGCTGGACCTGAGCGACAATGCCTTTGGGCCCGATGGTGTGCGTGGCTTTGAGGCACTGCTGAAGAGCCCGGCTTGTTACACCTTGCAAGAGCTCAAGCTCAACAACTGTGGCATGGGCATTGGAGGTGGCAAGGTAAAGGCTGTCAATGCATTCAGAGTGAGGTTAGGGCCTGCTCTTGGCTTCACGCTGCCCTACACAGAACCGCTGCAGTTAGAAGGCAGCTCTATAGACTGTCCAGTCCCCTCACACACGCTCAAAGAAGAGCCAGCTAGACCAGGTTGCTCAGGGCCATGTGCAGTCAGCTTTGACTATATCAAAAGATGGAGACTTCACAACCTCTTTGGGAAGATGTTCCAGTTTGTAAGCACACTCAGAATAAAAATGAGCTCTTTTGTTTAAATGGAATTTTGGTGTTTTGAAATATGCATTGAATTTAGCATATTTCATGTATTTCAGTGTGCCTCTTCCTTCTTGTCCTTGGGCACCTCCTGAAAAAGGGTTGAGCCCTGTCAATTTTAGTTTCCCTTTCTCTTCCCTGTTGTCCATTTATGCAGGTTGATGATATCCCCCCTCAGCCAAACTGAACAATCTCAGCTCTCTCAGCCTCTCTGTAAAATTATCCAAATTTTTTGTGACTCTTTGTTGAAATCACTCCAATATGTCCATGTCTGGGGAGTCCAAAAGTGGATCCAGCAGTCCAGGTGTGACCTCCACAGTCCTAAGTAGAGTGAAGGGGTCACCTCCTTTGACCTGCTGTTGAGTCTTTCCTAAAGCTACGCAGGAAGCTTTGCAGCAGGGTCACATTGCTGGCTCATGGTCAGCTTTTAGGCCTCAAGAACACTCGGGCCCTTCACTGCCAAGCTGCTTTCCAGATGGTCAGCCTCCAGCCTATAGTGGTAGATGGAATTATTCCTCCCCAAGTTCAGGACTTTGCATTTCCCTTTGAACTTTGTAAGGTGGTTCTTGGCCTGTTTCTCTAGTGCAAGGTCCTTTCCCTCTGCACAGTTGCATTGGTTAAACTCCTAAAAAATATTCTGATCAATTTTTCCGTATCAGAGGTGTTCTATCTTAGACCCTAGATTCCCTTCTCAAGAGAGCTACTAGCACTGAGTTTCAGGGAACAAGGCTGGCACTGAAGGATGCCTGTTGCATGTAATGGAAAACCAGGGCTAACTGTCATTAAGACTTTATCTTTGACTATTCATCAATCAAATGTTGTTAATGGGAACAATGCATTTTTAGTGCTGCAAAGTTATAATTTTGTTCCTAAGACAGTAGTTGATGAGCATTGTAGCAACACATGATTCTGCACACCCTTTAGGAGCAGATGTCTTTCAGCAGTGACCCAAGTGTTTCTTGAGAAATGGATATACAAAAAGTGTTTGAATTCCTGCAGAAAGAGATGCTCAGGTAGTATAAACAGCTTGTGTTATTTTTAGATATTGGCAGCTGCCTTGAAAGAGTGTCACAGGAAATCCGGTGCCCAGGGTAAGCCTCTTGCTTTGAAAATATTTGTGGCTGGCAGAAACCGTCTGGAGAACGATGGTGCCACTGCTCTGGCAGAAGCCTTTGGGGTAAGTACCAAACCAGACAGACCTTCGTGATCTGCAAATGGGAGCAAAGTGTACTTAAGTGCAGGTGCGAAAGGAATTTATGTATAGCTCCAACTTGGAGACAGGGCTGGTCCACAAAGACTTCCTGAGTATTTCTTTACTTGTTCGATCATTTGGCAAAAGCCACCTAGTGTTTTCTCCCTGAATATGGTGTGATGGTTCACAGCTTTTGTCATCTCTTGCTGATCAAACTGCACTCTTATTTGGAGGAGCAGAATTCAGTGTGGTTGAGGCCACATACTCTTTTTTTTTTATTTTTTTTCTTGCTGTGGAAAATCATTTCTGAATTATAATGTGTATTATCAAGTGTATTAGCGAAGATATTGCAAGATTAGAGTGTTCTTTTTGTGAAGCATTGTCTGGGTGTGATCTTGACTAATCAGAAATGATGGCAAGAATCCCCTGCCACTCGCCCCTGCCCAGTGTCTGCTTTTGCAGTAAAGGCAAAATGTAGACCTTAGAGGAATGTTGTATCAAATGATACTGCTTGGTCTGTTCCAGAGAACCCTCGCTGTAAAGGAATCTAGGACAGATGTGGTAGGGGATGCTATCCATGGCCCTTAATCACAGGTTAATTGCACTTGCTGCATACCTTCAATTTTACTTAGACTTGTGACATGATTGCTGATGAATAATTCTGTGCAGAAGAGTTCATTGACTTGAGTTGCAAGAAAACAGTTGTGAGCAAACTCTAAAGAGTGGGCTCTATATTCTTGAGTTGAAGTATGTTTGTTAACAGCTCTTTTCATCTGTATCCTTTGTCAGATTATTGGGACTCTAGAAGAGGTTCACATGCCACAGAATGGAATCAACCACCCTGGCATCACAGCACTGGCCCAAGCCTTTGCTATCAACCCACTGCTTAAGGTTATAAACTTGAATGACAACACGTTCACAGAGAAAGGAGCTGTGGCCATGGCAGAGGTGAGTAGTTGTATGAGGCTGCTCTGGATTTTGTTTTCTGCATCCTGGCTTCCTCGGATGTAGTTCTTATCAGTATCTCTGGGTTTGTGGAGCCACATACTGCATTGAAGCAGAGCAGTGGCAGAAAGTTAACCTCCCAGGAGTGGTTTGACATGGATTGGCTTGCGTGTCTGTACTCTCAAAGTTGTGCTGCCTTGCAGACTCTGAAGGCTCTTCGGCAGATTGAAGTGATCAACTTTGGAGACTGCCTAGTGCGTTCAAAGGGGGCTGTTGCTATTGCAGAAGCTGTCAAGGAAGGGCTTCATAAATTAAAGGTATTGCATTCTGCTGTTCAGCTTTGAATTCCATTTGAGAACAATTCCTCCACCCTCCCCTGCTTTTCCTGATTTTTTTTGTACATTCTTCTAGCCCTCTTCATTCTAAAGTGGGGTTCACCTGAGTGCATATTTTGTCTGCACTAAAAACAATAAACTGCGGTGTAAATCACTGTAATATCCACACCCAGGTAAGAGTACTCCAGGTGGAATTGTATTGGTGATCTGTTTAGGTTCCACTCTTTAGCTACTGGTTCTGCTCAACAAGTGCTATTCATGAGTCTGACTGGAGGATCTGCCTTCAGAGCCTCTGAGGGTTATAAGATGGGGTCTGAGGTGTGTGTGTGAACAGCTTGTAATCTGTTTAACACTTAGAGTGCATATAGTTAATGCTCTTTTTGTTAGGAGTGTGTGTCAAAGGTCCAAATATTTTTAGCTTCTTGGCAGTACCACAGCCTTCTGAATCAGTATTTGCATAGGACTGGTGTTTGACAGCATTTAAGATGGGCCAAAGTCCAATCAGTAACAGAGTAAATTATGATCTCTAGAACCACCAGAAGATGCATAATTCCTGCTCTTGCAAGCTTACAGTCCAAAAAAAAAAAAAAATCCCTCTGAGTGTTAACATTTACTGATGTGCGAATCTGGCGTACAAAAAAATAGCTGCTTTGTGATGAGATGTGAGCATTGCAGGATCCCTTGCTCAGACTTACTGATTCCTTATTTCTGAATCTTTCATGGAAACTTCTTAAATAGCATTCTAACCAAAGTATTAAGGTGAACAATGAACACCCAGAATTTTTTTTTTTTTCCAGAGCAAAAATAGTTAAGAAAGGGTGTCATTAAGCAATAATGGTTGATTCATTCTGTTCAAGGACTGCTTCCCTTCTGTTGTTAATATTAAATCTCAGGAGTGGTTTGATTGAGTACAGTGCAGGATGGGGGGATGGTGGCTGCTAGTTAAATAACTTTATTCTTATTAGTCTATTTTTTTTTTTCTGATGGACATGTTTATCATGAATAGCTGTACTCATAGCCCCATATTTTGGAGGCCTAAACTTGCACAATAGGTGTTGAAAGGTAAATGTGCTGCCCTATCCTTCTTATGCATATGTGAGTTCTGAAGTAATGATATGGCTAGCAGCAGGGCTGCTGGTGTAGAAGGTGCTACAAAAATCCCTGGTTTTGTAGAGGAAGAAACTTAACAGGGCTGTCATTGTTGAACTTGGCAGGCTGGACATGCTACTGAATCCCAAGGCAGCCCATCTCATGCAGCAGTGGTGTAACAGGAGCCTTGAGCTGCAGCTCCTTCCTGGCTGTAAACACTTTCTTCAGAAAGTATTTAGAATTTCTCAGAATTTCTTTCCTTGATTTTGTAAAATGTGTGATGTTTTGTGCCTCTTGGTTATGTGAAGATATCTGGTGAGCTGATGAAGCCTGGCGTATTTGCTACCTTTTAGATGAGCAGCCAATGCTCTCTATGGTGACTGTTCTAAAGGGGGTTAACTTCAGTAATGCTGCTCCTTATGATGGTATTTTTCAAACTACCCCCTTTAGGTATATGAATAGAAGTAAGTATTCATCAAGCTCCCCTTTCCCCCAGTTAAAAAATACTCTTTTGCTAATGACCTTTTCAAATGACTGCTTTACAGAAAGCTTGTGAGCATGTGAAGCTAATGAGGTAGTAGATGGTATAGGAATTCTGCAGATTAATGCTCTTCTGCTCTTAGGAACTGAATTTATCCTTCTGTGAGATCAAGCGAGATGCTGCTTTGACTGTTGCTGAGGCTATTGAAGACAAGTCGGAGCTGGAGAAGTTGGATCTCAATGGTATGCAAGCTTGAATCAAAATACGTCTAGCTTGACCCTAACTAGAAGCTCTTAGGAAGAATGTTAAGAGTATCACGTATTGCAATTGTCAGCATGTAAAAACTGGTGTCTGAGCATTGCTGAACTCCAGTGACCCCGGGACAGGAAACTACTTAGCACTCAAAATTCTTAAGCCACAGACCTGGCCAATGGTTAGTGCTAAGCAGTTTTAATATATCTCATAAGGTGGAAAGATTGGAGTGATACCCATAGCTGTTTCCAGGAACCCTCTTTTAATGGTTCAGTGTGATCTTGGGTATTTCATACTTGTAAATAAAAGCTTCCTTACACATCTCTTCAGTAGAATGGGAATCTTTGACCGGTGTTGACTTTTGCTATTTATACCTTGGGTCACTTTATTTCAATGGTACTTGTTTCAGAATCACTGAGAACAAGAGCTGTTTATGGAACTAGCAGGAAGTCTCTTGAAGACTTTTGGACCAGTTGCAGTTTTTGTCCTTGTGTGACATAGCTTAAAAACTGCCTAACAGCTGTTTGATTCTGAAATCTGCAATGCTGCCTCTAAAATGTTGTGTAGAAATAGCTGTTAACTGTTTAGTTTCCAGAAATGAGGTGGACTAGAATCTATAGTACAGACCTTAAGAGCAAGCTTATGTTTGTGTATCTCCTAATGTGCATCTTGAATCTCTGTGCTTTCCACAATAACCCAGGTAACTCTCTTGGAGAAGAAGGATGTGAGCAACTTCAGGAGATCCTTGAAGGCTTCAATATGGCAGCTGTCCTGGGATCTTTGAGGTAGGCAAGGCACCAGAGTTTAAATCAAGTTTTGTTCCCACAGCTATCAATGCCTTCGTTCACGTATCTGACCTAAAATAAAAGCAGCGATGTTGCAGATGGATGCTGGCCTACTGTGTGGTATGGGGAATTCCATAAGGAAAAAGTGGTCTGCCTCATTTTAATGTGGCCGTGCCTTGTGGTCTTGTGCCTTTGATCTCTGGCACTTCTGTCTCTGCTGGTGTCCCAACTAGGTGACCTAAGCCTGAGTGGCTTTATAACCTGAGTGACTTTATAACCTATTGCAGACTAGTGGGTGGGTCCCTGAGATATGCTGCCTCCAGTAACACTTTGGAGGCAGCTACTTTCAAGCTACTGTGCTTTGAAAAACTGTTTCTGAATTCTATTGTACTAGAGCTGTGAGCATGTAATGAAGGCCTACTTCACCCAAATATTTTCAAACTATAGTGATGATGAAGGGGAAGAAGATGAAGAGGATGAAGAGGAGGAGGAAGAGGAAGAAGAGGAAGAGGAGGAGGAGGAGGAAGAACAGCAGCAGTTGAAGGAGAGAGGACAGGGAGAGAAGGAGGCAATGACTCCTAAGAAGATACTCGAATCACAGGTAAGCTTACTTTGGGATGCAGTCCTATTTTCCCCCTTATTCTCCTCCATATGAGGAAATGTGCAGTGAGCCTGAGCTTGAAAAATTCTTTCAGGAGTTCACTTTATTTCATGCATTTTCTCTTGCTGCCTGCTGCCAAAAACCTAACCCACAGAAGAAAGTGGATGACTTGGAAACATGTTTAATGTGTGCACATGTGTGGAGAAAAAGGCATTTGTAACAAGAAAGTCTCTCCAGATCTTGAAAATGGTGGAAACCTTGTGCATGCAATGCCATGCAGTTATGTAAACATATCATGGTTATGTCAATTCTGGCCTCATCACAACATCAAATGGTTTTCAGATGGGACAAATTCTGACCTAGCTGCATTCACACAAGTCAGCTCTGTGTTTTTGCTGTACCAGTTTATTTGTTTATTTCCAAGAGTAAACTTAAGATGGATTTTTCTCTTTCAGGATTCAACTCCAGTGCCATCTCCTCCTGTGGATGTTGCCACGTTCCTTGCTTTTCCCTCCCCAGAGAAGCTGCTACGGCTAGGACCAAAGTGTTCTATGCTGATAGCTCAGCAGGTAGGAAAGCTTGTTGCTTCCAGTGCTTGATTCCCTGTTAGGGTCACTTCACTCCAGAGGTGTGATTCCCTTCTGTCTGGAGAGGCAGACTTGCTTCGTTCTAGTGTTCCTAAAGAATCTAGGAAGCAAGTGGTTCAGTTGATGCTGATAGTGGCACCAAGGGTTTTCTATGGAGTAGCTGTACAATGTATTTGTTATGCCTGGCACTATGGCCAAGGCAATGCTGACATCAGTCTGCTGGAGACTGTTGTTGCCCTAACAGAAGCCCATCTGCTGTGTCAGCCTAGCGGTGAGCTTAACAACTCATGGTTTTTCTTGTCTTTCAGACAGATGCATCTGATGTAGAGAAAGTAGTTACAACTCTCCTAAGGATATCCTCAGTCTTCAAAGATGAAGACCCGGTGAAGACAGCGGTGCATGAAACGACAGGTGAGTGGACCTCTCTGTTTCATGGTATGACATGCTCCAGTTTAGGGCCATCCGGTGCAAAGCAGGGGAATAGCCACGTGGCTTGGGTCAGCTCCCTGAGGGAGCTGAAACATTTGGCTGTCTTGTTTATGGCAGGATGCAATGAAAACAAAATACAAGACAGTGAGAAGCTATTGTGTGGAGTAAAAATAAGGACTTATCTTGAAATTAGCAGGTCTTTACTTCCAAAGCTTGAAGATAAATATCCCATGTAGTTGCTGTCTTAATGGAACTGTGCTGTCCCTACTTGCATCTCTGATGCTGTGCTGTCAATAGCCAAGAGCACTGTGTTCTGAGGTCAGTTATTTTCTCAAGGCTGCTTATTTGAACAAAAGAGGTATTTTGCAGAAAATAGGCTCTCCGGTTTACTACTGAGAAACTGTAAAGAGAAACATCTTATTTAGTGTTTGTCTTACCTACTGGTTTAGTTTCTTCAGGGAGCAAAGATTGCCTTACAAGACAAGGCACAGAAGCAAACGTACAGGCAAGAGTGTTCCTCACTATATAGTGTGGTGACTTGAGTTAGGCCTAACTTCTGCATAGATGAACATTATCCCTTCACTTTCTTATTTGGAACCAGGAATTTCCAAGTCTCTCTGGGATCTGGTCACTCCTTAAGGAGAAGTACTCATCTCTACCAAATCCCCCAACAGTATCGTTCTGTCATGCACAAGCTACCTAGCAGAACAGTGCAAAAGAACTGGATCAACTATTTAAGACATCTAGTGTGATTTACTGCAAATAAAGTGCACCTTCCTAGTGTAGACATGATGAAAATAATAAATTGCTATGTATTCTGAGCTATGTTAGCTGTTATGTGTGAAGAGGGAACCCAACTCTTGCTGCTTTGCTAGGATTTTAGCTCATCCAGTACCATATTTGCAATAGTTAGCAGCAGTTAGTTGCAGGGCAGCCCTGGAAACAAGTGAACAAGCTTTCTCACTGTATTTTTGCTCCTTTTGGTTTCAAATGAAAGGGAAATTCTTGCTGGCCTTAAAATTGCAAGGCTCTAGCTCTTACTGCTTTGTTAGGATGTTAGCTCATCCAGTACATGCATGTGTGAAGCTAGGCCAAGGCGGAGGAGCTTCCTGTAGGCCTTTGTATAAAATCTGGGCCTTATATTTAAGGCTTCATCTCACTGTATTGGAGGTCTAATATAGAGGTGTCTGGGGTGTTGAGTCAGTCTGGAGAGGTAAAATAGTAGCTGATACTCTGTGAGATTCTGTGTGGATCAGTTTTGATCTTAAAGTTTATCTGAAAAGTAACAAGATCTTTCTCTTATTAGCTCCATAGTGTCACCTGAGACACCTGAAATTACAAATCAGACTGTAGTTGCTGAGAAACAGAGCAAGCAGGAAAATATGGTGCTTAACATATATTTAATTATTTTCAGATGCCTTGATGAAAAAGGCCTTTGCTTCTGCCACATTTAATTCTGATGCTTTCATCACAAGCCTCTTGATCCACATGGGACTGCTTAAGGTGAGGAAGAAGGAAAGAGTTAAGTTCTGGTTAAGCTGAAGACTAGACTGGCTGGGTTGTGGGCAGTTATGTTGCCACAAAAGCATCTGGGTGCCTGTGTGTGCCTGATACCCAGGGACAACAGAGGTCTGCAGATCCGGCAGAAATTGTGGGTTGCAAGATCACATTGGGATGAAGTAACTGTCAGCTCTGTGTATTTGTTCTACTTGATGCGCTCTGTGTTCTTGGTGTCATCTTCTGGAGATGCGGAGAGTCAGGCAAGGAAGCTGAGCTGCTGTTGAACAAAAGTCTGTTTAAAAAAAAAAAAAGCTGTATTCATGAGTTTAAGATATAGTATTTACTATTGATCCTTTAGGGCATCTTTTAATAGCAAGCGTTAGAAAAAAATATCCAACCACTCACATTCAAGCAGATGCATTCAGCTTCATCCACTGAAGTATCTATGTAAAATACTGGTATCAAATGAGCAGTGATGTGGAAGAAAACTCCCCAGTGAGACAGGATGGGGAAGGGTCGGTAGGAACCTGCTAATTGCATTGGAATACCTGTGGCCTTGCTTCCATGGAGAAGACGGAGAAGATCTTCCACAAGCTAAGAGTGCTTTTGTGGTGCAAGACTCAGTAATTCTCACCATTTCAAGACCTAGAGTCCGAGAGCATAAGCTTGTACCAAGCCAGTTCCAGTACACAACAGAGCATGGTCTATATTATAGCAGCCACCTTTTAATTGACTTTGTGAATTACCTGATTGTCATATCCTACTTGGAAGGCAGTCAGATGTGGCATGCTGGATGTATCTGAATTTTCTTAAAAAAAAAAAAAAATCTGTCCCTGCATAGTTGGACATAGAACTAAATCCCAAGCATCCCACTTCCACACAGAACTCAAGGTAGTTCTATTCTGCAGGATACTTATTTTATGGTTTACCACCTACCTCTTATTCCATACAGAAAACATTAAATATCTGCAATGAGGTCAAAAGCCCCAAATATGTGCTCTACAGCAACTCTTTCAAACCATACAGTGTGTGGATGATGGTGCCTTTGGGATCAGCCAACAGGCTGCTTGTTTGTGGTATAGAAAGGGGATCCATTAGTGAATTAGACTTGCGTAGAGAGGGAGCAGCTTTCATAATTTTCTGCCCAAAATAACTGGAGGAAGAAGAGCAACAGATTCTTAGCAACATCAAATACAAGATCACACTCAGAACAGGTCTAGACCCTCTACAAGCTGAAGAGCTTTAGTTGGGATGGTAGTGGACATCCATAGCACATAAGTTAGCATCATCTTAGGAACAAGAATTCCTCATGTAAACAGGGAAACAGCAATAGAGATGGCTGCAGCTTTACCTCATACATCACTTGTGCAGCCAGTGCTGGTAATGCACCACGCTTTGAAGGAAGCATGCTGAAGAACTGAGGGTGGTGTAAAAATTGGCTAGAGTGATGCAAGGTAAAATGCATAACTAAAGCACTTGATTTTTTGAGAAATTCAAGCAGAGTTGGATTCCCCAAGAGAATGCTTGAAATAAAGGGCTTCTGAGAAGGTGTGGCTTTTGCTGTTCAGTGCATGTGATTCTCCATTGCTTCTGACTAGGCCTTAATTGACGTATACTAATTGACAAATATTCCTGGTGTTGCTGGGTTTGACGTGCTGCTGCTAGGAGGCCACAGGTTTATTTACTTTTCTCCTAAGGAAAGAACATTTAATGCGATTTAATTTAATGCAGCTTTCCCTGATGCTGTGGATGGAAGTGCTGCTTTTGAAAGAAGTCATTGCCTCTGCAAATGACAGTGGATTAGGTTAACTTGTGATTCTGACTTACCTTGATGTCTCACTTGTGGCTTTTCCTTGTCTCAGAGTGAAGAGAAGATCAAAGCTGTCCCAAGCCTCTATGGTATTCTTATGACCTTGAACCACATGGTGCAACAAGATTACTTTCCTAAATCTTTGGCCCCGGTCCTCTCAGCCTTTGTAACAAAGTGAGTATTTGTTACGCAGTCTGCTCTGCGGGATCCAGTGAAATGGTTTGAGGGTTAATAACTACATGCAGCATGCTCTGTTAAAGCATGAGAAATGCTTGTTTTGAAATGTTTGTGAGCTTTAGAGTGAGGTGTCTTGAATCCTGAAGAGAAAATGATGGGGGCTGAGGGGGGAATACTCAAAACTAACTGGCTCTGAAGCACAGACTGTTGGTGTCAGTTACAGAAGAGTGTTTTGAACTTAAGAAAATCTGATGGGTTTCTAGCTACTGCTTGGGTGAACTGTGAATACAGTGGATCTACTGAGCCCTCCACATGGCCCTGCTGTGGATGAAGGTCAGCCGACCTTTACCTGACTTGTTTCTTTCTGTAACGCTGAACCGTGACAGGTCAGAACAGTGCAAAGACTCCGTTTGTTCTTAAGTGCAACCATTCCTGAGATAGCAACGAGGTGGTTAGTTTTTGAGAGCTGAATTTGGAGCATAATTTTTGAAGGTGCTTCTACTGTCATTTAATATCATTGCTCATAATATAGGTACAGAATCATCTCTCTGTTGTGCCCCCTGTCTCCCAACCTTAGCTTCTTTAATGTTGTAAAGGACCATAAATGTAATAGCTGTTACAAACAAAGCTGTATCTCTTCTGGATTAACTCAGTGAGAGTTTCAGACAACTTGTTGTTCATGTAATTTACAAAAAAAAAAAAAAATAATCCTTCCTTTCTTAAGGTGTGTAGTTCTCCCCCCAGTTGTCATGTGGAAAAAGAGCCTAAACCTGTGCTTTTCCCCAGGGCAGCAGCAAAGATCTGAAACCCCTTTGGCAGCTGCCTGTGGCTCAGCATAGCCCATGTGCCTCTCAGGATGGGAGCACCTCTTTAATAGATTTCAGAACTGGGCTTGAGCCTTCCTGATTTCCATGAAATAGGAAATACGTGAAAGTGCAGGAGCTTGTGCTGATGAAAGGCAGAGACATCAAATACTTGGACTGATATAAAGCACAGGCAAGAGGGATGCAGTCAAATACCAGTGATCACTCTTCTAACTGTCTTGCTTCCAATCACAGTGAAGTTGTGAAAGGGGAAGAGTGTTTTTTTTTGTTTGTTTGTTTTTTTTTTTTCTTCCTCTCCCTCAAATGTTAGTGTGGTTGAAATCAAAGCTGATGTAGAGTAGTGATACATATCCAGCAAACAGCCATGCTAGTGTCAACTCTGGAAAATAAAACCATGTAACTGCCTTCTACACATGTGCAAGCCCTCATCTAAAAGCCCTAACGGTGGAGCACTTTTAATATGGATGGTCTGTGTACTTGTGTATCTGCTTCTTGCTTGATCAGGCTAAGAATTAAGCAGTATTCAAGCCAGTGGATGTGTGTTTTAACAGCCAAGTAAATACTCTTCCCACTTCATAGATTTAAGCAAGAAGTATTGGGAGGTGCAATGTGAAGTTATTCAAACATCTTTGGATTTTTCTTGCACTGCTCCCTGTGCCTGTGGCCTTGTTTGCCAATCAAACAGATGCCTGTAGTGTCAGGCTCCAGCGTCAGCCTTAAAGCACCTGAAGAAAATGATGCCTTGCTTCTCCCATCAGGCACTAAATGCACAGACAGCTTGAGAAAAACAATTATCATGCAGTGTCCACCCCCTGCCAACCCTCCAAACAGGATTTAAATCACCTGAACTCAAGGATACCTGAACCAAAGTCCCCTTGTTCTGTATTTGACCCTTCTAGTTGTTTATATCACATGCTTGTGTCCAGAGCAGCCTTCACTCAGCTTGGCACGTACTTCTGAACAAACTTGCTTCTGACGGACACTGCCTCCCTTTCCCTGTGTGTTCCTGCAGGCCTCTTCTAGGTCGGAGGTCTGCAAAGTTTCAGTAAATGTTTTTCATCTGTAAGTGATGCTTTATATAGACAAAATGATGGCTTCAAGAGAAGCAGTTTTATTGCTATCAGCAAAAATGCCCTTGAATTCGTAGCCAGCCTTTTGGTACCAGTGCAGGGAGGGGGAAAGCCTTATGAAGTCTCTGAGATCATGTAAACCTGAAAGCCAAGAGACCTTCACAGTAAGGGGCAGATTTGTCTGCCTCCCTTCAGCATGCAAGGGTCTGAATGTCATCTGTGCAGGTTGCCATTTATGCTACGACATTCTCACAGCAAAAGCTTTAATCTGTAAGCCTGTCTCTTGCAAGGTAGGCTCTGTGACATTTTAACTTGCATTCTGTGCAGCATGGTGAAGTTAACACCACATATAAGCAATATGTAGTTGTGTTTCATGGAAAAAAATGTGTATGTAAATTTTAAGTCCCTTTCCCTAAGGAGGAAAAAATGTTAAATCATTTACAAGTGATTAGAGAACTGAGAACAAGTGCAGATCAGTAACTCCAAAGTCCAGTTAAATTTGCTTCCAAAAACATCTGGACTAAGCTGCACCACAACTCATTTTTGTTCAGAACCATCTCCAAACAAAATCAGTGTGTGTAGTGGGACTTCTTTTAATTATTTAGTTAAAAGTTGGGCTGTGGGCTGTAAGCAGCATCCATCTTATTCTGCTGCGGTCTGGGCCGCTTTTCTTTTGGACACAAGAGGGTGCTGTGAGTCCACTTTTGTTTTGTTTTTGTTTGTTTTCCCCTCAGTTTGGGGGAAAGCACTGCATGTATGTGGCTGGTTGTCTGCCCTCGTGTGTCTGGGCTGTTCTCTTTTGCCAGGCAGCGCTGCAGAGCAGCGGGCAGCCTCGCTCCATAGCAAGCAGGGAAGTTTTTTGATGCTGGAGCTGGAATGGAGGCTGAGGGAGCTTGACTGGGATCAGTGGCATCAGTTCAGGTTCTATATTTACAAAAATGTGGCCAAGCAAACTTAATATGGAGCCACCATGTCAAAATCCACCTATTCACTTCCGGTATAATGACTGAAATAGCTCTCCCCAGACATTGTCAAGATATAACACAGTTGCATATTGCAGTTTGTTCCTCATGCGGGATTGCTGAATGGCTCTTGTAGAAACAAGTGGTTAACTCTTGGTTGTGTTAAACCCCAGTGTACAAGAGCTTAGCAGAAGCTCCTGGGCTGTATCATACAAATCCAGTAGTGATGTATTTTTTCTTTTCTCTCACCTAGACAGATTCCCATCTTCATTTTGGCTCTCCATTCTTTCATATAGAACTCATTATTATTGTTTGCTGAAGGCTATGCTCTCGTGTGAGGCTGAGGGGTAAAATTGGATTAAAATTTCTTTGAGGAAATTTCCCTACTGGGTGGGTATCAAATGCTGAAAGTTTCAGGAATCTGTATTGAACATTAACCTGTGGGAACACGGGAAAACACGTTTCTGGGAATTGAGAGGAAATCTAGGGATATTTTGTCCCCCATTAAGCCTTGTGTTTCTGTATAGTCTAGTCATTCAACTCCAGGAGCAGGATTCCTATATAAGGTATTTTTTAAGTTATTTTGCTATTGCAGTCTCTGGCCAGGCACTTTCACTTGATGGTCTGCAGGTTCTGGAGGCCTTTTCTGAGAGAAATGCCAGCTGAGCAACACCAGTCAGCTGAAACTTGGTCTAAAGGGGTAGGAGGTTATGTTGCTTTCCTACAAAGATTTGAAAAAGCCCTATTAAAAAAAAAAAAAAAAAAAAAGCCAAAGTCACTGTTCTAGTCACATATAGCAGATGGTTTGGCAAGAAAAGGAGAAAATTTAAAAAAAAAAAAAAAAAAAACCTTTCTATTTTGGGTCCTTAAACAGATAATGTATATGGAAACTCCCATACTGTGGGAAAGAGGGGGAAAGGAGGTTGTACTGCTTCCTTCTACCCATGCTGAGACAGCAGACTGCAGAAATGAACAATCTGATTCTGCCAGCTGATTGATTTGGGGTTTTTTTGTATGTAGGGAAATAAAATTTTTGTTTGTTGTCATCTTGGCTTCTACTCTGCAGCAGGCGTGTTATTCTCCACTCTGAGCTCTGCATGAAAGTAGTGATCTGTACAGAGATAGTGGTGCAAGAAGAGATAACTGAAGGGGAGAATAGAGGCTTTGGGGTTTGCAACCTGAGTACACTTGAGATCGTGTTTATTTGTTTATTCAAAGTCAGTTGCAAAGCAGTTCTTGCGCTCAGTATTTAAAACTAAATATTTCTCCTCTTTTCACAGACCAAACCGTGCTCTTGACTCCTGTTCTTTTGCCCGCCACATGCTCTTACAAACCCTCCATCAGCTGTAACAGAGGTGCTTCCGTGCCCTCCCCTCCTCTTTGGACTGTTGTCAGCAGCGCAGTGGGAGAGGATCCTAGAGCCCATGCAGACTCGCTGTCTTTTTTTTTTTTTTTTTATTCTCCTTTTTTTCCCTCCTTTGTAGGAGGTCTGTCTCTTCATTTTGTTTTCATAAACTGACAAATCCTACTTTTTTTTTTTTAAATCCTCTCTTTGTGAGTGATTCCCCTGTGTGCAGGACAAGTGCTTGTGCTACAGTAAGTCTGTGTTTTTCTGAGCTCTGTGTGAATCAAAAAGAAGAGTCCTTTTTCACTTCTGCAGCAGTAACAAGAATGTGCCAAGACTAACACTGATTCCAAGAATGCTGTCCTCAGGATCAACGAAGTTGTGCATTTTTATTTTATTTTACCGGACTATGGCTCCTGCCTGATACTGCTCAGCACCATGCAGGAGGAAGGCTGCAGCGCTGCTGCTGCTGCTGCTTCTCCAGGCCAGGGAAGCGTTTGCTCCCCTTCTGCTGCCGAGTCAGAAGGGCCGGGTGAATCCCCTTTGTTTCTTGTTTCCAAGTCCATTTGTTCAAGGCAAAGTGTGGCCCATTTTTTCTTAGTGTACTACAGCTGCTGTGGTTTGGATATCCGTGTAGTGTGGCTGTCTGGTGGCCATCGCTTTATGGAACAATTTTGGATATTGTCTTTTTTTTTGCTAGTGCCTGTGTCTTCCTCTTCCCTTCCTTTTCTTCTCCCTTACCCCTCTTTTCCTAATTAAAAACGGGCTTGGTTTGGAAGTGCATACAATCCCTGAAATCCCTGTGGAATGTGTTCCTTATCTCCTCGCTTCTGTGCCTGACTGTGTGGGCTGTTTGCAAAGCTGAAAGCCAAGCATGGTGTAAGAGCACAAAGAGCTAGGGCTGCGCTGATTGTCCTCGGGGAGAGCTGTCCCTTTCCCGGCCCCGAAGGAGAAGCCGATGCCTTTAACTGCGTACATGGATGTGCTTGTGTGATGGAGTGCTGCACCATCGCGCACGCAGCGATGGCACCTGCCTGCACAGCCTAGCCTGGGAGCACACAGGGTGATTCAGAGCCTGCTCCTCTTCCCACCTCTGTCATGTACATTTTCAGGCCTCTAGGAATCCATCCTTGTTTCTCTTTGGGTAGCAAAGAGTTTGTGTGTCCGCTCATACTGGTCTTCCCCTGTTTCTGGTTAGAGCAGGTTCATCTCCTGCTTGACCTTACAGCTGCGGCACAGCATAAATGCCACAAGTCAGTGGCCCCTACGAGGGGTGGCCTCGCTGTCCCTTGGAGGTGAGGGGCAGCATGCGCCACAGCTGGCATGGGGATGCAGGAAACACCGGTGCTGCTGATGGAAGAAAGGGGCTTGGTCACTATATTAAATAAACGATGGTGTGTGTAAGGCCTGCTTGCATGTAATCTCTGCTCACGTTCTTTCAGGTTGGGGGGCCGCTCGAGGCAAGCGTGGGGTGGAAAGGGGAGGGTTGGGGAAGCTGCAGGGGCTGCGATACTGCAGGCTCCGGGAAGCAGTGTCTCTGCAGCTCCTGCCAAAGGCTGCCTCGGGCACTCCATTTTCTCTCAGTTTCTGTGACAGAACCAGGAATTCTGTTTCTAAACTGCTAAAATTACCTGGAGTTAAGGTACCTGCAGCTATGTAAAGTGCTTCAGTCCCTGCATTCAGCCCCTGCTCTCAGGCTGAGCCCTGTCTCCTTTGCCTAATCCCATCTACATTCTTCAACAAGGTGCTAAGTGTTGCCGTAAGCTTGAGGTGGGGGGAATCAAGACCAAAGGGTCTGTGTTTTCCTGAAGGTTTGAGCCTGGTATAGCTTTCCTTGAAGCTCCCTGGCCTTTTGCTACTCTTTCTGCCCCTTCCCGGGAGAGGACAGTCATGGAGCAAAGGCCGTAATGTAGAGCAGAGGTGTACAGACCAAGGCAGGCAGAGAGTCAACCCTAGGAGGTGACGTGTCTGCAGTGATCATAGCCCTGTGTCACACGTGTTTCTGTAAATTACCCTTCTTTTAGGAGGAAGCATTAAGAGTCCCTCCTTGCCTGCACTCAGGGAGGTTAAGCTGTAAAAATATAATGACTGTGAGATTTAAACTTGAGCTTCTTCTGAAGGCAAACAAAACTTAGGAACTAAGGATTCTGCTTGCCCTAGTACCTGGTATCCAGATAAGATACCTACAGGGCAAGGAAGGATGTATGGCACGGGTGTGACAGTGTGCAGGCAGATTTGCTGCTGGGTAGGACATGGAGACTGAACTTCTATAGAGTGGGCTTATGTCTCAGTCTCAGAAAAAAAAAAATCTAATTTTCTAACTTTTGATGTATTAGGAATTGCTTCTGAAGAATGATAAATTCCCAGTGCTGCATTGAAGGACTGAGTGTTCATTCCAGTGTTGTTCCAGATTGCCTTGTGCAACAAACTCGCCCCAAGAGCACCGCTACTGCAGGGAATATTTTTAATTTGAACTTTATTAGTCCAGCGAGACGGGAGTAGTAAAGAGAAAGAGATGCTATAGTAGTGTGCAGCGGTCTTTGGGGTCTGTGAGCAGTGAATCACGAGGGATCCCCGAGGCCGCGCTGAGCCTTGCTGCCGCGTCGGAGTCCGCTGCCGGGACGGATGTGCCCTCTGCCAGCAAGGCTGAGGGGGCAGGTTGCCGCTTGCACCGCAGCGGTAGCCTCAGGTGAAGGCCTGCTCCTTGGAGGGGTGATGAGAGCTTGCAAGGAAGGGAGTGCGAAGGGGAGGCCAGAACTGCATCCTCTGCGTCTGGGTTTTCCTTCTGACAGCTGCCACCCAGCCTTGCTTTAGCTGTCGGAGCTCCTCCGGTCCGTTGGCCTGGCAGAGGTGACCTTTGGTGGATTAAAGTTGAAGCGTGCTCGCCTCATGTCCTGTGCTTGACCAGAGAGAGCAAAAACCTACTCCCTTCCCGCGTCTCTGGAAGATGC
The DNA here is from genome assembly GCA_013398735.1 of Nothocercus julius. Lineage (NCBI taxonomy): Eukaryota > Metazoa > Chordata > Aves > Tinamiformes > Tinamidae > Nothocercus > Nothocercus julius. Next base: position 1,554,406 of record VZSV01000151.1, on the reverse strand, counting down.
CAAAGCAGGTAAGTACATTCCTGGGTAAAGAAACAAGAACAGAACCAAAAAATCTTGCAGGGAGGCTAGGAAAATTCCCCATTTCTGACAAGGAGTCATAAGGCTGTGCCCTGACTGAGCCTTCATCCCGCAGCCAGGCAGCTTCAGTTTTCACGTGCATCACGAGGAGAGATCTGGACCTCTGGAGGCCGAGGAGAGCTCGGCAGGGGGGTGTCTCATGGGGCACGTAGGTGGGTGCCGCGGGGCTGCTTGGCGGCAGGGCGCGCGCGGGATGCGCCCGCTCCTTGGGCCGCCGGCTGGCAGCCAGCACAGAGC
>VZSV01000151.1:1521064-1552969 GCA_013398735.1 Nothocercus julius | reverse complement strand
GCAGGCCACGCTCGCCCCGCGGCCGCTTCCTCTGCCACGTCCAGAGCCAGAGCAGGTCGCAGTCGCAGCGCCACTTGTTGCCCGTCGGGGGCCACCAGCGGCTTCCCAAGAGGCCCCTGCGATGGGGAAAGGGTCAAGCGCCGAGGCCGATGTCTCCCATAGCAGGCGTCGCAGGGGTACCTGGCGGCAGGTGAGCGATCCGGTTGTGCTCCAGGTGCAGAAACACGAGGCTGCTCAGGTTGGCGAAGGCACCACTGGGGATGTCCCGCAGGAGGTTGTGGTCCAGGTGGAGGTGGTACAGGCTGCCGATCCGCTCGAACGCGCCGGCCTCCAGCCGCTGCACCCCGCTGCTCCCCAGGTAGGGGGTGGTGCGGGCCGGCAGGTCGGGGAAGGAGGCGACCTCGAGGGTGGGGAAGAGGTTGTGCTGCAGGTCGAGCTCCACGGCGGCGCAGGGCAGCCCCGCGGGCAGCCGCGCCAGGCTGGCGTTGGCGCAGCCCACGAGGCGCTGCGAGGAGGCGCAGGAGCAGCTGGAGGGGCACGAGGCCGTGTCGGCGCCGGGCGCCGGCGAGGCGCGCAGCAGAGGCAGGGCGAGGACCGCGGACCAGAGTGTCAGCGCGGCGCCTTCGGCTGCAACCCGAAACACGCAGCGAAACAGCCCACGGCGCCTGTCAGAGCTGCGCACGGGGCAGAGCTGCTCCCCTTCATCCCTGCTTCTCCCAGCCCACGCAGGACGGTTCCAGGTCACTCTTCCTACCCCAAACCTTGGCCAGCACCTCATACAGCACCTCATCCTTGCTGGGGGACCAGTCTCGGCAGCTCCACCACCCCTCTCCCAGCGCAAGCCCTGACCCGGTGCATGGCTGGGCCTGTTGGACGTGATCGGTGCCCTGGCCCCCGCCTGCGCTGCCTCCCATCGCCCCAGCCGCGTGCCCACCTTGCGCAGATGGAGCAGCCCACACAGCTCGACCCCTGCTTCCTCCTTTTGTTCCCTCTTGAAAAATAGGGACTCGGAGGAACACCTGAGCTAGCAAGGTCCTGGCAGGACGTGCTGCCTCTCCCCACCCCGTCCCCACTCAGTCCATCCCTGCGGCCAGACAAACACCGGTGCTGCCGCTCCGCCTCGCGCCGGCATCTCACCCAGCGCTCGGCGCTGGGAGGAGGGCAGAGCGAGCGGCAGCCGTCACCAGGGCTGTCTGCCCTGCGCGGGCAGCAGGAGGCCGAGGAAAGCCACCCTCGGCAGACCGCTGACAGCACCATCCCTCGCTCCTCGGCACCGTGGAGAAATGCAACCCCAGCCTCTGCAGGAGCAGGGTGCCAGGAACGCACTCTCCACCTCTTCCCACTGTGGGAGTCCCTTTATTTCCCCCGGCTTTGGCCACCTGGAGGGGAAGGAGACCAGGGCACAGGCAGAGCTAGAGGGTGCTTCCCTGTGTTAGGACACGCTGGGAGACCCATCCTGGGGTTTTGTCCAGCGACAGGAAGCCTGCAGGGCTGTGTCGTGGTGCGAAGACTGCTTTTGCCTTTATGCTCTCTTTCTTTTAAGAGACAGTTAAAAAATAAATAGAAAGGATCATATTCAGAGGAAACCAGCACTGCTAGCAACCCGTATTCCTCGCACTACTACAGCTCGCATGTTAACAAATCCTGCCCTTTCTGGCTCTCGTTCTCCCATTCCTCAGGCACGAAGGTGTGCAGCAAGCCCACAGCCCCTTCCCCAGCCTTGGGGGAAGGTAACTCCAGCTTCTCCCTTGCTGTGTTCACCATCCCTGCCTCCGATGAAGCCCTCCTGCAGCAGGTATTTCCCAGGGCCCATCACATCTCCCCCACATCCTGACTCGCTGCCCATTGCCCTTCCAAGCAGCGCCATGAGGGGCACCGCTGCCGGCTGGTGCCCAGGCGTTACCTGCCATGGGAGCTGTTGGGTTTGGCTGGTGCTCCCAGCACGCCTTCGCCACCCTCCTGAAGAGCACAGTGATGAAGGGCTGCAGTTTTTCTCCCCTTGGCTCTGATACAGCCCACGAGGAAGCAGAGCCTGAGCCGGTGGCTTCCTCCTATTGTGTGTGGTGAGAAAGGATGCAGATGAAGGGGAGAAAGTCAAGGGCACTGGGAGAGACATGAGGTGCAGGCGCCTGGCTGCCTTCCAGTGCGTTTCCCCTTGCTGCTCGCGGCCGGCCGGCACAGCCAGGAGCTGTTGTTCAACGCAGCGCCTCAGCGCGTGCCACCCTTGGCACCAAATGCTCAGGCAGGCAGCTGCCGTGCCCAGAACCAGCTCTCCGTGACGTGCTGCAGGCTGTGCGCTCCCGGACCGACGGCACAGCCGGTGCCCGCTCGCGCTCCCCCGCCAGCGTGCCCCAGACCGCCTCCAGGCCGGCACCACGGGCTCACCCTCCTCGCCCGTCGGTAGCTCGCTGGCACTGGAAGCGACACCCGCACCACGGAGGCAGTAAGCACTCCCCACTCCAGAGCGCGCAGGGACGGGACTCCAGGGGCTCAGGCCCTCTGGGAGTTGGGAGCAGGAGAAGGGGCAGCTCGCAGCGGGGGGAGTCACCCCTCTCAGGAGCGCTGGGAATGGAGCAGCGCTGGCAGGAGGAGCCGCGGGACAGCGTCAGGCGCACAGCCAGACCCGGGCACATCTGCTGGCTGAGCAGGTCAAGCCAAGTCCCCCCTCCCCAGCGTGGGCCAACAGGTGCTGCTCACAGTGTTGTATGGCAAAGGGCTGCCTGGAGGAGGGAGCTGGAAAGCTCCTGGTCCTTTACCGGCCACCTCTTCCCCAGGCAGGCTCAGCTCCAGGCCTCCCAGGAACTTTGTCTAGCTCACTGCTGGGCAGACATTTTTTTGCAGGCTGCAGATTTGCTCATGTTCCCCAGGAGCATGAAATACATCACTAGGGGAAAAAAGAAAAAGAGAAAGAAAGAAATAACAGAGCTGGGGAGGAGAGCAAAGGCGGTCTGCGAGGGAATGACACTTCACGCACGCACTCCCACCCTGTGCCTCTGAAACAAGCAAAGAAACAGAATTAGGAAAACTGGGGGGGTTGCGCCTGCAGAAGGGATGGGTGCCTGTGCAGCCAGTCTGCCGCAGAGAGACTCTCCCTGCTGGGGAGGGGATGAGGGGTCCCAGCGCCCCGGCTTGCCAGCCGCATTGCTCCTTTTGCTCAGCTGTACTGCAGCAGCTGCACCATTAGATGGATGTTGATTTTTCTGCCCTGGACAGTTATGTTTCCTGTGAATTATGCAGACAGGAAAGAAAAGGCCAGGCACAGAAAATGGTGAGCTTAAATCTGACGCCCGCTGCGCGGGCTGGCGCTGCCACACGCCACACTGGCCACTCCAGGGACACGGGTCCCCCCTGCCAGAGCAGCAGGATGTACCCACGGGGTCGCTGCCATCTCCCCAAGGGGCTCATCCCTTCCCTCCCACCGGCCTCCTCCTCCCCCTTTCGCTGGCTCCGTCCAGCGAGCGCTGCTGGAGCGCAGCACAACAGCCCATTCAGCGCTCACTCCTGCTCGGAAAAGTAAATACGAGCGCAGGCACGGGGGAGGCGGCTGGATCCCAGCAGCCGCCGCACGGGGCAGCTCCTCCGCTCTCCCTTAGCCGCCTCCTGGGGACGAGTTCCCTGGCCCCAGGTGAGTGGCAGCGGGCGGTGGCAGCGCAACGGGTGGCAGCAGCGGCCGTGACGCACGCCAAGCCGTGGGGACTTGCCGCTGGCCGCTCGCCGCCGGCCCTCTGTGGGTGCAGCCCGTCGAATGCAGTGGGAGGAGGGAGCCGGGGGCGCGTGGACGGGGCAGTGGGGCATGCGGCCCCCCCACTTAGGTGGGTTTTAGCTAAGGCAGGCCCTGCGGCTGCTGCGCCCCACACCTGGGGGGGCCTCAGCTGGCGTTCCCGGCAGCGCCTCCTTGCGCTGCTGCAGCTTCGGCCCCTCTCCGGCACCTCCTCCCGGAGGGGCTCTCACTGCCACCTCACGCTCAGCCTGGCCAAAAGCAACCTCGTCCTTCGTCCTGCAGAGACTTGATTTGCTTTGGTCAGATTAGCAGTGGATATCACTCCTCCAAAGCACCATGCGTGGCTGGAGGCGGCGTTGGCACTAGCTCAGCAGAGGCTGCGTGCAGCCGGCCAGCCGTGCGCCCCGGCCCGCGGCCAGCGCCGCCCACGGAGGGGACCGAGGCGTGAGGGGGATGCAGGTTTGCAGTTTGGAGCGCGCGAGAAGAAGTTAAAGGTATGTTTATACTATTGCTACCTTGTACAGATCAAGAGACTTTTATGCTAGCCACAAGGAAGAAAGAGGGGCTCTGCTCCAAGTCCCTTCCTCACTGACCCTGGCTCGTGGTGGGCCCCTCAAGTGACTCTAGACAACGCAGGCAAAATTGCTGTCCTAAAGGGGATTAGCTACCTGCAATCTTTAAGTAAAGCTTAGTCCTAACACTAAGTATTTATCTTCTCTGTCCCCCTTCCTCACTTACAATCCATTAAAGCACAGCTCTAGAGCAAGAGGCTAACAAACATCGGAGCTGCCCCATGGCTCTGAGTAGCAATCCACGTGTCCCAGTATGAGGCAATGGCCCACGGTGCCAGTAGCTGATGCTGTTTTGGGAGCAGGTGGGAGGCCGGCCTCACTCTGCAGCCCCTGCTCCGTCCAGTCCCTTTTGACCCTACTGCCATCGGCTGCCTCCATCGCCTCCCGGCTCCGCAAAGCCCAGAAGTTCCCAGTGTCCAGCAGCATAAAAAGTACGTTGTTTTGTGTGGTTGAACCTGTTCCCTGCTAGTGCCCGCAGACCTGCTGCTGTAAGATTCAGTAAATAACAGATCCGCACAGATTTCGCTGGTGTCAGGAGGGATCCTTCCCCCTCATCTGTCTGGCCTCACGGGGCGTTTCCTCTGGCTGCAGGTGATATCCGTGATGGGGCTTTTCCTGGGCCTCCTGCTGCTCGCAGCTGTGCTCATGCGCCGGGAAACAGCTGCCAACCGCTGCCCTGCAGCCTGTGTCTGTGACAACATCAGGACCCACGTCCTGTGCCTGAACAGGAACCTCACCGAGATACCCAGCACCATCCCGCAGGTCAACTGAAATATTAGGTCACTTTTGGGCAGGAAATGGAGTGGGGGATGGTTGGGATTTTACCTCTGGACTAAATTCATACTTGTGTTGCCTACAGATCACCAAAAAGCTGGATCTCCGGGGCAACAACTTGAAGATCATCCCTGCAGGAGCTTTCCTCAATGTCCCATACCTCACACACTTAAATCTGCAGCACTGCAAGGTGGAGAGCATTGAGGAGGGAGCTTTCCGGGGACTGGGAAGACTGGTCTATCTCAACCTGGCCTCCAACAGCATATCCGTTATTTACCAGGAGTCTCTGGATGGGCTGTCTTTCCTCCAACAGCTCATCCTGGAGAAGAATCGCATTGAGGAAATCCAGCCGGGTGCTTTTGGCCAACTGGGGTTCCTCAACTTCCTCAACCTTGGTGAGAATGCCCTCGTCTACCTCCCAGACATGGTCTTCCAGGGCCTGCAGGTGATCAAGTGGCTCCGCCTGTCCCATAACGCCCTTCACGTCTTGGGCAACGAGGCCTTCGTTGGCTTGCCCACGCTGAGGAGGCTGAGCCTGGACCACAATGAACTGCAGGCCCTGCCCAGTGAGGCCCTGTCAAGACTGTCTGGGACAACGCGGCTCGATCTGGGCCACAACCCCATCACCTACATCACCGAGGAGGCCATTGACATGGCTTCCTTGAAGCACCTCTGCTTGGACAATGCGGCTCTTCAGGACATTTCGCACAAAGCCTTTGTGAGGAGCCCCCAGCTGCGCACGCTGGACCTCCACAACAACCAGCTGCAGGGGCTCCAGCCGCTCGCTGGACCAGCCACTGTGGCAAAAATCAGCTTGGCTGGGAACCCCCTGCTCTGCTCCTGTCGCCTGCGCCCCTTCCGCGAGTGGATGGGGAGGGCGCGGGTGAGCGTGGAGGCGGCGTGTGCCGGCCCCCCTGCGCTCCGGGGACGGCACCTGGAGCTGCTCAGGCCCCTTGAAATGAGGTGTGGGCACCACCTGGAAGGGGCCCTGCCATCCCCCAGCCCCACCGCTCCTGCTGGGCGGCCGCAGGAGGCTGTGACAAGAAAGTGCCCGGCAGGCTGCACCTGCGCCCTGGACTCCCAGCACGGCAGCTGCGAGAACAGAAACCTCCGGGAGATCCCCCGGGGCTTCCCCAGCACCACCCAGCTCCTCGACCTGCGTCGAAACAACTTCCGGACTGTGCCCCGGGGCTCCTTTCCTGGTTTGAAGAGCCTGGTCTCACTCCACCTGCAGAGCTGCAAAATCGCCTTGTTGCAGCCCGGGGCGCTCCAGGGCCTGGAGAAGTTGGTCTACCTCTACCTCTCCGACAACAACCTCTCTGCCTTGGAGGCTGCTGCCTTTGACGGTGTTCCCCAGCTCGCCTACCTGTACCTGGACCACAACAGCTTCACACGGGTGCCCCAGGGCGCCTTCAGGCTCCTCCCCAGCCTCTTCTCCCTCCACCTGCAGCACAACACCATTGGGCAACTGTCTGAAGGCGACCTGGGGGGGATGGAGAAGCTGCGCTGGATCTACCTGACGGCCAATGCCATCAGCAACATATCCCCGGCAGCCCTGAGCCCTGCCAAGATGCTGGAGAAGCTGCACCTGGATGGAAACCGCCTGAGAGAAGTGCCCACGGGGTCTCTCCAGGGCCTGCCTGCCCTCAGCGAGCTGAAGCTGTCCAGGAACCCCATCAAGTCCATCGGGGCCAATGCATTCCTGCCTGTGGCCAGCACCCTGCAGCACCTCTACCTGGACAACATGGGCCTGGAGCGGGTGTGCACAGGAGTGGGGATTCCCTAGAGAAAGGGGGCAGGTTGGCCCCATAAAGCTGATGTGCCTAGAGATTGCCATGGGGTCGCATGTCATCCCTCCCCCGGGGGCCAGGCCTTTGTAGGAGCTTCTGTCCTATGGACATCCCCAAATTCCCACTGTGCATTTTGGGAGATGCTGCACAGTCCAGCCAAGAGGAGGAGCTTCCTCAAGCTCGGCCTGAGCGTTGTCTTGGTCCAATGCTCAGCTCCCCAGGGACGGTCTCTCTTCCTTCCCTGGCCACCTGGGTGGTCACAGGCCCTTCCACATCCCTCACCCCTCTGTCCACAGTTCTTTAATGAAAACAAACAGGCTCCTGCTCATTTCAATGGGCTTGAGGTCATTCCCACAGCTCCCCTTCCCAAAGAATCCTCAATTCTTTGGCTGTAGGTCTCCTCGTCACCTCTTCTCCAGGACTCTTTCCTGACATTATTGCGAATTTCTCTTTCTTCTCCAGAAACTGATATTATCACCATCCCCTTAAGGATCAGGCCCCTTTTACGTCATCAGGTGTTCACTGTAGCAATTCATAAAATGTGACCTGATTAAGCTAATTAAACCATCCCTTCCTTGCAGCGTCTCAAGCCCGTGTACTGTTATTGAAAACAACTTTTTCCTGGGACTCCCTCAGACTCAGCACAGGCTTTCACAGTCTCCCCAGGCTGTAGGGATTAACGGGGTGTGTGTGCACAGGGGCTCTCTTTGACTCACCCTTGCTTCATTGCAGATTTCATCAGGTGCTTTTGCTGGCCTCGGTCCCAAGATCAAAAGTCTGTACCTGGAGAGCAACAAAATGAGCCATATCCCTGACATGCGCAGCTTCACGGGGCTGGAAATCCTCAACCTGCGAGATGTCCCTTTCCGCTGTGACTGCCAGCTCCTTCCCCTGCACCGGTGAGCTCCGCGAGGCGGCAGGGCCCATGGGAAATAGGGAAGGATAATGAAACAACAAATAAGGAAAGAACTTTCCCTGGGAGGGTGTCAGACACTGGCTCAGAGCAGTTGTGGGATCTCCATGCTTGGAGAGACTCAAAACTCACCTGGCCAAAGCTCTGAGCAACCTCATCTGGCTGTGAGTACGGGTTGGACCAGAGACCCCCGCCAAGGCTCTCAGCTGACCAAAACCTCTCTGTGGTTTGAAACGGGAAGTGTCAGCCCAAAAGGACAACAGCTCCATGCCCTTGGGCCATGCCCAGGCACGAGAGCTGGTGGTCTGCACACAGGGCAGACCTGCCCATGCCCTGCGTGGGCCACCCACTGCTTCGTCAGCCCTGGGGCTGCGGTCCCAGCACTGATGCCCTTGGCACTGGTGAGGGACTATAGCGCAGCAGGGGCTGGCCCAAACTCGCACCAGGCCGCAGGCACAGGGTTTCACCTCTGCCTTGGTGCCTTCCCACTCCTGTCTCTGATTTCCTGACACTTTCCAGGTGGATCAACAAACTCAACCTCCGCGTGGGGGCCACCTGTGGGTCCCCTGCCGAAGCTCGGGGCCAGAAAGTGAAGCTTTCCACCACCTTCCAAACCTGCCCTGGCTGGGCCCGGGACAAGGCCACAAGAGCCAGTCCCAACAAGGCCACGGCTGCAAGCAAGCCCAGCAAGCAAAAGAGACTGGAAAAAACACCAGCCAGGAGCCACAAGAAGAGCAACGCTTAGGAAAAGAGTGCAGGACGCAATGGGGCCAAACCCACCAGAAAGCAGTTCAGTGAGAGCAATTTTCCTCAACTTGCCTCCTCTGCAGCCACCTGGATATGGTAGAGGGCAAAAAGGAGAGAGCCTGGCACAACCAAACTGATGCTGATTTGTCTTGACCAGGTCTTGTTCATGCACAACAAGAGAGAGTCACAATAACATGGAAAGAAGTAGGTCAGCAGCTTTGGTAGTATTTGCAATATGCTTCATTTAGAGACTAAAATAGAATGAGGCAAAACAAGATAATTATTTGCACAAGGTTTTACCATCCATGCAGGACAGGTGCAATGCCAGTTGTTTCTTTTGTTTTGTTTGTTTTTCTGGTGGTGTTTTTTTTTTTGTTTTTTTTTGTTTATTTGTTTGCCTTTGTAGGACAGGTGTAATCTGCAGCAAGTTTTTCTTTAAACTGTAGGGATGTTGTATTGATGATTGTGCTTTAGCAGCTTCAGAAAACATTGAGGAATTCTGAGGACGGCTGCCAAAAGCACTGACATCCTAGCCTACTCTGCCTCAAAACTTAAAATTAATCACCAGAGTAAATATTTCCTGAATCCCCAGAAGCACTTAAGAATTAAATAAAAGCAAATAAAACTTTTTTTTTTTTTCAGTAAAACAATTTTTCTGCAAGATTCAATTAGTTATTCTCACATCCCATCCATGAGTGATGTTCCCCATCTATTCTCCAGGGCTACCAGGTTTGCATTTCTCCTTTCTCAGCAGGAAGAACACAAGAATTTTTTTTTTTTTTTTTTTTTTTTTATGTCAAAAATCAGCATTTTGTTCAAATTGGGAACACTTTGAAGGTAAACATTTATGGCCGCTAAATGAGCACGATGGGCGTGCAACAGATGTAGGAAAAAGTGCAGAAGAACGACTGAAGCCCTTTGTAAGGTAACTGTGCTGTGAAGATGGCCTTATCACAGGCATGGGGAAAGGTGAAATCACAGAGAGGAGGAGAGAAATGCCCTAAGGCCCTAAGAAATGCAGTGGTCACACTGCAGGGCAGTGGGCAAGGCAGGTGCAGAAGTCTTACTATGTGCCTCAGGCAAAACCAGACACAAAAGCCACGTGCAGGCATTCTTGTAAGGAGAGGCATTGCTCTCCCTTAGTTGAGAGGAAAATGAAGAGGGAAGTTTATATAAATTTACATAGAATTCATTTATACAGTGTAATTTTTACTAATGTAATAGAATATAAAAGTGCATAAAGAGGAATATATACAAAGTTCTTTGTGGAAGAATTATTCTTTTCCTACTTCACACTAACTTCTAGATGATGTTTCAGGGACCTATTTGGAGGAATTCCATGGGTTAGGACCCTAGAAGGAAGCGGAGTCCAGGAGAGCTGGCTAATGTTCAAGGATCACTTCCTCCAGGCTGAAGATGGGTGCCTCCCTAGGGGTAAGAAGTCAGGCAAAGTGAGCAGGAGACCTGCATGGATGAGCAAGGAGCTCCTGCTAAGACTCAAACAGTTGAGGGAAGTTTATAGAATGTGGGGGGAAAAAAAGGGAAGGCCCCTTGGAGAGGTGATGGAATAGTTCATCCCAGATGTCTCCTCGAAGCATGTGGAGGAAAAGAGTCAACATGGATCCCCCAAAGGGAAATCATGCTTAACCAATCTGATAGCCTTCTCTGAAGGAGTGACTGGCTGGAGACATGAAGGGAGAGCGATGGATGTTGCCTACCTTGGCTTCAGGAAGGCTTTTGATGCTGTCTCCCATAACACGATCAGCCACACAGACTAGTTAGAGGCCTGTGGCCAGTGGTGTCCCCCACAGTCAGCACTGGGTCCAGCCTTTTTTCAACTTAATTAACTGGATGAGGGGACAGGGTGCACCTTCAGCAAGTTTCCTGACAATACAAAACTGGGAGCAGCGGCTGATTCTTGTCTTTGTGTCCTCTATACATCACACTCCTTCGCTCCAGGTTCACTCCTGCCTTCCCTCCAGCCTCCAGGGCAGCCACGCCATCTCCTCGCTCCCTGCCTGGGTGGGCTTGATAATCACTACCCACTCCTAGCTTTCTCAAAAGTTTTTGGCCCTTTCAATTCTTCCTTATAAATTTGAGTTACTCCTGGTGTGGTCACAGCTTCCTGTAAAACTCCCTCTTTCCAGCCTGTGCAGCTACAGCCTCCTGCAAAGCCCCCACTTCCCTCTCTCCAGCTGCAGGTAGGCGCCTCTGCCTTTTGCTGCAAGCCCACACCAGCTCCCTGAGCTTCGCAGGGCAGCAGCGCCAGCCGGTGCCACAGGAGCCCAGCGAAGCCCTTGGGGAATTGGCATAAAAACAGTGGGCGTCTCTGAAATTAAGAGCGTCTCCAGCAGGTCGAGGGAGGGGATCCTGCCCCTGGTGAGGCCACATCTGGAGTGCTATGTCCAGTTCTGAGCTCCCCAATAGAAGAAGGATGTGGAGCTGCTGGAGAGAGTCCAGGGCTTTTGCAGGGCTACGAGGATGATCCGGGGCCTGGAACATCTGCCCTATGAGGAAAGGCTGAGAGACCTGGACCTGTTCAGCCTGGAGAGGAGAAGGCTGAGAGGAGACCTGAGCAGTGTCTATAAGGACCTCAAGGGAGGCAGTGAGGAGGATGGGGCGGCCTCTTCTCAGTGGTGGCCACTGACAGGACTAGAGGAAACGGCCACAAACTGAAGCACCAAAAGTTCCACAGGAACTTGGAAAAGTTTTTTTGACAGTGAGGGTGACAGAGCACTGAACAGGTTGTCCAAAGAGGTTGTGGAGTCTCCTTCTCTGGAGATCTTCCAAACCCGCTTGGACGCAGTCCTGAACCGCATGCTGTAGGTGACCCTATGTGTGCAGGGGGGTTGGACTAGGTGATCTGTAAAGGTCCCTTCCAACCTTAAGCATTCTATGAAATGCAATAGCAGCCTTACCTGAAGGCTCCTGACCAGGAGGGGTGGGAAATGCTTCATTTGCAAGGGAAGGTCCCACACTGCAGGACCACAAGGTCCTCCCTGTCCACAGAACCCCCTGAGCCCTGTGTTGGTTGCTCTGCCCTCCTGCACAGAGTTGCTTCCACCCTTTCGCACTCTTTCTTTACCCCCGAAAGCAGCGAGCACCTGCCCGCCCTGTCTCTGCTGTCCATAGCTGGTAGCCATGGGGCTCTCCCTGCGCTTCCCACCTTGTTCTCGCTCAGGGGAGGAGTGGCAGGACTCTGCCTGCCCCCCTGCACCTGCAGCCCCCTCTTCTACAGTGTGTGGTGTGGGAAGCAGGGCCTGGAGAAGGTGCCTCACGCCACGCCTCAGGTCAGGAGGTGGCAGGGAAGGGGTGGTTGGGGACCATGGTGGGGACGAGCCTCCCCCGCCTGAGTCCTGGCCCTTCTTAGCACCAGGGGAAGAGGCTGGCACAGGTTGAGCCACGTGCTGGGGAGGGGAGGAGAGGGCTTGTTCCCGCACTGACTCAGTGCTTGTGTCTGCAACGGGTTGCAAAAAACCTGGATCTCCAGGGCAACAACTTCAAAGCCGTCGCTGCAGGAGCTCTCCGTCCTTTCCTGAGTCGCTCTCGCTTAAGCCTGAAGCTATGCAGGGTGCGGAGCAGCGAGGCTGGCACTTTCCAGGGCCTGCAGCATCTGACCCCCCTCTGCTTGGCTTTTCACTCCACGGTCTCCCTCCATGAGCCGGCGCTACGGGGCCCGTCCACCCTGCGGGTGCTCGGCCCCACCAGGAGCTCTCTCGCAGAGACAGAGGCGCAGGGGGCGACACAGAGCGTGCAGAGAAAACCAGCCTGTGTACGGAAGAACACATACAAGATCTCTACCAGTATTTTTCTTTCCCTTTTGCTTTTCCTACCCTACACCAGCTTCCAGAACTTTCAACCAGAAACAAACATCCTTCAGGCACTGGTGCTATTTTTTGTTGTTAGCTTCACAAATTTATCATGAGTTCCGATTGGAGAAGTCACTTGCCCACTTTGTACGTTTGTGTACAAATTGTGTACAAATTCCCAATAAATATCCATTCTGACAGGTGTTTTTCCTCCTTCTCTTATCTCCCTTCTTTAGCAAGCACGCAGGGACTGCTTACAACTCACAGGGTGGTGGGTTACGGCAAAAGGCGGCAGCTTCGGGTGGTTGGCCAGGGCAAAAAAAAAAAAAAAGAAAAAACAAAAACAAAAACACAACTTTCCACAATCTAGTTTCTCCCCCTGTGAGACTCACATCAGTCCCCCTGTGAGACTCACATCAGTAGATTAGTTTCCTGCCAGAAGCAGCAACCTCAGCCTTTGCCAGCAATTGCTAGGACCTGAGCTTCCCAGGCCGGCTGCGATTCTTGTCCGTAAGTTTGCAGAGGGAGCAGGGCCCAAGGCTGGTGCTTTGGGGCACAGCCTCTGTCCGAAGATGTTGCTTTCCTGGGGACTTCAATGAGACAATTCCATAGCTGCCAGGGCCCAGCTGGGGCTCTGGCAGCCACAGCAGGAAACAAATATGGGGTGAGAGGATGGTCACCAAAAGAAACCAAGACAGGATTAGAGAGGGGTTTGGGGGAGATTCAGGAAGGGAAGCTGGCCTTGAGATTTGCCTGAGTTTCACCTGGACTGAGACTCTGAACTGAGACTTGGACCTTGTCTTGGCATCCTGTGCCTGAGCTAAGTGGCCCTTTGACCTTTGTCTTCAATTTCAGCCGCCTTCTCCCCATCTTGGCTAATCCTGGTATTTTGCTGACCCAGTAAGCGATATAGGAGCCTTTGGCTTTTTCCTGTTTAATCCGCAGGGCTTTAGGATACAGACCATTCGTCAAACTTACAGAAGGCTTGCTAAAAAAAAAAAAAAATTTCAAACTGTGCATCAACTGCTCGGCAGTTCTGGAGTCAACAACAAGAAATTATTTTAATAGAAAAAGTCTCTTACTCCCTAAAGAAGCATCATCATCCTTCTCTTTTTTTTGTTTTTCACCTCCTTTTGTTCTTATTATCCCGGCTCCCTCAGAGGCAGCACAGAGGCACAGGAAGGATGTTCTTTGGTGAGGGCAGCTCTTAAGCCAGGCCTTGCACCCAGCTTCTCAGACTGAAGCTCCCCCTCCAGCCACAGCAGATGCCCCAGCCTGCCCCTCCGCACCATGGCAGCCTCTCCGGGCTCTCCGGCTCGGGAACGCGCCTGCGGAGCCAGGCACACGGCCTCGGCAGCTGCTCCGGTCACGTCTGTCAGCCCACTGCCCTTTTGGAGCTCATTCCCCAGGGCTTAAAATGACAAGCCTAGGGGAAGTCCTCTTGTACTCCAAGAAAGCAGAGCTGCAACGTCGCAAGGTGATGGGCCTTCACAAGGGAGGGCTCTTTTGGTTTCCTGCTCCGCTTTGTCAGGGCCTGCCTCAAAAGGACCACACAATGAAGCCCAGGCTGCTGAAGGCAGCTGTGGGATGCTCCAGGTTCAGTCTGTGACCTCCTGCTTTATGCTGCTGACAGGAATGGGAAGCTCTGAAACTCCATACTCCTCCATGGAGGGGTCAATAGTTTCTTCTTTCACCTGCACAGCAATGACTAGCAAAAGAGGGAAAGAGAGAGAAATCAACAACCCATGCTCCCTCTGCAGCATCCCAGCACCAGCTCTGCTCACACACTCAAACGCCTCTGGTTTCTAACCAATTTCTTGGGGGACCCCCCCCCCCAGAAGGTAGCCCAGTCCTGCTGAAACAAACCAACTGGTGACCACAGCAGCAGTCAGGAGGGGAGTGACCCCTGCCAACATTCAGCTGTCTGCTCCCCAGAACCACCACTCTTAAATGACAGCATAGTCCTTTCCATACCTGCATACGCTCACAGAGGGAAAATGAAACCTCTGTGTACAACTTGGACCCTCAAGAAGCTCTTCACCCACATGCATGCAAAGCACCCCACACCTCCCCGCTACCCCGCTACCTGCCAGCTCTGGCGAGCGGCTCAGCTGCCAAATGGTCTTCTAGTCACTACACCCCGCGGTGCTCAGTGTGACGTGCTGTGCTCACGTGCTGTGCCAGCCTCTACGGGACCCAGAATGGGACAGCACATCTTCCAACACACCCCCGTGTTGTCTCTCCTCCCTAACTGAGCTGGCACAGCTTGCTTGCAGGACAGATCAGCGCTCCCTTACTCTCATCGGGGGCCGGCTCCGGCAAGGCTTTGCTGGCAGCTTTCGCCTCTCGTTTCGTCTTCGAGCTGGGAGGCTTCTTGACAGTCTGCT
Organism: Nothocercus julius; assembly: GCA_013398735.1. Classification (NCBI taxonomy): domain Eukaryota; kingdom Metazoa; phylum Chordata; class Aves; order Tinamiformes; family Tinamidae; genus Nothocercus; species Nothocercus julius. The sequence continues at coordinate 1,538,256 of VZSV01000151.1, read as the reverse complement.
TGATGGTGCGAGTTTTGACAGGTATCTTTTTTCCTTAACAAAAAGAGAGCAAAGTATGAGGAAAAGCTCATTCTTTTCCCTAGTAAACAAAACAAACAGCAACCCTGCTCCACTGAGAAACCAACAGCCAACAAGACTGGCCAGCCAACTGCATGTTCATTAGCTGTCAATTTGTTACTCAAAAAATGGTCTAATGAAGAAAAACCTCTATATTCATCATCTTAAAATACGCTCCTTCATCTTCTCCCTGATTAAAGGCAAGGTACTTCAGCACATGCTTAACTTTCAAGGAACAGCTGGAGTCTGTTAATAGCTTTGCTTACCTGTCTGGCCTAGCCCTAAGAAATGGGCATGGTGGCTCCAAGGCATGGATACTGCAAACATTAATATTTTTAGATAACAGGCTTTATTTTGGTTGAATGTCTTTACAAGTCTTTTCCTTTCTAACCCTGGCAAGGAGTTTCTTGCCTGCCTACTCATGATTTGCCTCAGCTAACTCCAAATAAGACAAAGACGATGACAACAACAAGAACTCAAACAATAACATCATCCAGCCCCACCACTGGCATCTCCAGTTGTCTTAAGACCTCAGCACAAAGTAGCCAAGGTCATTCTCTAGCTACCCAGCAGCTGTGGCAAAGAATCTCCCTCTGCCCATGGACACAGTGGGGAAGCAGCACACCTCACGCGTCAACGCAAGCTCCATCTACACCTCAGCTGACAGAAAACAGGCTACAAAAACAGGTCCTTCCCACACAAACAGCTCTTGGCTCTCCTAGGTATCAGGGGAAACTAAGAAGGACGAAGCTGTGTTATCAAGCTGGCTGAGGGCATCCACAGCAAGACAAGGCCTCTCTCTCCTGCTCTGCCAGGACATGGACAGGGTTCCTCTAACTGGGCCCAGCCTGCGAGCGAGCGGGAGGGCGCTAATCAAACATCACTCACTCTTCTTTCCATAGGGTTTCTTCTTCTTCTTGGGCACCTCCTTGGCCTTCACTGGAGCTGTGGGCTCTGTCATGGAGACGAGAGGGAAACGAAAGCCAAGTCCCATAACCAGTAGGTAACTGGGATGAAGTGACATAAGCGAGAAACAAGATATACCCCTTCCCCCCGAGCCAACGCCCTCTCCCCCAGACAAGCAGCTGCGGGGAAGGCAGCGCCCTGCGCTGGGGCTGTGCTCTGCTTCCAGGCGAGGGCTCAGCGCAGCAGGCTGGGGCAATGTCGGGGAGAGAGGCCCAATACAGATTTGGCAGGGGCAGTAAAGAGACAAGTTTTGTAGCTTGGGACAAGAAGAAAAACATCTGCAAAGGTGAGGCAGTGGCCCCTTCCTTGACAATGAAAGCAAGGAACTCTTGAGAGGGATGCTCTTACCTTTACAGACTTAGCCAGAGAATAGAGGGGCAGAGAAGAGGGAATGAGGGCAGAGCTGTCCCGGCTAGCTGGCTGAGGTTGTGGGTATGCTCAGTGCTCAGTAAAAGGGAGGCTCTGCAGGGATAGGACCACCTGGAACTCCTACCCAACTTCAGAAGGAACAGTTCTCTGTTGGCGTGCAGTGGGGAAACTGAGGGAAAACAAAGCCTCAGGCTGTCTTCTCCCCACCACAGATTCTTCTCTGCCAGCTGCTAGGCTGCGTAGCATCAGAGAAGGACTTGCAGTAGCCACCACAGATAAGAGGTGAGCTTCTCCTCTCCACAAGGCCCAAAAAAGCAGGAGCAACTCACAGAGCAGGAGGAAGGAAACCTTTGCCTCTAGGCTTGAGGTGTAGGAAACCACAGTGAAGCTTTCACTCACCTGCAGCAACAGGTGGTTGAAGCTGGTAACCTGTCAGCTCACACCACCCCACAGGATAAATGTCTGGAGACTCGCAGTCCACCCACTGGTCGTACTCGCTGTCCCAGCCGTCGAAATGAATGCTGAGCAGACGGTGCACCACGCGCTTCACAGTGGCCACGCAGATGAGCCGCGGCTCCATCAAGTCCACTGCTTCCACTTTCATGCCTGCCTTGAAGCCGTGGTTTGGGCAATCCTAGTTACAGGAAAACAAAACACCAAGGCAATCACATCCACTCCAAGTGCCCTAGAACAGACCTGCCTCAGGTCTGAAGCATGCAGGGGATGAACAGTTCCACACCCAAGCAATGCCAGGGACTTCCACATCCCATATAGGTCTCTAGCAGAAGAGGGCATATGAACAGATCCAAGGCCAGCTGTGTCCTGAGCAAATCTCAGTGCATCACTGAGAAATGAGACACGAAAGTAGAAGCAGCAGCATGCAACAATTAAGGACTTCTGATGAAACCCATAACAAGGCCAGGAAATCAGAAAAAGACCAAGGCAACAAGCAGTGCAGAACACACCAGTAGCCTAGAACTCTTAGAAAGACTAGAGAATGGCAGGTCCCCCTCAGAGCAATCAACACACCGCTCCACCCATGAACTGATGACACTGCTCCTCACAACCAGTCAGACAGGACATTATTAAAGACAGTGCACACCTTTGCCTTGGACTCTCTTCACACACACTGACTACTGGTGCAGAGGAACCCAGGAGCAGCACCCACACCTCCTGTGCTCTTCCCTGCTGAGTGTAGGCATTCCTGCCCATCTCTTCTCCCAGGCACCACTCACCGTGTTGAAGAGCCGGGCTGGAACAGGTTTTGACTTTGTCCTTTCCAGGTAACTTTCCCAGTTGAAGGTCTTTGCATCTTGCCCTGCAGCAGGAAGAAATGGTCAGAGGGGAAAAATGCTTACAAGTGAAAGAAGAGACAAAATGGCAGGAAGGAAACACAACAACCACTTGCAAATCATGCTAATGCTGAGCATAAATCTACTGCATGGATTCCATGGAAATCCAGCACCGCCACCCAGTGGGGAAACTGAAAAAAGCACAAGCGGCAAACACTGAATACCCACATCCATCATATATCCAGGCCACAGAGAAAAGGGAGGAAGGGACAGACAAGAAGTATGTGAAAAACTACCACCAGGACCACTCTTTCCCCCACCAGCAGAAAGATCAAAAGGAAGGCAGGAGAACAGGAGAATACTCTGCCACACAGATACTCAAAGCAGGCCTTCTTGGGTGTGGCTAGACAGGACAATAAACAGAGTTCCTAGAGTGACTATAACTCCATATTTTCCAAGAATAAATCAATCTCACATTTATTCATATAAAAAGAACAGAGGCAAGTTCTGCCATTTCTAAAACTGAGCCACGCAGCATTGTCTCCAGCTTCCCTTCCCACCTTTTGTCCTTAAATTTGGGGACCCTACATCTGTCCTGCTCATCCTCCAGGTGCTAGCCCACAGGTCATTAATGACCCTTTGGAGGTGTTGCTTCCTCCCACTGAGTACCAAGACTTGGTATATAGGCCAAGTTCAAGGGGACTGGCCTTCTGAACCAGCTCTATCTCCCCCAAAACAGGCAAGTTGGGACATTGCGGTTCTGGTTTATCTTGAACGAGACACTTCTCAGCAAAACACAGCCCAGTGGCTTTTGTGTGCAGGGCTATTCCTGTGTGCAGACAGGTCTAAACGTCACCTTTTGGAGGGGTCAGGTCAATGCTGTTCTTCTGGCAGAAGTTGACAGGAAAGATGGCATGAGAAGAGGCATGGTAGCAGAACCAGTCAGAGCCATCTGCAGATGTGGCTCCATCAATGCTGATCATGAGATATCCATCCAAGAGAACCTGCAGCAGAAGTGAAAGGGCATGAAGAGCAAGCTTAGCTTGCTCTAAAGCTTCTCCTCCCAATGGCTGCTCCAAGAGCCCTCATGGTTGGGACACAATCACCACAAGGTAACATGAAGCAGTATTAGGTGCTTCGGGGTGCAGAGCAGCTTCTCGACGTATGTTACTCAGCACAAGCTAATTCCCAGGGCAGCTGTTTCTGCAGGACTGGGAATAATAGCAATAGTCATGCAAAAAGAACTGAGGTTCGAATGGTCAGGAGCTCTGTCCTCTCTCAGAAACAGACTCTCATGGTAGCCCAGGCAGGTGATGGGTTCGTTACAGGGCTGAAAAGGGCACCATTTCCAATAGCATCAGGACTTGTCCCACCCTGTCACTCACTGGTAATTGATACCTATCATATGTGATAGGCATGACCACCCTGACATCTTCACATTTTGGAGCCACAGTTGAAGGGAACGTTTTTGGGATACAAAGGACTTTCCTAGCATCCCCTTGCCAAATCCTGTGCACCAAAGTCCTCTGCTGTGGACTCTACAAGAGCAGACAGCTTCTTGAGGGAGCAGAAAGCTCATGGCAATACTACACTTCAAAACATGCAAAATGTCTCATGGAGAAAAGCTGGCTGACCCATTACTCCCTCCATTAGCACATGAGCAGAGCTCATTGCCACCCCATGAGCAAATACCACATGAGAGGCACCCACCCTTATCTTCCCATACTGAGGAATGCCACCCATTAACTTACACAGCACGGCCCACACAAATTTCACCTCACACCCCTTCCCCCAGGCCCTTCTCTCCTCAAAGCAGAGCTGCAGAGGCCTCTCTTTAGGCCCTCTGGGAATTGCCATGGGTCTCCTGTGAGAGAGATCTTTCCTACTGAGTGCCCAAGGGTGAAGGAGAGGTGAGTGCTAATGCACAGCATGAAGATGAACGTTTGGCTGCAAGTTCATCTTCATGCTGTCTTCTGAGGCACTCATGGACAACCGCAGGTCTCATTAGCCTGTCAGGCCACTGAGCTAACAGCCTACACGCTTGCTGCCTACCTGCCTGATAGTCCTTCTCTACAGCCCTCCCCTCTCTCAGAGGGGCTGCCACCCAGTCTTCTCTGTTTGCAAAGGTCTGAGGAGAGGCTGAGATGTCTGAGGTATGCAGAGCAGAGCCCCTTCCCTGCTCCCCAGTCAACCTTACCTTACAGACAGTGGCCACACAAATGTTGCCCAGATTGAGGGGGTCAATAGCCTCAAGCTTCATGCCTTCCTCAAACCACCCGCCTTCGGCATAGACAGCCCGTACCTAAGCGAGACCATAGGAATAACATGTGCTGTGGAAGAGTCTTACCCTCACTTCAACCACCCCAAGCTTAAACAGGATTAGAGTTTCTTTAGTTGGCTCAGCCCAAGCTGGAAAGGGAGAGAAAGGACAAATGAAAAAGAAATACAAAGAAGGCACCAACCCAATGCTGTCTCTGTGTCAGCAGCCCCTGACAAAGTCTTGGCCAGTCACAAAGCCAGGCCCAGCACCCAGTCTCTGCTTCACAGCAAAGTAAACCTTCTCCCAATCTTAATCCTTACACCAATTCAACCCAACCCCTTGTCTGAACTGGTCTCTCCCACGCAAACATCTTCCCTCACCCGCTCTGACCTCCAAGCAGCTGCTTGCCCTTCAACTGAGTCCTTCAACCTGGTATTGTTTTTTGGTTCTTCCACCTTTCTCTTTTCACTCACCCTGCCAAGTCTGAGCCTTCACACCCCAGTTACCTCACTGTCCCATAGCTGAAAGGGGACAAGCGAGTCATCCTGAGCCACCCACAAAGCACCATACACCCAAGGAGGAAGCAGTATCATCGCTTCCTTTGCTGTGGCCACCACAGAAAGTGAGTGTTGTCTTACCTTTTTGAAGAGGTAGGGGACGGCATCGCAGTAAATCTTCCGGAAGGTGGGATGATTGGCCATGTCACTGCGCTTTTCCTCTGTGAGAAACAGAAGAAAGAAGTGAACCAAAACCTAAAGCAAGTATAGTGAGAAAGTGTCTGTCTATTAATTATCTGGTGAGAGTTTAGCAGCTATAAAAGAGCTAGATCAGGAGCCACGTGTGTAATAAAAAGAACAAACATGTCAGTCCATCTACAGCTTCCCATAAGAGAGCCAGTCAGGCAGAGCTTGCTCAAAAATAGGTGGCTGATCTTTCTGGGCACAGTGATAACACTGCTACATGCAGCTGTGATCACCAGGGAACGGCAGCAAAGAAGCGGGGGAGACAAAACAAAAAGACTCAACAAGGTGAGCAGCTCCAGAGCTCAGGTCTGGCTTTTACTGGCAGACTAAGCTAGAGGCAAGTTGTTCTAAATAAGAATCCTTCTGTTAAGTCCAGAAAAAAGTCTCAGAAAAACAGAAGCTAGTGGTACCCAATCTTACAGAAACCAGGACGAATTTTCTTAAAAAGCCCATAAAAATCTGATGTTGCAGGCTAGGCACTCTCACACTGCAGGACCAGACTACCTGCTTCAGGTGAGAAACTCTACAATCCCTCTTCCTGGACCTGTGATATGAACTGCTCAGCTTTGGGTCTATCCTGGGGGAAAAGCAGCAGCTGTGTAGCAGACCTCATCCACCTAGCCCCAAAGCAACTGCCTGGCTCCCAGCATGTCAAGACTGTCACCAACAGCAGAGACCAGGCAGCTCATTGCAAATCAGGAGATGCCTGTGGTACTCTCATCCCTACCTGTCTTCTTCATGCTGTGGCCCACCCTCCGCGACCAGCCCACAGGATGGATGAGAGGACTCCACATGTGGCACCAGAAGTCGTCATCGCTGTCCCCGTCCTCGTAGAGGAGCCGCAGCCGGCCCCCGATCACCGTGTCCACCACTGCCATGCGTGTCCGGGACACGTGGTTCTTGTCCACCACCTCCACCCGCATGCCTTGCCGGAACGAGTATTTCATGCTCTCCGCCATCTGGCAACAGTGAACAAGGAGGGGAGATCAGTCACCTCTGGGGTCTTCTTCCTCCAAACACCTCACAGCACACCTTTCCCCACACACACCCTGGCCAACTCCCTGCACTGCCCCAAGCTGACGGAGAGACACTTCTGGGAAGGGATGCATGGAAGCAGGCTGTGAGCCCCATGCACAACAGCACAGCTGAACATTTGCATCCCAGGTCTCCCTTGTCCTATAGTTTCCGAACAGCTCCCCTCATCCTTTTTGGAGGCTTCTGGCTTATTGATAGTAGTGCTGTGGATGGACCGAGATGTGGATGCTGTGGATGTACCCTCTCCCACCTCTCATTTTCCATCAAGTGGGAGTGGGGAAGTTGGGAAGAGAACAATGCACTTCCCTGCCATGATGGGAATCCGCAGCTCTGTGACACAGCTCAGGAACAAGCAGCTCCTGAAATCCTCTCAATTTCCTTAGAACCATGGAAGCACTAGCTACTCCAAGCGCAGAGTCAATGGTTACCTAGCACAGCGCTGAAAGCCAATGCCTGCCTTCTTGCCTTCCACCCCTGGGACCATCTTCCTTATCTGCTGTTCCCCAAAGGTGCCAGCTAGGGGAGACTCCCTCCTCCCACTTCTGCCTGGAGGACGCCTAACCTCAGTGTGGACTACGTGGGACTGCCACAAGAGCTGCCAAGCTCCCAGGGCCACTTGCATGGCTGTTTCTGTGCCCCTCACTCCCCAGCAGGCTGCAGAACAGGCTTTTTGACTGGCATAGCCCTGAAACAGGGCAGAATTACACCAGACAACTCCACCAGTCTCTCCCATTCGGCAAAAGAAAACAAATTCCTGGTATTTTGCAGCAACTATGTGACAACAGTTTTTACATCCTTCTGTGACCTAGTGGAGAAACTAGTGTGCTTGCAGTACCAGGGGACTCTGCCATTTTCCACAGCACTGTGACAGACATATTCTGAGCACAGCCAAGCACTCACTGCCCTCCCCCCACCTCCTCCCCTGCAACCGTTCTCCTGTCCAGGAATCACACAGATCAGCACCAGGAGAGATGCTGTTCCACACATCTCCGAGTTTTGTTTCCACACAAAACTGCATTCACCTTGATGTGGAAATCCACAGGGATGGTCCTGGCTCCCACCAGCTTTTTCATGAGGTAACCTCTCCAATCTGTGTACTTGGCATGGATACCTGTACAAACACAGGATAAAAAGCACATCTTTATAACAGAGTTTCAACGCGGTGCTAGATCTTTCCTCCTCTCTGAGGAGAATCCACCTGCACTAAAAGGCCTTCCTCATACGCAGCTCCTGTACCTAATCGCAGGCAGACGGACTCTGTGAACCTGCCCCCACGTTACTCTTCCCAAATGCAATGAGCAGAGACCCAGCTCCCCTGACAAGATGGGAAGTGGTATTACAGCAAAACACACAAGTTACACCTAATGCACTTCAGTGTTGCCATAATCCTGCCCAATTAACATCTCTCGGCTGCTCCCTGAGTGGGCACCATGGCCTGCATACTCCCAGAGTCATCTACCAGGAAGGCAGGGCCACGGAATTCCCCCAAAGGCTACGTCTGACCACCGCATGGGTCACGAGGCACCTGCATTAGCCTCTGGCCACAGGTCTGACATCAGATCTGCATCTTGCTCCATTTGGGACAGCCACAGGGAGATGCAGGGCAAGTCCCCCTGCTTCCAGAAGACTAAATGTCTCTGATAACTTGAGCGCAAATGGAGCTGCAGTCCCACACATGATGGGAATGTCTAGTGCTAGAGATGAACCCGGGCTTCCCACCGAGACACGTGTTGACCACTGTTGTCACACTCACTCTGTGGTGGCACCAGGATTTTGCTGTTGATGGCGCACCAACCAATGGGATGAATATCCACTGTGCCCAAATTGCACCAGAAATCATGGCCAGCATCATTCTCAAAGCCCTCGTATCGCAGAAGGGCTCTGTACCCTGCCAGAACAGAGCAGACAACCAGAGAAAGGCATTAAACACCAAGAATTTCTCCTCTCCCTGTTGCGTACCACAGGCTCATCCCCTACCGCATGGCTTTCCATAGGTTATCATGGCTTCTCCAACCCTTCCTCCTGGGAGCACAGCCACTCCACAAAGAGCCCAGCAACTGGAAGAACATCCAGATGCTTGTTTCCTTCCACACCAAATCATGACAGTTCCAGTTCTAAGACCTCTCGGAAGGTGTGGAGCTCCAAAGAGTTAGTATTTTGCCTGACCAGCTATATTCGGCTCTTTAAAGTTTCTCCTTGAAGTCAGCTATGCCTGGCCACTGGAGCTATATCGGAGGCGTACCTGCAGTCTGGATGACAGTGGCAATCCAGTACACTCGGCTGGGGAGTACAGCATCACTATTCAGCACTTCCACTTTCATACCTTTCACCACATCGTCCCACTGATCAAAGAGTGGCACCTGAGGAATTGAGGCAGCCATGAAGGGAGGGAGAGATTTACAGTCACAGCAGGGCTCAGACTTGTTCTGCCTTTCAAAGCCATGTCCTAGGCAGCTATGCTTTCACCATGTTTGTATGCTTCACCCTTCCCGAATCCACTGATAGCCAGAAACACCAATGAACTGACCCAGTGGATCCCAGTCATCCCAGTGGATTCTCAGTGTTGCATCCCCAAACACGGAAAACTGCATAGCAACACTTCACTGCCAACTCTCCTATTATCCCAAAGTAGCTGTTGCAATTGCTATACAGCATCCAGGTCCTTAATCATCAGGAAAATTGCCGTGTTCTCTTCACATATCCTCAAGATGCACAAAGTTTTTCAATACTACACTGCAGACTGCAATTCAAAAGGAGTGGAAAAAGTAAGGTTTAATGTGCAGAGAGGTCAGGGCTGCTGTAATACCCAAGAATCAACACTCTTCCACTGAAGTACCTTGGCTACTCAGCCCTCAAGGACTGCAAATCAATGTTACAGAAAACAGACCTGTTGCAGGGGCAGCTACTGCCAGGCCCAGATGAGGCAAGTTCCTCCCTGCATATCACCCTGGCATGTCCCCACCCCACCCCAGACAACTTGCAAAAGCAGCGAGAACTTTCTGCTACCTGACCCACAGGCACCAGAACTGGTTCTGTTCCCAGCCAGCACTGACCCATCACCTCTGGCAGTGCTTCTATCAAGTTCCCATTTACTTCCTCTCCCAAACTCTCGGTGGACCACCCATCCTCAGCAGGAAGGAGCCACCAACTTCCTTCCTTGAATCATTTGGGGCCCAGTAACCAGCTTCCCCAATCTCTCCCCACTGCTCATTCACAGGAGGAGGACAGGAGAGCCCCGCGCATGCATATCCCGTGTGCAACGCAATGCCCGCGAGGGAGGAGGACTCACATGTTTGAAGCAGCTGACAGGAGCTGCCTTGAAGCCATGTTCCTGCAGGTACTTTCCCCAGTCAAAGCCCAGGACGAGTGCTGTGAGTGGATACGAGAGAGGAATATGAGGTGAGGGTGCTGCAGGAGAGGCAATGAGCACATGGCCCTGATGTCCTGCATCAGACTGAGCCACACACATGGCTTTGGTATAAGGCTGTAGACAGAGGGGAGGGAGAGCACTGCAGAATTTACAGCCCTGAAGAAGTCCCTGTTTTGGGGCCTCTCCCAGCTGCACCTCCTCCTGCATTGCCCACACTCACCATCCTGGCCCGTTAGCGTCCCATCTGCCAGCTGCCCCGTGCCCTGAGAATGCAGAAAGGCCCCAATCTTGGCAGACCAGGCTGCCTTGTGCAGGACTTTAGCTTTCTTCGTTGGTGGCTTCCCCTAAAAAATGAGGGAAAATTAGAACCGAGGAGCAGAAGAAAGGGAGTCAAGCCCTGCAGCTAGCCAGTAGAGGGGAAACCTCTATCTTGGGGTGATTTTAAGATCACTGCAATTTTTACTGATGCTCGGAGAAGTAAGAAACAGCAGGTAAACATAACTGTGCCCTTCTTCTAGCAAGTGTCATTTTTCAGCTGGCACATTTTTTTCTGGGGAATCACAAGCCAGAATAACAAGGCACTGGTAATGGTAACTGTTAGCTGTCAAAAAAAAAAAGAAGACTTTGACTCACCTGCAGCCTGGCCAGGATGCTGGCCTTCTTGGAGTTTGAAGAGTAGCTTCTGGAGCAGGAGACGCTGCAGAAGCGTTTGGTCTTGGAGAAGAAAGCCTCCCTGGTGCCCACGATCCCACACATCTCGCACACGGCTGGAAGGAATGGGAAGGCACAAAAAAAAAAAAAAAAAAAAAAAAAAAAAAAAAAAAAAAAAAAAAAAAAAAATGTGAGCAGCTGGGCAGCTGGCAGGGCTGATCAGCTACAAAGAAGAGTAGTTTGATCTAGGAGACTAAGCCCAGATAGCCCTGTCTGCACCTAGCAGTTCCCCTGGTAACCCACAAAACCTAGTTTCAAGCCAGGTCTACTCCCAAACCACAGACAAGAAGCCATCCCGTGCTCTGTGGCTTCTCCCAGCACAATTCCAGCCCTTGGGCTCCCCATCACACATATGCTTCAGGAGCAGGCAGGCAGCACAGTACCTGGCTCAGAGCCACTGTCCTCTGTCATTCGGCCCATGGATGGCAGGTGCTGGTGCAGAGGGGAGGCAGGAAGCTCTCCAATTTCCCGGTCCATCACCTCATCATCACTAGACTCATCCAGGCACGAGCTGCTGTCACTGCCCATGCTGCTGTTGTAGCCCCGGAAGCTGTCGTAACCTCCAAAAATGTCCAAGTCATCATCATCCTCCTCATCATCTTCCTCCCCCAGCCGCTCCAAGGATGAAGTCTTGTTGTGGAAGGGAGATGCCAGCTACCAAGAGAACCACACCACTTTAAAACAAGCATTTTACACCCCACAACAAGCCTGCCTTCACTGCCAAGACCCTCTGAACCAGAGATAGGTGATGCTGAGCGAGGAGGCCATGTAATGAAGTCAGATGCAAAACTGTGAACCCACAAAATAATTACCCTTCCTCACACAGTTTCCTTTACAGGTATTTCACATGATGCATTCTGCTTTTACAGGACAAACACACACAGCTGCAGCTACAGGAGAAAAGGCTTGAAGAACACATGCAACTATGCCCTTCCAGGCACCTTCTCTCCTAACAGCAACACAAGCTGCACAGACACCATCAAAAGTAACAGCTAAGGTCACCGCTCTGTGCTTCCAGCACAGAGGGCAAAGCTTCAAACTCTGACAACCAGAGCCCACTAGACTCATTCAGCTTGGGTGTCAGCAGGAGAAAAAAAAAAAAAAAAAAAAAAAAAAAATCAACTTTGGGGAAAAGTTCACATTCTATGGTTCTATGGAAATGACTTAGTCCAGAGTTGACCTCAAGTTCAGAAGCTGTATCTGCAGGAAAAGAAAAAAAATTTTTTTTTAAAGCAGTCTTTCCCTATAACCAGGCCAGCCTGCAACTACACATGCTCGCAAGCTCTTCATACTAACTGATTCACTCCAAGAACAGGTGCCACCCTGCTACAGCCAGAGAGCAGAGAGGTAGTAACTGATGAAAGGCCTGGAAACCCTGGAACTTATTTTTCAGATTACGTGAATCCTGACCTGGGCTCCAAACAAAGGCAAAAGAAGTTGGGGAAAGGCGTTAGCAGCAAGAAAGCAAAACAAAACAAAACCCAAAAAACAACAGCTGGCGTGCCTTCCCTGCACGCCAGCTGCTGGAGGTCTGCAGCTTCAAGCGGCATTCCTGATGTCTAAAATGGAGCGGACTTTCTCGAAAAGCGCATTCGTGTCCATCTCACTCCTTTCTGGCCGCTCACCTTCGCTCCACCCATAAGAAACAAGCACCTTTGTATCGCTACTCTTTCAGCAAACACGACTGGGAACTTATGGACGATCAGAGGTCGCCAGTGCCGACGAGCGAGGCCAGCAGCCCCACGTGCTGCGCGGCGAACACGGCGGGCACGGCGGCCCGGGCAGCCCCGCTCCTTCCGCAGCGGCAGCTCGGCCCCAGGCAGCGCGAAGGCGGGGCCAAGAGCCACGACGGTTACCACAACAATACGGCGGCCACGAGGAAGAGGAGGCGGCGGCGGAGGAGGCCGCCGGCTTCGCCTGTCTCCGCGCAGCCGTTACCGGCCAGCGCGGCCGTTGGAAAGGCCGTTACCGCAGCCGCTACCGGCCACCAGGCCTCTCCCCCTCCCTCCATCCCTCAGGGCACCGTGTTGCCCAGGCCTCTCTCCCCGTCCGCTGTTTCTCCTGCCGGGTCGCACCGCGGGGCCGGCCAGACCAGGCCAGGCCAGGCCAGGCCAGGCCAGGCTCGGCTCGGCCCGCGCAGCACCCCTCACCTCGCGCTCCTGCTCCATGGCTCCCGCGACGCCGTAATCGCCTCGCGCCCCACCGCCAGTGGCGCAGCTGAGTGGCGGGAGGCAGGAACCAATGGGCACGGGGGTTGTTCCCTACGCGCTCCCGCAGAGCACCACGGGAGTTGTAGTTCGGTGCCCCTCTGGGGTGAGGCGGCCGGGGCGGTCATGGCGACTCCTTCCTACTTTCCCCCCAACCTGTCTCTTTGTGTTATTTAATTTGTATTTAACCTCGTTCCCCGCCCGAGACGTGGTGCCCAGGCTGCTTCGGACCCTTTTTAGTTTTGACCTGGTTTTCGTTGCAAATGTCTCTAGATTAGAGGTAGCTGGACAGCGCATGAGGCTGTGGCTGCTCAGATTTTGCCTAAGGTCTCTGCTGTTGTGGGACGGATTGGGTTGGAGGGTCAGGATGAATTATGTTCACCTTGTTTAAAACTAAGCAAGACAGGTGTCTCCTGTATCTTGCTAAGACAGGATGGGAGGAAACTTATCAGCGGAGCAGACAGCATTCTTTAACCAAGGACAACTGGGAGCTGCTCATGAAAATCAGAATGTTTTTCACACATTGAAAACTTGGCAGGAAAACGCAAGGTCCATGTATCCTTAAGTGAACTGTCTTCATTATAACACTAAAAGTAATGCCCTTAGTACTGTAATACTAAAAATCATGCCCAAGACCCTCGCCCAGGTGAAGACCCTTCCCCTGAGCATGGTAATAGTGGACATGAGGGGTAAGCAACATTATAATTGTTTGTAAATTAATAATTAATCAATGTAAGATGGATGTATTTGGGAAGTTATTGAGTGCATAAATACAGTTTGGAAAGTTGGGAGTGTATGATCGATTTGTGGGAAACCACCACGCACCTGAGCTTGAGCAACTCCGAAATAAAGGAGCAAATGCCTCTCCTGCTTGTGTGATAATCAGCTCCCTGCACACCGGGTGGTGAACTGCTTTTCGGACAACGTTCTGAGCAGGCAACTGGGCTCACATTGTTTTCTGCCACTCAGTAGATCTGCATGTTTAGTGCCCCTACAGTGGCACCCACGTCTGCATGAGGAAATGAAAGTCCAAAGCTGTTGTGTTAAAGCACCACATGGTAACTTGTCTATGTGTGTTAATTATGCTGCTCCCTGTGTCCTCAAATGATCGATTTCAGAGATTTCATACATAAATAGATATTTTATTTGTCAAAGAAAGCATTCCCTACACAACAGAGCTCTTGAAGTTCTTACTGTGCTATGACATTGGTTTTAAAATTTGTATGCTATATCATAGCTTCTTTATAGTACAGTAGCTTGTGTCCCTCTTGGCTTTTTTTTCCCTTCCACAGGAAACTACTGTGGTCTTAGCCTTGTTGCTAGCAACCTGCCTCATCCCAGCTCACTGTCAAGAACAGGCAAGAAGCAAATGTCTCTCAGTATGTTGCTGGCACTCATTATCTTCTAAGAAGAAGCTATGTTCCCTGGAGTCGGTTTTACTTCCCATTCTACTCCTTTTGCTGTTGTTGTTGTTATCATCTTCATTCTGTTCACGCTGTAAAAAGTAGGTAAATAAATGTCTGTATCGAACATTCCTGCTGTGTACAGATTTTGTAGTGAGTAGCTAAACAAATAATGTGTGAAACATGCACAGTTCCTGTCTTGCGCATATAGCAAAGAGATAGTTGTAGCCTAAAGTCAAGTAGCAAGAAAAAGCTTAGCTTAGTTCTAGTCTTATGTGTGTTGCAGACCCATATGGATTGCTGTTGTAGACAGTCCAAAGGCTCTAAAATGAGGCCACTGTCTATCACTCTTAGCAAAGAGGAGTTGTTATCAGTGCTAACCACACGCAGTGTTCTGCGTAGTGGTCGTGGCAATATCTTAATTACCAGCTGAGGGTGGCAAGGACCTGTGCAAATCCTTCCACATGCAACTTGATTGGCAGATTTCAGCAATGTCTGTGATCCTCCACATTGTGGTCTCTCAGACAATCCTCCATAGCTGTTAAGAAACAGAATATTGCTTTTAAAATACTTAAACAATGCATTGATACAGAAGTAAATTATAAAGAATGCAAGTATTGCAAATACTCTTGCAAATGCTACTGCAGACATTATGCTGAATGGACAGGCAGCAAAGGTGTTTCCAGGAAAGACATATATACCCAAGTAAGAGTTCATTACTCGTTCTATTGCAACAATCTTTCTTATAGCATATTATGTGCTATTGCCAATGTATATCCCCTACTTCCTGGAGCTGAAAAAGCAGGCCTGTTCCCCTGGGTCTCAGACAGGCTGCCTCAAGGCTTCCTGGAAGCTGAAGGAAAAATCAGTATTATGTTAACACAGCATAGACTAAAGCAGTCCCCAGCTCATGGCTTTTTAATGTGTTGTTCCTGTTGTTAGTAAACATTTTCAATAAATGAAATTATCTAAATAATTTCTTTTTAATAAAATTAAAATTGGGTTAAGAAATATATTTTCTTTAATGAGAAAAACTTTATTTTGTAACATTATTTGCAATGTTTCATGCTGGCAGTTGCCACCCATCCAACAATTCTGTCCAAGTCTCTCAATTTCTGAGGAGGAAGTTTGATGCCGCCATCCTCACCTCTCTCCAAAACCCTCCCAGAGGAGCAGTACATTCCTGGCTGTCCTCCCTGACCTCCACAGATCCTGGTCTTGGTTCCACCATCAGCTCCAGAATCTAAATTTCTATTTCTTGAACCAATCCCATGTCTGTTGCCATATAATAGGAAGGATGACAGTAAAGGATGACTCTCCCCCGTGTGTGGTGCTACCACAGGCAGGACCGTCTCAGCAACACTGTATATAGTATGGAAGGCCATCACCTTTCTTCAGGGATATAACAGTACCCTCAAGAAAATCTCCAGAAAGCAAAACCCAGTGCTTAGATCGGACTTCCATTTCTCTGTCTTCTTCCCTACAGATGCCGTGTACCTGTTCTTCTCTGCTTTGATGTCATCTAGATGGAGTAGAAGCGCTCGTAAGCTCCTTACAAAAGGCTGCTGTGGGGTCCAGAGCACATGATAAAATGATTACCACCGCGAGGCAGAGGCCAGAGTGCTTTCTCAGAGCAGTAGTGTGTTTTTTTCTCACCTTCTATGCAGATTTGGTAAGAAAATAACATCAGTCACATAGGCTTCATTCTGGTGATCAACACTGGGGAAGGCAGCCATTTTGAAGAAAAAATAAAGATTTATAACTCTTGATCATATTCTCATGAGGCTGTCCTTTGGAAAGGGAATACGGGTAAAATAGCCTAGTAAACAAAAAAGCAAACAGAAGAAATTAGAGAACATGAGTTCTGCTTAACTTTTGGCACATTTTAATTTTACAAAGATGCCTGTGATATGAAGAGATAGGAATGGTCACGGTCCTGAGAGCACAGGATTGCCCTGCAGCAAGCACTAAGTAACCCAACTGTTCTTGCTCGCAGACGTCCTGATTCATGGCAGCCTGCGCCATGCCCGGTGCGCTTGGTATCATGCTTTGCTTCTGTGGCCTGATCCGTCGTTTTTCTTCTAATTCCTTCTGAATCTTATAGATCTTCTCAGCTAGCAACTCATACATATCTCCTTCCACTTTCCGAGCGTACGCCACCAGGTTCTCCGTATGCCGATCCTTCAGCGCTGCAGGGTCCGGAGTAGGAAATACGGCTTGCGCTCTGAGGACAAAGCAGGTAAGGGATTAGGATGGCTCCAAGACGTGGGTCCCAGCAAAAGCGATTGAAAACCAAAGCAGGGAGCAAGTCTGAGGCACAGCGGGAGGCTCCTCCTCTTCCATGGGGACACTCCATGTTCACGGGAGCGGGGTGCTTCTGGCAGGACATCCCCAAGGCAGCACAGGCGGCCCCATTCAAGGCGAGGAAGGCAAGGACATAACACCTCTCACTCTTCTGCTTTACCTTCTTGACATCTCTTAAAAAAGCTCATGCCAGGCTACTAGGTTTTGGCAGGTGGCCTTCCTTCTGCCCCACAAGAACACATCAGAGCTCAGAGGCACCAAGCCCCCTAACTGGGGTTATTCCGATGAACAAGATAATATGGGAGATCCTCAGTGACATCTCCACGTGGCTGCTTCTGGCTTCCTCCTGGCAGGGCATGATGGGGACTGCCGCTGGCCGAAGGAGACACCACCCGTGCTCCCCGTCCGGGGAAGACATCGAGGCGTTTCCTGCAGGGAGCAGAGGCGGCGGGGAGGCGCCCGGCTGCCCTCAGCC
>VZSV01000151.1:1456147-1511996 GCA_013398735.1 Nothocercus julius | reverse complement strand
AAAAAGGGCTGGTTATGATTCCAGCCATAACAAAAATATATTCTTTGTACTCTACTGTCCCTCAGGTTCATCGTTGGTTTATTTTTAAAACCACAAACTACTACTGCAGAGTTCAGATGTGTTCCAGGGAAAAATGTTGTTTTAGCTAAGAAAGATTCAAAAAAATTTGTCTTCAGTACAAAAAGTCTTGAGAAAATAAGTTTTTTTTTCTTTTTTTTTTCTTTTTCTTTTTTGCTCCCAAAATGCTACAACGTGTCTAGTGTATGTCTAGTGTACTCTGTGAAAGGTTTGAATTCAAGTCTGAGTTGTCGGAGCTGAGCCCCAGTTCCGTGGCGCTTGTACCATGGAGGCCCGCCATGCCGGCGTTGCCGGCCAGCTGGGAGAGCATTGCACTCTGGTCCGGGCTGGCAAAGTGCCCCTGATCCATGGCGTTGGCCTGGGCAGCTACCAGTCCTGGATGCGGGGAGCTGGTCTGCGGGGAGACGTGGTGCGGAGAGGGCTGCGGCTGCATCCGGGGCGACGGGCTGGAATGGGGGGGCTGGGACTGGGGCCGTGGCGAGGGGACCGGCTGCGGAGAGCGCACCTGGTTGCTGAGCGCGGAAGGGAGCTGCTGGCCCTGCAGGTGCGGGGACTGGGCCTGGCTGGGGAGCATGTGCTGCTGGGGGCTCATGGGGTTGGGCTGCGCCGGGGAGCCCATCTGCTGCTGGAGCAGCCGCTGCTGGAAAGCCTGCTGCAGGCTGGCTCCTGTCTCCGCGCTCATGGCCTGCGGAAGTTGGCCCATCTGTCCCATGCTTCCTTGCTGCATCTGCTGCATGTGGTGCTGCATGCGCTGCTGCTGCTGCTGCTGCTGCTGCTGCGGGTACCCAACGCCCTGGGGCTGCTGGAACTGGTTGTGGTTGGCCATGGCGGGCCCCAGGGCCGGGCCCGCTCCTTGCTGCTGCTGCTGCTGCTGCTGGTGGCGCTGCTGCTCCATCATCTGGTGCCGCCTCATGAGCAGGTCTCGGAACTGCGGCGCCATCCCCGAGTGATTCATGTTCATCTGCTGCGCCTGCGGATTCATGGCAGCCATGGCCTGCGGCGGCTGCTGCGGCGGCTGCTGCGGCGGCATGCTGGGCCTCTGCACGCCCGCTTGCATGGGGTTCATGTTCTGCATGGCGGGGCTGGCATGCACCCCTCCCTGCTGCCCTTGCATGGCCTGCTGCGCCTGCAGCCCCGGCTGCCCCTGCGGCAGGCCGCTCTGGGCCGGCATGCCCTGGGCGTTCTGGGAGCCCGCATACTTGGCCGCTCGCTGCTTGATGAAAGCCGCCAGCAGCTGAGGGTTGGAGTGAAGGATGTTAAGCACCTGCTGCTGCTGCATGGGTGAGCTGGGAGACCTGAGAGTCCGCAGAAGGTTTTGCAAGGCCGCCTGAGGCAGAGGTGGCTGCTTGGGCTGGGCCGCGCCGGGCACCTGACCCATCCCCGGCTGCGGCGCCATGTTCATGGGCTGCCCCGGCTGCGCCACTGACATCATGGATGGCCTCTGCATTCCTGGCTGCAGCTGCTGAGGCTGGGGCAGCCCTCCTTGTACCCACGGCGGCTGCTGCTGGATGCCTGCTGGCCCCATTCCTTGATCGATATGACCACCAGGACCTCTCGCTATCTGTGGAGGGTTCATTCCCATAGGTGGCATCTGGGGCATCTGGTGCTGGATCGGCCTCTGGAAAATCTGAACCTGTGCCATCTGTCGCTGGGTCTCTGCTGCCCGCTGGATCTGCATGGCCATTTCCACTGCTGCTGGAGGAGGACCCTGAACTGGTGGCTGAGGTGGCTGGGGCGGAGTTGGAGGAGTCACCTGGCCACCTGCCTTGCCCTGGGACACGGCGCTGGGGGGCTGAGTTCTTTGCATGGCGTAGGGCGCCATATTGTTGGGAGGCGCCGGTTGAGGCTGCGAGACGGGCTGAGGCGGAGGCTGGGGCTGCGGGGTCTGCGGGGTCGGGGGCTGCTGGCCTGTCGGAGTCGTCGGGGTGGCCGGCGTCGGTGAGGG
The DNA here is from genome assembly GCA_013398735.1 of Nothocercus julius. Taxonomy (NCBI): domain Eukaryota; kingdom Metazoa; phylum Chordata; class Aves; order Tinamiformes; family Tinamidae; genus Nothocercus; species Nothocercus julius. The sequence continues at coordinate 1,509,973 of VZSV01000151.1, read as the reverse complement.
TAATCCCTGCTGCTGGCCCACCACGCCGGTCCTCTGCATGCTCGCCATGCGCCTGCGGAGCATCTGCGCCTGTTGCAGGCGGTGCTGAAGCTGCTGCTGACGGAGCTTGTGTTTGATGTTGAGACAAAAGGGCACCGGGCACTTGTTCTCCTGGCAGTGCTTCGCGTGGTAGCAGCAGAGAGCAATGAGCTGCTTGCAGATAGGGCACCCTCCGTTGGTTTTGCGCTTGCAGCCCTTGGTGTGCTGGACAACCCGCTTCATCTTCTGACAGGACGGCAGCGAGCAGTTGGCGTTGCGGCACTGGCAGGCGTGGACCAGAGACTGGATACAGCGCTGAATGCTCAGGCGGCGGGAATCGCCGGGGCTCTGCGTCGTTGCGGTCTGCTGGTTGTTGCTCTCGTCATCCAGCCCAAGGCCCAGCTTCTCCATCTTGTGGTCGTGGTTCTTAGTGTTATAGCAGGTGATGCACAAGTCGTAATCCTGGAAAGACGACGAAGAAACAAGTCAACACTGCTCTTGTAACTCCACAATAAATAAATAAATAAATGGTGTCACATCACCTCAAATTACACCCAGACTCTCCCACACAAATTGTTTACAAGAGGGAAAAATTAAACTTTTCAGGCTAGTGGTGAAGGAGTAAATCTGAATTATATACACAGTGAATGTGCGTGCGGGAAGGAAGTCTGAAATTTACACAAATATATACAGCTCGAAAAACAAGTCTGCGCTGAGCTAATAAGTTGCACATGGTTCAACTGGCCCAGAATTTCACTTTCTTTCCTGATAGGGAAGGAGGAAAAAAAAAAGACAAGGAACAGCAGTCCATCTACTGCTTCACCAGGAGGAGGTAAAAATGGCAGGACAGATCCCAATTTTTGAAGATGAAAGGAAAATGTTCCTACTTGTTCTGTTTTCAGGTGAGCTGATAAGCAGCAGTATCCCACAAGAACAACCTGAACACCCCTTACATCCAGTGAAAGCACAAGATTTAGGGCTCAATATCTGATTTTAAGGAAAAGATGCATGACCTTGGGATTCCTTAAGACTTTAGAAATTTTAGAATTTATTTTCTGATACATAGGAGGAAATGGGACTATCATATTTTAATCAGAGGCTTTCAGAACTGAATCTGCTGCAGAGTTATTTGCTACTAGCAGGCTGAAAAATGTAAGTTACAAGTCAGGTTCAAGGTGACTCCAGTTTTGGAAGACACAGCATTGACCAGACCACTGGCTTGATCTTTAAACACACAGGTATCAAAACACTTCTGGAGTCAACAATGTTCTTTGCAACTACAGAACGACTGGGAGATTATCCAAGTATTTATCAGTAGTAACGATAATAATAATTAAAAAAAAAAAAAAAAAGATCAAGAACAGTGTATTGTTTGCTTTAGTTAGGAATCTGATCCATAGCATGGCAAAACCTCCATGCCAATAAAGCAGTGGAGAGGCCTAGTTACAGAAGTACCGTAACTCCCCATTTCTGATTACTGTGCAAGATGAGGCAAGAAGAAATTGCTCTTCAGGAGGAATAAAAAGAGAAAAACATCCCACTAATCCTGCCTTTAAGGCTTAAGCACTCACAACAGCTCCTAACTGTGTAAGCAGCAGCACCTTAATGAACAGCAGCAAATGGAATTGTGCAGCTTCAATTCTCCGCAGTTTGGAAGGAGACATAAGTCACCCCAGTGACTACTAGCACTGCCTGTTACGTTAAATGTTTCCTCTCCTTTCTTTCTGAACTGCCAGGTGGCGAGTTGTACAGATGTTCTTAAACAGTTTATAGCGAGGAATTATTTCAGGTAAACAGCACTGTGGGCACAGAAACGAAGGGACACGAGCAAGAGAAGCTTGACCACGCATACCTCACACACAGTGCAGTGCCATCTGGTCTCCACATGGTGTTTGCACTCGTTGCAGGTGTACACGAAGCGGTCTTGGCTCTGGGTATGCAGTTCCACAAGCATGCACATGGTCGACCACTGAGCCCTTCGAAGGGAGGAGAACTCCAGGTGTTTGTCTCTAGCAAGGGTCAGGAAAGCATCACGCCCATCCATCAGGTCGCATGGAATGAGCGGGTCAGGCTCAACGATGGGAGGCAGGGAATTGGCTGCAGGGCCAGCAATGAGACGAATTACAAAGAAGACCTGAAAAGTAAAGTAAAAACAGTTAACACCAGCACTCATCAAGAGGTTTTAGTCAAATTTCATTTTGCAGAATAAACAATTTCAGGACTAATCAACACCTGAATGACATGCTGACAGGAGTGGTGATTTGGGGACTGCATATGCTTGCAAGGACCGAAAAATTTCAGCCCTCTGGATGCACTACAGCTTCACCCTCTTCAGGACTGTTTAGTAAAGAGCACTGGACTTTACAGTCTAGTTTGCCATGACAGTTTTACTGCTTGGCAGTTCTGATAGGCACAACTGTATTGACCCCAATGCCCTCACAGCATAGAAAGCCCGGACTTGCTGGAACCCCTGTCACGTGTGTCGCTCTGTACAGGTCAGGCTGATGATCTTAATTAAAGCACATAAATTCACTGCAAGGCTTTGTACACCTGTCTACTTAAGAATATGTATTTTTCACTCTATCAATTCTTACCTCTTTGTGCTTTTCCATAGTGGCATATAGCTTTTGGGACAGATCATTCGATACATTGGGCATGCCAGGCTTCTTCTTATTGCCACGACTCAAGCTGCTCTTGTTCTTACTTGTCTTCTTATTGTTCTTCTTTTTGGCATTTTTACTGTCTCCTTTGCTCACCTATTAAAGTTAAAAAAAAAATGCTTTTAAAATTATGTCAGGTATCTGAGCTGCATATCTGCATTTTATTACTTTCACGCCTCCTATAATTGAAGGACTAAACATCTTTCACAGTGATTTACTCTGAAAACAATTACCACTATCCCCCAAAAGACTAAATTAATTCAAGTGGAATCACTCCAGAAGATAACAAGATGAGCATTATATAGTTCTAAAAATACTAAAAGCATAAATGCTCAGGAGGTGTAAGGGATAAAGCAAGCTAAACAGTATTTACCAAAACCTGTTTGCCTACTATAGTTCAGTACCAAAGAACATCTCGGCTAATCCCAAAGGGCTTCAGCAGATGAAATTCAATGCAATTCAAACTAAAAATAACTGAAAAGTCCAACTGATTCTGCACTAACCCAGTAACCAGAGGTTTAAAAAAAAATAAAAGGACTCAATTCACTTAGATCTCATTTCTTAACATTACAACCATCTATCCTTTACCTGACAATTTCTTTTTATAGACTGCACTGAACATGACATGAAGTTGTTCTCAGTCTGAAAGCCATTACTAGTGCAAGTTCTAGTATGCACGACACAACAGAAGAAAGGTGCAACAGTCAAAACAGGTCCATTTCACTTCTATTATAATCAATTACCAATGAACATTTACTCCCCTCAGTATTGCTTAAAGGGGCCCCTTGAGGCCCTAGACCATATGATGTTCAAGACCTAAAGCAATTCTCATTCAAATAAGCTTTTTCCTAAGCTAAAATAATTTTGATGGAAGTTTCCAGCAAACTCGAATAACTATTTCATCACTTCATTTAAGAATACAGATCATTATCACCTCATTTTCAAGAAGTGAGGCACTGGGTAAACTATTAAACATTTATTTTTAATAGTCATGGTTAAATAGCAATACACAGCAAGCTTCTCCCTCCATGAGATTTTGGGTAAACTGCTGTGAAGAATCAACCCAAGTGTTGACAGATTTCACTCATGCAACTAAGATGCCTCAAGACTGGTTTCTGGTACATTGAGATAGGAAGCTGTAGTTATGCCAAATAAAAAACTTTAAAACAGGCCCTTCCTAAGTAAAACACCAGTTAAACTGCAAATTTGATAGAGTTGCCTACCAGGTTGGTCTTATACTTAAGGTCATTTAAAAGCCTTAGAAGACTATTGCAAAGGTATTGCGAAGCAGGGCACAGGAGAACTACAAACAGCAGTTGCCATGCTAAGGCTTACTTTTTTTAATGTAGCAATCCTTAGGAAAATAATTCTAATAAGTTGACAAAACAGCAGTGTTTTGTGTAACTAACAAGAAGTACTGTAAGCAAAACTAACTTCATCCTAGATTCATCTCCTTTTCCATAAAAGCTCAGAAGACCAAAGACTGCCAAATCCATAGAGTTCCGCATCTTTTCATTTTCCTATTTACTCTTGAACTAACAAGTGTTTTTTCTTTCTTGTTTGTATTATTGTGAAGAGCACAATTTTTGAACACTCCCCAGAAAGCATGCACAAGACACCAGCAATTAATTTCTCTAGTTTAACAAGCCCAATAACAATTCTCAACAGTATTTTGTGTCTCATATCCTCAGCCACTGCTAATAAGAATTAGCTTGGTGATTTTTTTTTTTTTTTTAAACAGCTGTAATATAAAATGTAAAACTGGTATTTATCTTGCAGCAAACTGAAAGAGACAGTTAACCAGAGAGCCTGGGCACTGCCTTTAACTTGCCACAAGTAGTCACAGTTTTTAACATTAGAAACAGCAGAAATGTTCTTACGTCCGTGCTTTCATTGCTAGTGTTTTCTTCTCTCTTCCGTTCCTCCTCCTCTTGCTCTAGTTCCTTAATACTCTCCTCCAGAACATTAGGCCAGAAATCTCCTTCAAAGTATGGCAGCTCTTTTGCACTTGTTAGACGATCTTCTGTTGCCTGCTTAAATATATCCTGAAAGGAACAAAACACTTGGTTATGATTATTATAAATTAAGCGTGTCGAAGCAATCTTTTAAATAAGTGATAAAAAATGGCATTGAGGCATTAAGCACAAGAGACAACTTTACTCTACAGTCCAGTTTGAGTGCACCAAGTGTGGATTTAACGCTGCACCAGTTACAGACAGCTCCTAGTTTGCAGTGACATTTCAAACATTCACACTCCAAAGAAATAAATTAGCCATCGCTGTAGACTCCAATGTGCATATTTACCAGATGGGACAGAATAATCACTCTACTGTCCACACAAGCTGAAGTCCTGATAATTTTGAAAATTGTACAAGTTTCCAACTGTGTTCAACAGCCTAACTCTGCTATTAAAAAAAAAAAAAAAAAAAAAAAAAAAAAAAAAAAAAAAAAAAAAAAAAAAAAAAAACAGGAAAAACTAAAGATTCCAACATGTGTATTTACGTTATTAAAACAAGATTTTTCTCTTACCTAGAATTTCTAAACAATGTAGTTTTCTTGCATAAGGTGCATCACCATTTCAAATCTCTTGCTAAAATTATTTCAGAAGCGTATGCTTTAAATACAGTATATTTTAGCTCTAAACTTGTACTGCTCATCTCACTTTAAATTCACACATACCCTAAGAACCCAAAATGCAATGCCTAATGCAAAGAATGACAGAAGACTGGCCAACCTGCCCCCGTCTCGATGTCCAAACATACACTTAACAAACCTTGTAATCATGGACGATGCGCTCCGACACAGACTTGTCCAGCATCTTTTTGTACCACTCTTGCAGTCGCTTGGGCTTGGGTATCTTTTGGTCGGGAGGATGGCAGTGGAAGATGTAGTCATCTCCTTCACTAGGAGGGCAGGCCCAGATGTGTCCAGTAGTATACCTAGCACGGTTCAAACAAAAGCACACGTGAGCTCCAGCAACTCTTCCTTAAGCTTGCTTGCCTCTGCCACAAGATGGAGCCAGCACAAAATTGGCTGGTGTTACCAGATGGACAATAATTACAGCTTTCCGAGATTTAAATTCTAATGCTCATTTTGTCTTCATTCATGCATAGAGCATTAGCATCTTTTCACTAACTTTTAGAGATTCAGAGCTTCACACAGAGTGATTCATGTAAACTCTGTGTGTTTTTCAGTCTAGAGGTAAAAATCGAAGCCTGACATACACTTCCAATTACCATCTGACAATCGGCTAATAATTACATAAGAGAAAGACAGAGACTAGATTTTTTAATAGGAAAATGCTGAAGTCTTTTTCCTTGAGACAGTGTACTCAACTCAACACCTAGCAATATTTTAAGAACACATTTACCTGAACATACATTTCAATTAATTGCAAGTTCTTTTTTTTCTTTTTAGCTTGAAAAATAAGTTTTAACAAGTTTCACAGTTAGATTTGAGAATAAAGTCAACCGGTGCTATTGGGTACACAATCGTAAGTACTGTCAGGGCAAAAGATATCCAAATAGTGGCAACTGCAAAGAACATAATGCCACAAAGGTCACTACTACTTCCTCAGTTATCCACCAACAGTTTTGAAAGAACTCCAGGTTAAGGAATAATCAGAATTTGAGTTAGAGAAACAACCATCCTTGCCCTGTTGAGAAACACATCTGTACAACCCTGACCAAGCCCTGGAACTGCAGTCAGTTGTCATTCCTTCTGCCTGGGAAGGGAGAGATAGTATCGTGTGACCAATATTGTTTTCCCAAAATGAGAACCTGATGTTACGCCTGGGCACAGAACAGCATCAAGTAAAACTGATGCCTGAGCACTATGCAGCAATTTTACAGATTTCCAGATTAAAAAACTATGTAACTAAAAAAAGGCAGAACAATATGCCTGACACCTGCCTTCAATGTACTACGGAAGATATCATCTCACTTAGGTATTGAAGAGAATCACTTCCGTTCTCATTCCCCAAGGTTTGGCTTTCCTGAGCAACTATTCTAAATATAGTCCCTAAAACTTTCTTTTTGAATAGCCCTTTGTCAAGCTATACCAGATACCTATGGCAATAGATTGATGTTTACTTCACTGCCACTTTACTTCAGTTACAAGGGTCATTTAAGTTTCCACCTTTCTCATTTCATCTGCCGTACTGAGTTCTCTTTTGTGCTTTCCCTTGCATGCTCTCCTTTCTCTTCTAACTTTCCAGATGTTCACACTTTCAACTACTCCTTCTGTAAGAGACTTCTTAGCAGCCTTGCACAACTGTAACAGTTTTATGGTCCAGGCAAGTAGGTTCACTTCTTCCACGCACATTTACAGAAGTTTTGGATCAGTTCTGAAGCTCTTCATATAAGTCTAAAAGATCTGAGGTGCACCTTTGCCCTGAAAAAAATCTACAATCCACTTTTATCTCTTCTCCACTTTCTCAAGTATACATGGGTAGACAGGCTAATTTATTCTACTATTTGTTGACACTTAGGCAATGTATTTTGCACAAGAGGGCTCAGTAACTTTATTTGCACTAGGATTTACTTATCATATATGTTGCATAGAAAAAATATTAAAAATATTAAAATATTAAAAAAAATATTAAAAAAAATATTAAAATACTTACCCTAATTTCTTTACATATTCTAGGTATCCAATTAGTATTTCATGATAGACAGCAGTCCTCAAGCATTTAGGGCGGAAGAAGTGAACGCTGTCAAGGTAAGATATATACACTCGCCTGAAAAAAACAACATATATATTATTTTATACATTACATATTAATACATTATTTATATATTTGAAGCATCCAATGCAATACCAGTATTCAAAAACTCTGATCCTAATTTACTCCTAGAAGCTCAACTTTTTTTTTAATAATCCAGCCTCATCTCTCTGGAATCATCCTATTGACCTCAAATCAGGTTAGTATTTGAAAGGAAGCAACATGTCTGCCAGTCAGCTTCTCCAGTAACCAGTGATTCTTGCTTTAAAACAAACAAACAAACAAAACATTACAGACACTCTTTGTCTTACTAGAACTAAGAGAAATTAAAGTTTTTTGATATGCAACTCTCAAGAGCTACACAGAACTTCAGAAAGTTCACCCAGCTGAGGCAATACTAAATATAAAATGGGTCTTCATGCCGCTCCTCACCTTTGATTGGGTGGGGGACAATCTGAGCCATACTCCTGTACATGCATCCCAAAGAAGCACAAGTCTACACCATCAATCTCTTCAAAGGCAAAAAGCGCTTTTGTTCGATACGGGAAGGACTCAGCCATCTCTCCACTGTCCACAAACCTGCAGATTACAGAAAATAAAGGAGAATATCAGGAGAATATCAGATACGTTCACATATCAGAGAATGCAAGGCAGTAAGTAAAGGCAACAATGCTGAATGAGGGCTACTGCAAATATAATTTTAAGAAAAAAAAAGTCCTTCAAGACTACTCAAATACAAGGCAACATTGACTTTTTACTTTGCAAGCAAATGACATTGATCATAACAATTTAACATTCTGCAGCTGTAATACGTTTTCCATGAACTGGTCTGTGATGAGGTCACAACAGAGTCTTTACTTTCTCAAAGTAGCAGCACCTAAGAAAAGCCAAATAGCTTTTAGAAGAAAGGAAAATTAGAAACTGAGAGGACATACCTTGCTTTCATTCCTGGTTTTACTTCTACAGTTTTGTCAGATGCGTGTACCACTCTAACTGTAACCTCTCCTGCCTCGGGGTGATTCTGTCGTCTTAGGAAATCATTGACTCTGTTCTCCAAGAAGGTACCAAGTCTTGTAGCAGGTAACCCTACAGAAACAATACAACCCTGAATATACACAAACCGAGCAGTTCTAATTTAACATTTGAGTAATCCCATTTGAAGTGTTTTCTAATGCAGCCTGCCGTAATTAAGGCTCCTCCTGAACAGAAGCTTTTAATTACTCAAAAAAATTGGATTACAAATGCTGCTTCCAGACTTAGCTCTTGTGTTTGGAAGTATATTCTTCCTATAATGTCAGATTGTAGCCAAGTCAGTATCTTTCCTTTCAAAAAGGAACAATCATATTTTGATAATAAGGAACTACTAAATACATTGCTGTTTCTGTACATATATATTTTGTTGAAGATTCTCCTTTCAAATAAAATTCGGACAAGCAAAAAGTTAGCTGACAGAAGACCTAAAGTTGAATGGGAATATAAAACTACAGGGCTTGTCTCATTGCCTATAGCTTCTAGTAAGGTTACAAATCCATCAGGTTTTCAATTATTCAGTCTGATACCTTTCCACAAAGCATCACCATACTAGGTTGCATATGCAATGCGAATAGGTGGCTAGAAACATAAACAGAGGAAAAACTGTAAAGGAACCCTTGTATTCCCCTAGTAGTCTCCGTCAATCCAGAACGTTTAGATTTTGAAAAGAGACAAAGGTGTTGAAACCATCCATGCATTGACTGGTTCACAACAAGAGTTGAAGCTAACACTTCTGAGTCTTAAGCGCTTCAATCCATCCCCTAAATCTCAAGGCAGCCTTGGATATCCTCCCTTCTTTTTGTCAAAGCAGCACTTTAAAAACATTCACCCAGCACTGTGTCTTTAATTCTTATGTTTAAGTCATGTTTAAATCTTGAAGCATTTTTTTTGAACACAAAAGCAACTATGTACTTTTTTAAAGAAGTGCATCAAGTTAAAAAAAAAAAAAAAAAAAAAGCTTTTGAGAGACTTGTCTATAGAACAGTTGGATGACTGCATAGATTTCCTTCTATAATGCTTTCCAAACAGCTGCAGAAATATTTGTCACCAGCTGATGCAACCTTTGTCTTCATCGAATCTTTTAAGAACAGCATTGGTCATAGTGACTTGAACATGTTATCATCCCCTAAGTTAGATTGCAATCACACAGTAACTATTTCCCAATGCTTTTAATACTGCAGTCAAGATAAAAAGCCAAGTATCTTGCATTAGTAGGACTCTAAATCAGAACATTAGCCCTCTACAACAGGCTACTAGCCCAAAAACACCTACGCACACAAGTATTCTCAGCATCGCAGAACTGTATCAAAACTACCCTCCTACTTCGTACTTGATTAAAATAAAAATATCAAAATATATGCAAAATGAGCATAAAAGTCAGTTCTCCTCCATGCTTAACAGATCTCTGGTGGTAAGTATGAGACACTTACTTTTAGCAGAAAATTTGTTCTCTTTCCTGGTTCGCCCTGTTTTCTTTAGGCAGCCATCACAGACAAAGCTGAAGCAAAAATACAGGACAGTGAAAGACTATATCAAATCAAACTGTTAAGTTCCTTAGCACCTAATCCAAGAACATTGCCAGTAAGAAACGTCCCAAAACGTTTGGAGCTGCAAACGTTAGAGGCTGGGCGCATAGAGCATGGGTACCCCATCAGGCCCTCCTGCCACCACCTGCCAGTCTGAGCCCAGAAACTTCAGTCTTCACCAGGAGGTCTGACAACATTGGCTCAAAATATTTCTTCTCAAACCACTCTAACAGCTGAAAATGAGATACTGAATTATATAAACATTGATCGTTTTCGTTAAACACCCTAGTATATTGTAGCATGTAAATGGTAGGCAAATTCTTTCTCAGTTATAGGATCTACTTCTGCACAAATGTGAATGGAAGAACAAATAGGTATAAGTAATCTCTCTGATCTAGAGCAAGATACCTAAGCCCTCTTCAGAGAGGTTTATTTATGTATGATTCATCTGCTTTTTTTTTTTTTTTTTAAAAAAAAAAGTTATTAAAGCAATTGGGGAAAAAAAACACATTATTTTAGGTGATTCACAGCTCTCGATCAAAGGGGAGCGTATCTTGTTTTTCAGATTTAATCTGATCATAGAGGTAAGAAAAGCAAATTCATCTGTTAAGCTCTGTAGTGGTTACAAAACTTTTATTTGAAGAGGACAAAATCTGAACAATACAGACATCAGCATGAAACTGTTACAGAAACTAAAAGCAGAATTCCTCTTGACACAGGATTAACATCTTTAAATACAAAAAAGCTGGAAAGGCTCTCTTCCAATTATAGGACTATGTTAGAAAGATACAAAAATAAAAAAGACTGCACATATGATACAGTGAGATGTGATATTTACATTAAAGTTTACTATATATATATTCTGCAGAACTATCAAGTCTCAACACAACTTACCATTGAATTTATTTTTTTAGGAATGGATGTAATCAAGATAATTAAGTTTAGACAAAAAAGCTCCTCAATCTATCATATACTATGTAGTTAAAAAGGAAAAAATCCTTACCCAGAAGGCCAGATTATTTCATTATGAAGAACACAGATCTGGTGCATTTTTCTTCCACATTCTATACATTCAACAAATCTGTAGGCAAGAAAAAGGTAAGGAGGTGAGGTTAGTAGCAACATTATTTCATAGCATATTTTGCACCATTTTAATAGAAATGCCCTAGCACTTATGCTCCTGAGCCCATTTCACATAAAGGCATGTCCGTCCTGAGAACAGCCGGCAGGTTGATTTAAGGACCAGATGAAATCAGGTAGACTGCAGGGACATCTCATTACTATCTGCCTGCCTTACTGCCATTACCTTGCTTTATACAGATACGTACATACACAGATACATATATGTATGTGTTTATGTGTGTGTTTGTAAAAAATAAAAAGATCTATTTATGAAGAAGTCCTTGCAATGATCAAATCTGTGAACTGCTTGCAACTATAACAGAGATGAAAATGGATTCACAGGTGGCACAAGTGAAGAGTGAGAAGAAACAGGCTGGCTCTAGTCGCCCCTTCACATTTAAAGCCTAGAACACATTGCAGAAAGGTGAAAAGGGTAGGAGAAAAAAAAATGTAACAAAGTTGAATTCAGAAGGCCAGCAAAGATTTAAAGGCAATGGAACTAAATTATATTGTCTCTCCTAGAGATGCTGGTTAATATGATTTTCTGGGACACCTAAGGTTACTGCAAGTAAAAGGACAGTGACTCTTTTGAACCTCTATTTATAAGAGTCTGAAACTCAACGAGTGACTGCCATTTATATAGGGCACATGGCATCACACTAAGTTTGGTTTGTTCTCTAGCTATATCTTCACCATAACCAAAAGCAATGGTTGGCATAACCAAAAGCTGTATCTTCACCTTCACCAAAAGCGAAGACAAGTTATGAATCAAGTTACTATTCTCTCCCTCCCATGGCCCTTGTAAAACGGAAGAACAAACTGTGTGACCCTTAGAAAGACAGTGAGTAAAGATTACACATCTTTTTTGCTCATTCAATTGAGAACAAAGAGAGTATTTTAGGAGTGGCAGCACAGGTAAATAATGCAGTGCATGAAGTGGCTTCATAAAATCTCGGGAATATAGAGTAAAAAATATCAAGTCACCAAAATATTAGCTTTACTGAATGTCTATAGTTCTTCTTGCAGAGCAGTGCAGAAGACTCAGTTGATTCAAATTTAACAAATCTTTTCTTTCTAGTACAGCTGCCTGTAAAATATGACAACTAGAAACGGCGACAGCATCAAGAAAGATACTGCCAAGTGACACAGACAGTTCTGAGACTTCCTGCACTTGCCACAACAAGGTTTGGCTGAATTATACAAATTCATCCTTTTGTTGAGCCTATATTCAAGGCAACCAAATGCACTAATTCAAGCCCATGCATTCAGATCCATATTTTTCTCAAAAGCAGATACAGTAATTTGGGATCTCAGGACAGAATGCCAGATATGCTGCTTACAGAGCAGCACCTGACAGTTAGCAAACACAGCTACACTAAATTTGGAAGACTTTGAAAAGTAAAGGTGGTGATGAATGAACAGTGTGTCCTTTCAAAAGTATGATGAAACGAGGAGCATTTAAAATGTGACAGCACTACTTACAGTTCAGGGTCCAGTGTATCATTCTTCCTTTTCGAAAACTGTTCTTTGTTTATTGTGCTATGGAGAAACAGGTGATAAAACTCAGTTTTAACACAAAATGACATGTGTTCATGCCATACCACACCACATTCATCTCCACAAACCAAGTCAAGGGCTGCAATTAGGATTCTTTAACACTCACTAGCACCATAAGGGAGTTGCATTTCACAAAGTGGGAGACAACTGAAGTATATGGCATCATTGATTCTGCTTGTGGCAAAGATGCTTTTCTATGGGACAGTAACTTGCAGAAAAGCACATTTCTCACTCATTCAATTTTCCCATAAGATAAATGGGTAGTATGTTGATATTCAAGCTTTGGACCATTTTGATTAGTCTTGCATAATGAAGTGACTGTTTGATATGCCTACTGAGCATTTTGAGCGTATAGAAGCGTATAGAACATCTTTAGCTATAAAGAAAGGTAGGTTATCTTCAGATTCCTATGGCTTTCCTGCTAGATTAAATTCAAAAGGTAATTTCAGCTTCCAAACCTGTAAGCCTAGTCCAGCCATTACTTTTTACTTGAGCCTGACTTTCCCTTCATCATGGACAGAGCCAACAACTCTGTATGTTTGATAGTTAATTCCGGGTAACTTTTATACCAGTCTGGTACAGCACAGCACAGACCAGAACAACTATACAAGCAACACTAAGATCTTTTGAGAACCTACTTTTAAGAGGGAGCTGTTGAATCTGAGTTATCAGTGCATGCTTCTTTCCGAAGTCCTGAAGGAGACTCAGTCCCACTTGACTGGGGTGCACTAGCATCCCGACCCTTTTATTTCAGTATTTATCCCAAATACAGGCAGCTGCAGAAATCTTCAAGCTTGTTATACAATAAATCAAGAGAGTTCTGTCTCCCAATTACTTCAAATTGCAGTTTTACTGTATTAATAAAAAGTACCTTACATATATCTGAGTTTTTGGGTTTTTTTTAGCTATGTCTTGTAAGGGGCTGAATAAAGGAGCGGGTAGCCTACTCCCACAGAATGAGTTCCTGTGACAAAGGCTACAAGTGGATGAGGGAACACATTCAAAAATTTACTTGGCTCCTCATGTGTAGCCTACAGTCTCCATCTTCACTGTGTAGCAAGCAAGTATTTAAACCAAGTATGAAAACGAAGAGCTGCAAGTACTTCACCACTACTTGGGTTCAAAAAGCTTTTAGTTGTTCTAACCAATTTACTCATATACATGTATACATAAGAGAAATTTGTATCTAGTATCTGTATTGCCAAATTTAGTGCATAAATTAAAAACCACTCTATGCCTTCTGACTCAAAGACTTGTGGCAAACTGTGCCAAATTATGTAAGACAGATAACACTGTATGAATGGTTAGAAAAAAAATATATTAATATTAAGTGATTATATTTTGAGATTTCTATATAGTGTCCCTCTCACTTCATATCTCAGCTCTCATTAATAAAACTGTAAACATGTAATAAATCCTAGTTCTTGCAATCCATACTATCCACAGGGACATTGTCCAAAACCCTGCCCAGTATACAGATGTCATTCCCTTTCCTCCTTAAGGATAAATGTGCTCCTCTATCTGTCTAAGCCACAGTGGATTTTTTCACAGCTATTCTAAACAGACACATCCCTCAGCACGACGAAGACGTGGCCATGTGCTTCTAAAGACAGCTTCTATTTCCAGTGAAAATTAATTCAATCTATCCAATTATTGAACTTTGACAACTCTTTCCTTGGCTTCAGGCTTTCCTAAGTCCCTTATTGCTTCTATCTAAAGTGTTCGGGCAACATCCTTCTGCCCAAAAGCTTCAGTAACTCAAAAATCTCCAGAGTAACTGCTTGGTACTCATCTGTCCCTCAAGGGCTTCCTTAGTCACCGAAAATCTGTTTCAACATTTTCCAAGGAAGTGTGAGGATAGTACAGTGGAACAAAACACTATCCGAACAATTTGTTGTTACAAGTTGCTGGAACAGGCAGCTATAATCCCATGCACAGCTCCAGTGCCATTGCAACAGTAAAGTATGTGAATGGCAAAAGGAGATCATCTGCTTCCAATTCACATGAAAATCATAACTGGGAATTGAATACAAGCTTAATAGCATGTCCAGTCTATAAACGGAAGGTCAAGTTTGATTTATTTCAGAAGGTGCCTGTTACCTATTTGCTTGCAGGTGTGGTTATATTTTTTCCCCACAATAAAATACTGCCACCTCTTTTCAGGAGGTAACACGATTCTCATCTTTTCCCTCTAGTGTTATAGTTACAGTATTAAGCATCAAGCTTATTTATTTCCCTTTACTATAGTTCAGTCAATCCAGATTCTAAATAAGAGAAACATTTCAGACAGAACCCAGGCTTTTCAAGAAATATATTCTCTATATTGGCCTAGCAACAGAAGGCGCTGCCTCAAACTGAACTTGTTCCCTTTGAGAAGACACTTTACCCCATGATACAGATTGTGCACACACATCACCAAGCAAAAACTACTCACGTTTGAGGTTGTGATGGGTCATCCCCCAGAGAAACGCTCTCTCCTTGGATTTCGTTGAAGCACTTCTCACAGAAATGATACCTGTCAGCAAGAAGGCCATATTTGGGTGAACTGCTCCGTCCATAAAACACAGCCCAAGCCAAGCAATGGAGCCACCAATCACAGCAGGCCAAGGAAGGGACAGGAGCAGATAGCCAGGTCATCAACGGCGACAGGGATATTCAATGATGCAGGTTTATGGGCCCCACATTGTGTTTGTTTTTTTTGTGTTTGTTTGTTTTTAGTTTTTTGATTGTTTGTTTTGTAAATCAAAGCCAAGCACAGACAATGACGAGCATGAAGGAGAAATAAAAAAATAACACACAAACAAACAAAGAAATGGGGGGTTTCAGAACAACAACAACAACAAAACATAGAAGCAGGACAAGACAACACAAAGCAGAAAGCCAAGGCAAAGCACAGATTAGCATTAAATCTCTCAAATGGGTTCACAAGCAGCAAATGATTACAGCAAATTAAACCAAAGAGTATTTCATTTCAGCATACCCATGCCCTCTTCATTTTAATAATCCATGCCATGTACAGCAAAGAATTAAAATGAGATAGAGGAAAGAGCACAAGGAAGAACTACTACTCTGACTTGCATAGCAGTGTAGCACTTCTGTGGGTAGGAAAACATGCAGGAAGGAAGGAGAGATAGTCTTCCACCTTAAATGTACAAATACTGAAAAGTCACAGAATCCTCCCCCAATTGAAAGGGAAAGCTAAAGATCAGAAGCTTAAAGGACAACTAAAATCTGCCCTCAAAAACTTTCTTCTGTTAATTTCAAACTGTTTAACTGTAATTTAGGTAAGTGCCTAATATTATCTGCATGCACAGTGCTCTACACTGATACGACTCTGCCATAGCTCAGTTCATGAGCACAGAACAGTGCAGGTATCACGGCAGCAAACGCTGCAGAGAAAGATGCCAATCACACTTGAATGAAATAGTGATTCACTCCAGATGCTACCACATCCCTGAAAAGTACATTGAAACTGTGACCTCTCCATTACTACAGCACATTAATCGTGCATCTAAGAGACAAAAAGAAATTCAAGCAGGTTGCAACGGTTCACTACAGAGCAACACGAGCTGACAGTAAGCAGCTGCTAAGCTAGGAAGACAGGTCAGTTAAGTCTCTCTCCTAGACTGCATCTAAGATAACATACTGGAATAGTGGTACTTCAGTAATTTTATAAATCCATCTATACATAATGCTATGTGCACATAATATAATATACAGATCACACGCATGCATGTGCTGTTTTTACAAACACTAGAAGTAAATGTTTTAAAATATGCAAGCCTGTTAAGTTTTAGAATAATATCCTTTCAATCTATCTGGTGCTGACCAATGGAGAAATGTGTGGAAAACACTGATTCATGATGAAGTAATCTAAATTATGTGAGTCCAAAATTCTGGTATTTTTTATTGGAATATGACAAACTAATTTTCTACTATTTCACTCCCGAATGCTTCCACTCACTACTATAAACCTTCATGAAGCCTGAGAAAGTAAGGATACAACTCCCACAGTTCTTCAGTGCTTTCACCTGACTAGGTGGCTTAACAAACTGCCAGTTTTGCAAAAATCTTTCTGATTTCAGGTAAAAGCTTTTTTTTCTCCAACTTTATTTTGAAAGATGCTGGATGGAACAGAAAGTAGGAGCTAAATTGATGGAGGTGACATAGTTTGGAGGTAACCAGCTCTCTGCTTTAGCAGGTTCATTCCAGTGACAAACCAAGGGAAATGGGAATGCTCAAGTATGAATTCACTTGCTTCTCTCCCCTCTCCCCAGCTTTCTCTCAAAGGCAAAAAGGTGCCTTCTCTCAGAGGTCAAATACACTTAAATGCTTTAATAAGCTACAGGTCAAAAAGCTTAGTCAAAAAAGCTGGAGAAGTCACAGCATTTTACACAGCTGCTGACAGCCACTGTAAGACAACTCCCTTAAGAGAACTTCAGGAGAAAAATAAAGAATTGCAAGACCTGAATATATAAATCATCAATGGAGATTTGCACCACACAAAAAAAGGCTTGTTCTTTAAACATCAGAAAAGCAGTATAATACACTTGCCGAGTACAATATATTTTATGAACTTAATATACTCGCTGTATAGTTTAGTTAGAACTGCTTTGCATGAAAAATACAGCTGTACAGTAGGCAGCAAAGAGAACAGGCTGCTGCATATATGATACCCAGATAACTGAAGATTTATCCAACTGCAGGATAAAAAAAAAATCTATAAAACAGCACACATTTTTGCAAATAAAGGAGGAAGAGCAAAGATTGCAGTGAGCTTTTGTCAAAAGAACATATCAGCACACAAGGTAAGCTATTTGAGGGCACTTCCAGTTAAGTTTTTGTCTTGTGACATAAAGGTGCGAACATAAAGAGAGTGGGTATGTGCATACATGCATGTCTTTAACAGACTGATTGCAGCAGGCACAGAACTGCACCAAGCGAGTTTTCCTTACCTGTTCTGGTAACTGTAGTAAGTGGCATCTCGAGGGATTGTGCATAGCTGTTTGCCATAGCAACACAAAGTCTGCGGCGAGAACTCCAACTGCAAAGAGGAACAGATCATCTTAGTACTTGCACATGTCTTTGCTCACTCTCCAAAGCAAGTGCGTGTGACCCAGCCTGTGATCATTAACCTCTCATTCTGTGCACAGATCTCACAATACAGCATGAGCATGAAGTGCTGAAGCCAGAAAAAACACCCTTCAACGAGCTGTTATTTCCAAGTTAGTTCTTCTCCGAAGAGGAAAAGCGTATCAAAATAAGAAAAAGGAAATAAATACAGAGAGTCTCAACATACGAAGAAACTGAAAACGCTTTTTCTGCAATTAACAAATATAATCTGTTTTGTTTCCAACAGAAAATTGGTTGACCCTAATGAAAAGCAAAGCAAGCCTTCAAGATACTGAAGTTTTATTCCAGGACTTGCAAATGCATGTTTTAAGCAACACATAGAAGACAAAAACAAACAAAACCACATTAAAACAGGTTACTCATGATTCCCAAATCCTATTTACAAATTCAGAATTTGACACAAACGTTGCTAACTGTAACTGCAGTATTTCTAGCCCCTCGCTTCAGTATCAGGAAGCAAGCAGCAGACTAAAAATATTTTCTCCTTACCTTTCTTCCACAGCAATAACCAAGGCTCTGCATAACCGGGTCAATCTCTTGCTCAAACACCTCTGCCAGTTTGGAACAGTACTTATACACCCTGGACGTTTTGCGGTTATAGAGCCAGGCATTATTGAACATGAGCCAGATGTCATCTACATATTGCCATGGTTCCTGATACTGTCCTGTGTCTAGCTTCCTCTTGATAGTAGAAAGGTCCATGGGGTTCTTCACTATGTCAAAATAATCCTGCAAGAATAAGCAGCACATCAAGCCACTATTAAAGGACTATGTTGTGACACGGCAGCATATGCATTCCCAGCATACAAATTCTGCAATACATCAAGAAAAACAGGTTCTTCCCAGACTGGATTGTCAAACTCCTTTTGACATGCAATGAAATCTCTAAGCAATACCATATCCCTTCCCAATGCTTCCTTTTTATTATTCCTTTATTTTTCAAGCTCTATTGCTCTTCTAATGCTGAGAAAATAACGCTGCTCTAACACTAACTAATAAGTTTTGCAAAAAGGAGGAAATAGCAGGGCCACAGCTATTCTGGGGCTATATGCAAGTATGTCAGAGAGACTCTTAAGCAGATCTGCCAAACTAGTAACGAAAAACAATGTACTTTATTAAATTGGTAAAAGATGTCATGTCTTCTACAAACCTTTTACCTAAAGAATGCCTCTTTTCAGTCTCCTCGATCCTTCTCAGAACTTCTCTTGCTCTAAAGAAAGCCCTCCAAATCTGACAGCCAGTTGTGAGTTTGCTTAAGTGCAAAACACAAATGCCTGCTTAGAACAATACAGCAGACTTTAGATTCTTGCAGTTTTTACCCTAAAAAAAATTCAGGCAGAAATTGTTGCTGCAAACATTCTAGGTAGGACTTCTACACATATACAGGATGCATACATAGGATTCTTGTGTATTCAAGCCAGAGAGTTGAATACACAGATCCTTGAAATACAGCAACTTCTTCCGAAGATGATTCTAAAAAAAGCAAGGGAAAAAAAAAAAAGAAAAAGGAAAAACTCAGAAATAAAAACTACAAGCTAAGCACTCTCCTCTTTGCTAACAGCTTAATCATTTGATGGATTTTTTTTTAATGATCCAGTTTCCCAGTTAAGCTAGTTCAATGAAGTTTTATATATGACAAGAAACACCTACGGAATTCAGCAACAGAAGCATCACAACATGAAGCAACATCCATAAAAGTCCCACACAGCACACTAAGATCTGTTGGCAATCACTTCATCGTATAGTAAGCCTGCTCATTTTTCAAAAGGAGCCCAGAACCAATCAACCTTAGAAAAACAGACTTCTGACTCAGATATTGTACGTGCCACTGCCTAAGTTAACGCCTTCAAATGCATCAATAGAAAAATAAGAACGAGACGGACTTCAGCCGTCTTCAAGCAGATATGTCAGCAAAGTAGCAGTTCTGGGTTAAAGCCAGGAAAATATTTCAGACACTCACAGGAATTCCTAGTAGCTGGGGATCCACGGGCTGTCGAAATGGAAGAGACTCCGGATCCTGACGATAAAGTGCCTCTAGTGTTGGCATAAGCGCCTGCCGCAACTCTTCTGGCTTAAAAACTTTTGAAAAAAACAACAACATAAGCAATGCAGCAGAAACAGCTGTAAGGAGAAAACCTCTTCAAAATGTGATTTTTATGAAAAAGACACTACTGATACAATGGCTTTACAATACTTAGCCTGGCTTGCTTACATTCTTCAGCTCTGGGTTTTGTGGAGGATATTAAAAAGGAGACTGGGCACAAGGAGACTATCAAGTGATTGAAAAGTATCTTGCTTCACCACAGAAAGGCAATAGTAAATTTAATGAAGTCAATTAATATTTTGAATGCATCCCATCATGTCAAGAGAATGAACTTGTCTAGAAAATTAGCTGAAAAGTATCCCTAATCTCTATTTTATTGACAGTTTCACTAATGCATTGTCTAATATTAAAGCCTTAAAGAACTTTACCACGTAGAACCAGGTACAAACGTGTGTATTAGACAAGAATTTTGTCCAAGAACCACAAATAACCACCCATATAAGCCTAGTGAGTAACAGTGCAGCAACCTCATTTTTCTCCACAGTTTCATCTATACAGATACAGCAAATTTCAGTTAGAACAGTGTTCCTACTTACTTTTTTTCTTAGACTGCCCAGCTGCTGGAGAGGACTGAGTAGCTGGAGTAGTAGGTCTCTCTTCTCCCTCTGGTATTTCATTCTTCACTTCTGGCTTCTTCTCTTCTTGTTCCATTGGATCTGGTTTACATTCCTCCACCACCGGTTCCACTTTACCCTGGGAAGTGAATTAGAGCTTGTCTCTTAGTCTCCTTTAGAGTCACCTACCTGCATTTCTGTCCTTTACACCTATCTGCTATCCTGCCTACCACTCTTCCTTAGGACTAAGGATATCTACTCTGCAATCAAAACGGTGTCTACAACTCAAGCACACGTGCTAAAATTTTATCTTTAAACATACTAGTTAGATTGGGCAGCAGCTGCAGTGAGGGGCTGCCAGCAGACCCTTGAGCACCCAACTCAGCTCTTCAGTACAATCTGACCACGTCTCCTGGGCTGGGGCCGCCAGCACTATAGGGTAGCCACGTTCTAGCTGTCACTAGTGACAAGCTGTCAGAGCCCAGTGCATCAGCCACTCATGTATTCACCCATGATAACCAAATAGCTGCCAGTAACGTTCAAAGGACTGACCTGAGCACTCTCTTATATTATCTACCAGAGAGCCTCACAACTGCAGCCACATTATCATGGTCCTTATTGTGGTCAACCCAGGAAACCAGTAGTCAGCCTCCTGACTGCAACCCACAATTTCACCACAAGACAGAGACCTCCTTTGGGAAGAGGTAGGGGAAAGGAACCAAACAGCAGCAGCAGGTAGCATCTTACAATCAACAATCTCACCTCTGATTTCTCCTCCATCTGCAACTCTGTCTGTTCTGGTTCCCCTTCTTCTGTTTTAATTTCCATTTTCACTTCCTGCAAAGGCGGCTGCTGCTGCTCCAGAGTGGTCTGCTGTGAGTTCACCTCTGTGCTGCTGGTGGATGGGGGGTTAGACACCTGCCCATCAATGCTCACAGCTGGCTGTGAAAGCTGAGAAAAGGACAAAAAAACACACTCATTACAAACAGGTTTTTAATGAACCTACTATGTTTCTCCATTCTGATCTACATTATCTACTCCACAGTTCTCCCTAGTTTAGGTGCACTCCAGTGCTCCCATTGCTCCACCTGAGGAACTCACTGCTTCCCCACTCCAGTCAAAGGGAGAACATGCCCTAGAAGCATGTATTGAAAGGCCTGGTGTATAGGTAACTACATATTCTCTACTGTGCACCACTTTTATGCATGTGCAAACAGAACTGAATTACTGAGCGCCTCGTCCGTGTTTCACAGCGAATTTCAAAACATGCATTAGAATTCTGCAAAGTAATTCCTCCATGGAAAAAACAGATAACCTACAAAATTAACTACAGACAAAAGGGCTCCTTCCTAAATATAACAGAAGCTATTTTCATATTAAACTTCCTAGGAGCTATTGCCATCAGACTCACACAAAAATAAAGATTCCTACTGGAAATTAAACCTCCAATTTAGCAATTTGCAAGGCAAGCACAATTAAAACATCTTCTTACAGGTGTTGTGGGGTGCTGAGGCTGCAGCGGTGCTGTTGGCGTGGGCACAGACGCAGTCGTGCTCTGCTGGGACAGGGGCTGCTGCTGCTGCTGCTCGGCAGAAGGGGTGACAGGAACCGGAGGCTGCACCTGGGCGGGTAGCTGTGCCTGTGGAGGGGTGGGCGTCTGCCTTGCAGGGGGGTGCATAGTTTGAGGCTGCGGGCCCTGCGGCAAGGCCTGCGGAGCAGGGGTGGGGGCTGCGGGGGCAGCCGCCGCCTGCTGCTGTGACCCCAAGCTGGGCGGCGTGTGGTGAGGGGTTGGGGTTCGACTGGGGACAGGCGAAGGGGAATTTCTGTGCATCGGGGGCTGGGGCAGAGGTGGGCAGTGAATATGGCTCCCTTGAGAACCTGGAGCCATTGCAGGAGAATTCACAGGACAGGAAGAGCTGGTCATTTGTGCCTGTGGGAAAACAAGTAGGCATTTGTAACGACTTGAAATAGGACAGAAGTTACTGCTAAATGGCTGCTTTTCTGCAATTACTGGCAAACTTCTAGAAAAGGGCCACACAAACTTTAACATCACTTCAAAAGGAGAAATGAGCTATTCAATTTAGGTTTGTTCCACGTTAGCATAAAGCTGCTTTACAGTTTTTTCCAAATCTAAAGGAATTTCAATACAATAACTAACACTCTTCATCTACTACACCTATACTTGCAATTTGCAAAAAAAAATATTCTGAAACCATAATTTTTACATCATGAATATAGGGGAAAGCCCCACAGTGAAAAGCAGCAGTCAAATGCACTTAGAAATGGACCATTCCACTGCTCCTAACCTCAACACTAGAAACCAAATTTCTCCTCATCAAAAATAAATACAGCTGCAATTTTACTATTATGAGATGACAGAAAAATTGGGAATGATCATGAAGAAAACTGTCTCTTTGCAATAATCTTGCTGGCAAACTAAGAGCAAGCATCAACAAGAAGCAAACTGATGCTTCCTACTTCTTCCTAGCTTGGAAAGTTATGGTTGAAAAGCGAGATGGAAAGGACAGAAAGAAAACTGACAGAAGCTAAGCTCACATCCTCACTAGTGAGGACAACCTCCACTCTCCCAAATAATAAGCCAGCAGCAGACATTTGATGGTGCTAACCAGACATGTCTTTTTATAACTTATTTTCCCACCATCTCTTAAAATTCTCCCACTATACAGCTTCATTGTTCAATAAGAAATACTGAAGTGCTTATGCTGAGTAACAAATATTTCTTTTCTCTAAATCAAATATCCTGTGTCACACTAAAGAAAATGAAGCCTGAGAACAAGTCAATAATGTTTCCACCCTTGTCATTCCCAAAGTTACCTCCTGTAAAATGCAGGAGTTCAATAAATTAATTCAAATGACTACAATTCTATCAGCATTTTTCATTCTATCAGCAAGAAGTTATCCATCAATAAAAACTGCATAATGAAACTTGTGTATGACAGAGCCCAGTGATACCACCACCCATAAATAAGAAACCTACTTGAGAAACTGGTGTCTGATTGCCAGGCTGCGTCATAGGCATGCTTGCTGCGTTCATTCCTGGGGAAGAAGCAGGGAACTGGTTTTGTTGTAGAAACTGATTCTGACCAGACGGCTGGCCGACTCCTGGCTGCTGCATACGTGAAGGAAATCCCATCTGTTGAAGAGGAAAAAAAACAAAAAGGGAACTCCTTTCATATCATGTATGTACAACTCCAGAAGATTTTACAAAATGTGTTCTCTTGTTGCAGAAACTGATGCCTGCCACTGTTCTATATGATACAATAAGGAAAGCTAGTTAAAAAAGAGAGAAATTATGACTCTGATTAGCCAACTAAGGAGAAGCATGCTATTTTCAGATTGCAACTGTGGGTCAAGGTTTATCTTTGCTCTTGTTTTAAAGACGTGCCAGCATAAAATGCCCCATGGTGTTAAAGGCAATCATTCCCCACCAGCAAGTTCGAAAGGCTGACCACAGAGCAGACAAATCTCCCAAAAGCAATGCAAAAGGATTGGCCGAAGTGGTCACAGAATGAAGAATGAGCTTTGCCCCCCCCACACACACTTTCTTTTCTTTCTTATTTCTTGCTTTCCCCGCTAAGGCAGTCACAGCTCGTGGCGCAAACCCGTGAGCCAGCGCTGGCCGAAAGGCACCACACACTGACCTGGTTCATGGCCCCGGGCTGGCTTAGCTGTCCAGGGTGCTGAAGAGGAGGGGTTTGTCGGGGTCCCATTGACGACAGCTGCATATTCATCTGGCCAAACTGATTCATTCCTACACATTGATGCCAAGAAAAGACTTAAAAACAAAGGGCCAAGTTCTCCTTTGGCTACCATTCAATGTTTCAAGAAGAACTGCTGTCAATTCCTTCCCAATTTCATTTTCTATCAACCTATTTTTAAGCATGCAATATTGTAATGGAAATACCTTCTATCAAACAGTTACAGGGAACAATTTTAAAGTGTTCAAGTTACAATGCTCCTTCAAAATACATGCTAATCTTTTTCCTGAAAAACTTGTCTCTGTCTGCAATGTTAGATGGCTTGCATTATTTTAACTATGCCTTAGAAGTTCACGTAATGAATTGCAGGCTATAAGTCTTCATATACTTCCCTAAACCACCGTGTACATTGACCAAAACTTTTCTTGAATATGCAAAAGGTTGTTCTCCTTTCTTGTAAGCAATAATTCTCACCATCCTTCAACTGCCACAGAGGTGACCCTCCTCTAAGATGACTAGGCCCACCACATTTACTTGGTTGACTCCATCATTCTACAGTCACACCATCAGCATTTTCAAATGCATCAACCTGTTCATCTAACAAAGCAAGTTCCCTAACAGAAAGCTCTTAAATTCCCAAGAAGAGCAAGAAATGCTAATTAAATTTATAGACTTACACATATATTATACAATATGGATAGAATCTATTTTCTTAATCGAATGGGAGAACAGCATGTGAAACTAAGTCTACAATGTTTTAGCAAGAATTGTCCAATTCTTACACGGAAGAGCATGTTTTTTCAGACAATTACCTGGCTGTGTCTGCATGCGATTCATCATCTGGTTTGGCACGTTGGCACGTATCAGGGTTGGGTCAGGAAGAGGGCCATCTAGCAAAAGGACATTGGAACAAGGTTATGGCATTTAGAAGACCATCAGCTTTTATCCACCAAAATTTTATTTTTTATTTTAATATCCACCAAAATTTTATCTTAATATCTTTTATGTTATCACAATGCAGTAACTTTAAACACTTAAAATACGAGAATCCTTGAGGCATGAAACAAAATCTGAAATTTCTCAAGAACATGAGCATGCCTTATTGACAAAAAAAATCCCAACTGAGATGGGTTTTCAGAAGTTGATAACATACTTTGTAGTTGACCTCAAGGTACAACAACAAACTCAGCATTTCACAAACATTCCAAACCACCAAAGATGACTACACACCACCCTACGCCTGCCACACTATGAAAAACACCATGAAAAACTGTATGGAGTTTAGGAAGGATGTGAAGTTTGAGAAGTGCTGGAAAATATGATAGCGAACCAAAGCGTCACACTTACTACTTTCAGAAAGATCAACTTTCTACAGAGGTTACAGCAAACAAATTCACAGCACCAATCTTAAAAGCTTTTTTTCTTTCTCTACATAGTGGATTTAGCAGGACACATTTATATTTAAAGGGAAGAAATAAAACAATAAGATTAAGCTTCTTGAAATATAATTCTGGAGTTAGTGGATGGTTCTGGCCTTCTAGAAAGAGAAAGGTTTTCCTCTCAGTTGACTAATGCTAATCATGACCATCTTTTTACACAACCCACTACAATACCATCGATAGGTATTCACCTGTTCACATGAAATGTCTTAAGAACTCAATTCTTGACTGTAAATAATTCAAAAACATCCAGGACAGAATAAAACGAGAAAAATCCTTTCCTTCTGAGAGGGAGGCTCTCTAAACAGTCAGTCACATAGGGGAAGGAAAAGGCACTGCTCTAGAAAAACATTCACACAACTCTTGCACTTATTTTTAAGAAAGAAACTATTTCAGTCGCCAGAGCTCTCAATCCAGACTGAGACACAAAATTCATCCCAAAGCAGATTTTGGCTCAAATAGTGGGAGGAAAAAAAAAAAAAAAAGAACTATTAGTGTTCTTGCTGTTAAATTACAGAGATCAGGAGGCCATTTTACTTAGAGAAACGTATGGAAAAAAATAAGCTTACAACGTCAAAGGATGGCCCTCAAAAAAAAAAAAAAACCTCACCCTTCCTCCAAAGCAAGCATAGAGGGTCTGTGACAATTCAATTAGCTCTAAAAACTGAACTCTTTACCATCTGACTCTCTCACTAGCTAAGACATAAGCAAGGCAAGTTTTGCAATTACTTCTCAACAAAAAAGTTAAAAAACAAACTCCGCTTAACTTTGAGCAACCCAGGTACCAGTGAAAAAGAGAAAAACAGTCACCAGACTACCAAAACAACAGCACAGGATTGCCCTGCAGCAAGCAGTAAGTAACCTAACTGTTCTTACTTGCAGACATCCCTGGCTGAGGCTGTCCCATGCTGGGCCCTTGATTCATGGGAGCCTGCGGCATGCCCGGTGCGTTTGGTATCATGCTTTGCTTCTGCAGCCTGGTCCGTCGTTTTTCTTCTAATTCCTTCTGAATCTTATAGATCTTCTCAGCTAGCAAGTGATAGTACTCTGCCTGTTAGGCAGGAACACAAATCAGGAGAGCAGATGAGACAAAATAAGCAAAAGGCAATCAGCACTGTGATCAAAGCCTGGGCTGGAAAGCATCCACATATACTTTTGGGGCTGGATTGGCTCTCCCATGCCAGAGGCTGCTGGGGAGACTGGCAGGTAAAAACAGGCACTATTCAAAAGCAACTACTTCCGCAACAACCACTAGGGCACCTCTGGAAGTTTTGCTTCTTGTGCCCGGTGCTCCTTAGAGGCGACCACCATGAAAAGCTCCATGCTGCCTTCAGGACACCTGGAGAAGTCTGGGACACAGTGCATCCGCACAGACACCACCCCCACGCCTGGCATGCCTGGGCACAACTCTGCAGCTGCCTGCCTCCCCGGCCCAAACCAGCAACCCCTTTCACAACGCCCCTGAACATGCTCTTCCTCAGCCGGGCGCTTGCATCTAGACTTTTCTCTCCTCCCCAGCTACATCATTCCCACATTAACTCTTCAATTTGCATTTCTGCCCTCCTCCCATAAACCCCCCTCACAAACTCTTCAAGGGAAGCAAAGCCAAAGCTCTGTGAGGGGACAGGTGATGGCTTCTCACCCTGCTGTTTGCAGATTCATACATATCTCCTTCCACTTTCCGAGCGTACGCCACCAAGTTCTCCATACGCCGATCCTTCAGTGCTGCAGGGTCCGGAGTAGGAAATATGGCTTGCACTCTGAGGACAAAGCAGGTAAGGGGTTAGGATGGCTCCAAACCAGGACATGGGCTCCAGCACAAGTGATTCAAAAACGAAGCAGAGAGCACCTCTGTGGCACAGCAAGAAGCTGCTCCTTTTCCCTGGAGGCACCATTCAGCGTAACATTTGAACTTCTGCTTTCCTAACTCACATTTATTTTTGGCAGGTGGGCTTCCTTGTGTGACACACACAGACAGCTCAGGAACAGTATGCCATCTAACAGGAGATGTTGCTATTAGCTACTCACAATTTATGAACAAGATGATTTCGGAGATCCTGAGTAATGTCTTCATGCCACTGCTTTCGAATTCCAGTATTGGATGGTTGAGCTGTTGGCATGGCCCCCAAACTGGCAACACTGGCACTTTCACTCATCATGGCGCTTCAAAAAGAATAAGACATTGAGGGTTGAAAGTCCAGCCCAAGGTCACTCATCTCACAATCACATCTTCCTGCCTCTTTTAGGATGTTAGGCAAAAGCACCATCTCAGCCAGTCCCTAATCAATCAACAGATGAACTCTGCAGAAATAGCTGCACAAAGACTAAAACCTATCCATTTCAGAATGAGAGAGGTCTGTGAAAAAAGTACCTGCTGTAATATCCAAGGATTTGGAAAACGAGCAAAAAAAAACCCCTCAAAATCTGAAGGGAATGACAGGAATAAAATTTATTCCTCTCTTCAGGTAGAAAGTGCCATGACCCTGCCGAGCAAGGGGACTGCTCTTGTATCTCCCTGAATAACCTGCTCCTCAGTCCCACAGACCTGTGGCATGACACACGATCAGTAAATGCAGGGGGGCTTTGGAGCTGCACAGTTACTAATCCAGGTAGTATTTGTAAGCTTTGTAGTCTAAGAAAGTCTGTTTGTAGGCATGAAGAAACAAAATAAAACAGACATGGAAATCTGTGGAATGGATAAGAACAAAGATACTCCAACTGTGAGGCTTCTCTTCCCACTGCTCTCAACAGCAAGCATCAATTAAATCTCTCCCAAGATGAGAAAAGGAGTATTTTTACATACGTCCTCTTCCCCTCTATCATGATCATTCATTGAGGGCAATGATCACCATCTGCAGCTCAATAAGATTACCTGGGTGCAAAAAATGCATGAACTTACTTTTGTGAATTCATGGTTGAATGTAGCATTGAGTCAGGCAGCAGATTAGGGGTTTGAACCCCTACTCCTCCATTCACTCCCATTGGATTTGCACCTAGAAAACAAAAGAGTGTTTTAAAAAGAAGCAAATTACCATGTGAAAAATAGTAATTGTTCAGAAATAACAAAGGTCTAGACTTTCTAGTACTTCACTCCTGTAGAGGGAAAGTAAGTACTTTTACTCTCTTTACTCTCTTCCTTTTACTAACTTAGAAGCTGACAAGGCACAGCACTCGTGATCTCCAAGTGAAGCATTCCAGCATGCTTCTCTTTTGAGCATCTTCCTGAACCTCTGAACATACAAGCAACTTCCATTTGCTGCCAATTCTATGTATGAGAATCCTTTCTGTGGCTCTCTAAAGATTCAGTGTTACAAACCACTTCTGCCTTTAGTTTAAAAGTTTCTTCCATGATCCAGAGGCTTAGGATATATACTCAGAAAGTCTTCACAGCTTTCAAAACAGCAGCTATCACCTTTCAGACATCACCCACATTTGACAAGATCCCCTCTCACTACTGTCATACTTAAGGAGTTTGCTACTAACTTCCATGTTTATACTAAAAAAGGGAAAAACTGATAATTGTTGGAAGGAAAGACACTCCAGTAATCTGTTATGTTCCAGAATCCCCTACTCTGAATCACAGCAGGACTCAATGACCACAGAAAATACCTGTTTTAACTCTCACACTACAGTAAGATTCAATCTGTAAAGAAAAATGCAGCATACTTCTGCATTTGAAGTACTAAATAGATCACTTTGTGAAAACAGGAGAGCAGTATGAAAGCCATTCCCAAGCTTTATATGCATTTAGCAGATCTGAATGCTAGAACATTTGAATCCTTTATTTCCAGCAAAAACAGGCACTGCATACAACAGAAACCCATTGAAACCAAGTTTAGCAAGCCTAATATACACCTCTGAAATCAAAGCCGAAAGCTGAAGTCTGTTCATAGAGCTGCCTGTATCCTCCTTCATTTAATCACATTTTTCTTCTTTCCAAAGTCACCACGCCATGTGAGAGCAAACTGGTCTACGATATAGCCTTTACCTTACCTCTCCCTTTTCAACTGCCAGAATCTGACCATTTGTTTCACCTATTTAGGATGACATGTCTTCATTTTTCACCAAATTCTACTTCTCATCTAGCCCTGTTGTCATGCAATCCATGAGCTGATGACTCCAGCTCAGCTGTTTTTACCCCCTCCTCAGCCCCTTGCTCCTAAGGAAACCTCTAGACAGCAGCCTTACTCCTGAGTAGCTCAGAAGGAGGATGGAGCTTGGTGCAGAACAGCACCACCTGCAACCAACTGCTGCTTTCCTCAGTGACCGCTCAAGTCCTCCCTCGGCATCCTGCTCATACACACTGCTCATTCTGCATGCAGGCTTGTCACTGGGCATAAGGCACCACCACAATCCAGTAGCAAGGCTGTGATAAATCTCTAGCAGCTCATTTTCCTCTTCTCAGCTTAAAAGCTGCCTCTGCTTGAGCAACTCAAGCTAAGAGCTGGGGATGAGATGTGATGTAAGCTCAAAGTATCAGAATTAGGTTTGATAGTTAAAGGTTACTTCATTTGACACCAGAAGAGACAGCTAGGGCAAAATGAAGTGTGCTTCACATTAAAATTTTTCCACAGGCTTTCATGGTTTTGCAATAAGCCACACAGATAAATTATGGTTATATTAGTCTACATGACAGGATTCAGAGAAAGAGATGGTATTCTCCACTTTACATTTTTGAAAACAAGCATTACACAACCAAGACACAACTGTAAAATGCTGCAATCTGAGTGATGAGGAAGCAAACTTAAATGCAGGTGCGCTGTCATTTTCAAGCTTCTAAAAAGCCTGAAACTTGCATAAAAAGCCACAAAACATCAAAACAAGTGTTGCAGAAAGCCTTCTTTTTTTTTTTTTTTTTTTTTTTTTCTCCAAAGAAAAAGCTTTCCACAAAAAGGCTTGTTGATTTTCATAAGAAAACATTTGGGTGTTCTAATGTCCCCTGTTCCACTGAGTAGCTTGTCATCTCAAGACTAAAATACTGGAAAGTCACAGCTTTTGCAAGCTATATTCAGCTAGCAGGTTAAGAAAGTTTGCATCAGACACAGCACAAATTGCCCGTGGCTTGTACTTCATCACCAGCAGATCAACTTACTCATGGGATTCATAGGGCGCAGACCTTGGGGTGACTGTCCTTGCTGCTGATTCTTCACTTGCGCCTGCGATTGCGCCTGCATCTGGTTCCCTTGGTAGGTGAGTCCGAGGGCTGCATAGGCTCTCTCGATGGAGCTGGGGTCTATCTGACTGGTAGTGTTTATGCTGGGTGTCGTCTGCTGCCCCACGCCCACGGAGCCCGTGTTTGCAAGTCCCACCGCAGCTCCGCCCAGCAGCGCTACAAGAGAGATGCCAAGTTCTTCAAGACAGCAGAAGACAGACAAAGTGCAAGAGGATAGGGAAAGAAGGCAGGACTACTCTTTGATCAGAGCCAAAATGTCTCCTCCTAGTAGCACATGTTAGAGGCCTGGAAAAGCTGTCATGAAACAGTGGATGGCAAGTTTTGCAACCATGTGCTGTTTTCCCCTTGAGCTGCTGAGAGCAAATCCCACTTCAGTATTTAGGACAAATTCGCTCAAAACAGAAAGCAGAGGCAAATCGTGTCACAGAGGCTGAAAGGCAGAGGATCACAACCCTTCTGAGGCCTCCCCCATCGCTCCCCAGAGAAATACTCCAGCTGAGGCAAGTCCTGAGAGTATCACAAAGTAGCATGAAGAATGGAGTAACAGCATAACAGGCAGTACAGTGAGAGAAATCTCAGAAAAGATTTTGGAATGAAGACCAAGGGACAAGAACAGGAGGAAAATAGGGTCATCTGATGCAAACATACAGAATGAAGACAGAAGAGCATGGGTTAAGGTCATTAGGGCTGGAATGGCACAGCTCTGTGAGTGCACAGATGTGTGCACATGTGCGCACACACACACGAGCCTCTTTTTCAGAACCTTGTCAGCTGGAAGAGGTGATAGAGAAGGGCAAATCAAATGGGTAACAGACAAGCATCACTTTTTCTTCACCTTTCCCACTCTCCTGCCTGGAAAAGCTTAAAGTTAGAAAGCTTTCAGAAAAACCCAACAGAGGGGGAAATATGTTCTGCAACTCCAAAGTAAAACAAAAAATTGTATTACTTGTTCCCAGGTTGCACTAGCACCCCTATCCTCAACTGGGTCAAGCAAATAACATAAAACATGCATTTTACAGTTCATCAAATACACATTAACTCCCCAAAAGACTCACATTGTTGGTTTCTTTTGTCCCCAGCGTTTTTGAGAGGCAGACATACAGGACAATCATGTCTCGTACAGTTCTTCCAGTGCGAGATGATTTGTCGGGAAGACGCGCAATGTGCCACTGAGAAAGAGAGGGGATGAAAATCCTTTAGAAACTACTGCTAACATCTCTGCATGGTCAACAAAAATCTCAATAGGAGCAGCTATTTCTCTCAGGGAACACCTCTACATCAACAAGAGTTTAACAAAGTGTTATGTGAAGCACTTCAGCACTAACCAGCCCTGCAAATGCAGCTAGACCGCTGCAAGTACTCATGCTGGCTCAATTAAAGCTTTCTTCGCAGCTTTATGTTAAACATCTAAGAATACATGTTCATAGCTCCATGGATATAGCCTATATATGAGCAATGAGTACACAGTATCAGCAGCTGTCACCACCCAGAAAAGCCTAGACTACCACAGAGGTAGATCCCAGACTTTCCTTGGCAATGGGAACAGACTAAACATTCACCAGTGCCAGTAACAGATAAATTCCTGGATAGCTATTGCTTGACATTTGTCCCTTCCCTTTATGGGAAAAGGGCAGATTCCGACCTACAGATTCCTACTTTCTGTTTGCGCTTATCAAAATATAACAATTAAAAGGTGAGTTTCACAATTAAGCACAAGACCTTCACTCATCTTTGTGAAACCTTTCCTCTCTAATTTGCTTATATCTTAAAATCTCAGAAGTTGTTTATGATTTCTATTCCTAAGGGGGCAGAAAGGATACAAAAAAAAAAAAAAAAAAAATCTACTCCCCACTTCCCAAGCCACCCCTAGTTCCCCATAATGTTTAATAATATAAATGTTTAATAACATTTCTCCACTATCTCTTGCTAGTCTTCTGGCCCTGCAAGTGGAAAGCACATCTATAGAGCCACTCATCCTCCACTTACCCTGGCAAGATTTGCCAGCCTGACAATGTGTCATGTGGTTCAGGACATTCTTCATGGTTCGGCAGTGAGGGAGGTTGCACTGTCGCACCTCTCCGTTGGCCTGTTCTCGCCGCTGACACTTGTGAGCATGTAAAAGCAGCACTAGCTGCTGCTGAATGAGCTTGCGTTTTTCTGGATCGGCTGTTGGTGCTCCAGATCCCATTCCTTGGGAAGCTGCTGGCCCCATCCCAGCTTGCTGAACTTGGGGTGCCTGCTGCTGGCCCTGCAGGAAGCAGGAAGGAGACACCCAGAAATAAGTCCATTTAAGAGTGGTGCATTTAATAAGTAACCGAAGTACACAAGAATAAGTGCAGAAAGACAGTTTTTAGGTGTGTGATTAAGGAAATACTGTACCCATCAGTATTTCTGAGGAACCCGTATTAAATACCCATTTACAACAGCGCCAGCAAAAATCCTGCTGCCAGCTAACTACCTCGCCATGTCACTCCCTCCTATTTCTAGTTCTTGCCTGATCAACAAAAACTTACTCGATTTTGTATATGCTCACAGGTCAGGTGCTAGAACATTACTAAAAGGACTCAGACCTCAAATCTCTCAGAGGTCTTATTTGGAATCTAGAAAGAATTACATCCACAACTCCTGCATTAAAGGTAAAAAGCACCTATTAATTTCCCCTCAATTCTGGTACGCAATACCTCAGTTCTGACTGTTTCTAGAAAAGGAGAATAAAGAGGAAGTGCTGGGACTTTCTTCTATCACAAAGATCGCAAACAGGCATTATAAAAAAAAGGGGGTTGTGCTTCATCTGCATCAGAGATAACTTCAAAGCGCAACTAATTTATGGTTGAGAATTGATATCAAGTATGGCAATGCTCAGCACTTCTAAAGTTCTGTGTATTTCTCCAGGCTTCGTATTGCTTTCAGGTGATATCTGGAAGTAGAGAAGCACTTTGGGAAAGGAGAGAGGCTTACAGGCTATGTTATTCGTTTCATTTT
The DNA here is from genome assembly GCA_013398735.1 of Nothocercus julius. Classification (NCBI taxonomy): domain Eukaryota; kingdom Metazoa; phylum Chordata; class Aves; order Tinamiformes; family Tinamidae; genus Nothocercus; species Nothocercus julius. The sequence goes on along the minus strand of VZSV01000151.1, from coordinate 1,476,231 downwards.
AGTTCCATAGCCTTCAGTTCCTAATAGACTCTTCACTTCCAGAGGGTTTTAGAACTTATTTCTAGAGCTCTCAAAAGCCTCCACAGTTTTTCACAGCTCAATTACTTGCGCTCTTAAATCCCAGTTCTCCTGTAGCTCTTCAAAACTAGTATGACCCTCTCATTTTGCAAGAATCTCAAGTTACTTAGTTCCTTCAGGGACTTAGACGCTCGAGTGTGACCCTAGTTGCCTTGTTTTGCAGCCAGTCATTCTAAACATCAGCTGAGATAGCAGAAACCTTTTCATTCCTAGGTCCTCCCGTGCAGCAATTTGCCCTTCCAATAGTTACAAACTCTGCTGTGAACACAAGCTGGACAGTTGGGATCCAGAACAAAAAGCTTCTGCTGTTTCTTCATTAGTCCGTACGGCCGCTTAATTGTACTAGACTACCAGGTGTTTCATGCTCCACTTCAAAAACACTAAATAAAATTCACGGGACTGAATTTTAATTCAATGGTATAAAAAGTTGCCTGGAATGTTTTTCATTCATCAGTAATTACTAAGATCAAGACACTGACTTCCAAGGAGACAGAGAAAAAGCTAAGATTGCAGCTTCAGGAAACCCCAAGAAAACAACCCTTAACACAAAACTACGTGGAGAGGAAGGGACCCATAGAACCAACCACAGGATGGGTTACAGGGTCCCAAAGGCTGGGAGTGACCAGAGGTGTTCAAGCAGATAGAAAACAAAAACAAAAGTTATTTTTCACTTTCTATTAGCAGGGTTTGAAAGGTAAAGATTGAAGACTGCAGCTTATCAACAGAGAAAGCACAAATCAACTTTTTCCTCCAAGAAAACAAACAAACAAACAAACAAAACAACAACAACAAAAAAAACTTTTAGGATTTGGAGCAAGTGCCTTATGCAAGGATTCAGAGGATGCCTTCACAGTGGATATGACAGCTGCAAAACTGTACCATGGCAAAACTATAGAGCACTACATATTGCTCCATTTTGGTGTGCTACAACATTTGCTGGAGACACCTTTCACTGTACTCACCATATTAGGCATTCCTGCCCCAGGAACTGGCTTCTTATCCATTGGGAACTGCTGTAAGCTGTTCTGCAGCCCAGCTTTATTCTGCATCTGAGGCCCGAGTCCACTGGCTCCCATCTGTTGCCCAGTATTCTGACTATACGGCTGGCCATAAGGACTGGGATTGCTCATCATTCCCATCTAGGAATTAAAAGGGTAAGAAGGCCAAGTGAGATAACATAGATCACAATAAAAGGCAAATGAAAGCTTAAGAAAAGCAAGACCAAACACAGCTATGAACCAGGAGTCACACGATACTAATCCACATGCTTCCTTTGCTCCCTTGTTCGTGTGTCTTTGCACCAACTCCTCCATCTAAACAGAGTGAGGCCAACACAGCAACCTTTGAGGACATCTTAGAACTGGTCTAACGCTTCTCTTTCACAACATTTTTGTTCAACAGATCCTCATTTCACCTTTCCCCAGCACAAATCTGTATCATGGACTATACAGCTCTGAAGTCTGGAGCATTTTTTTTCTGCTCTCTACATCTGTGCAGTCTCCAAATGAAGACAAATACCTCCTTCATTCATATCAGCAGGGTTTATCCTAAATGCCTCCCACCCAACTGTCAGCACTCCCACAGCTCCTCTCCAGACAGCCATAACAAGTCCACATTTTCAGTATACAACACAGACTTCAGAGCACATCACAGACACAGGTAACACCACACTCAATCACACATAGTGCTTGTTGGCAACTGCAAGTACTAGAGGTCAAAGGGGATGGTGACAGGGAGCTCTGCAAACTAAACTACTGAATCCTTCATTCACAGAGAAAGGAGCTTCTTATTTCATACAAGAGTTATATATCCCCTTCTGAAGTATGCATCAGCTACTGCATATTCAAGAGTTTTAACACACCAGAACATGCAGCCTGTTGCCTTGGAGAACTAAAACACAGTTAGGGTCAACCTTGCCAACAGTGGCAACATTTTTTTCCCCACTCTTTGCCTTCCCATCTATTTTTCACAGAAAATTCAGCTTTCCAACACTAACCTCTAACTACGTTATTGTCATTACTTAGGCAGGACCCTAGAAGAGCTGTAACTCAATAATAAAGGCATGAATTCAAGAGATATCCCACTTCAGCTCACGTTAGTCAGTTTAGCATTTTATTCTATTCTAGACATTATCTTCCTGCCTCCAAAGTGCATGCAAGCTCCTGTGGCAGGCTGATTTCCCATCAAGCCTATATTTGTTCTCAAACTCTCTTTCCCTCGTAGAAACACCTTGTTTCTGCTACTCACCAAGCTTCTCCAACTCAAAGAAAAGTAACCCAGGTATTACCTGCAATTAGCCAAAAACTATTCTCCTCCAGGTGTGCCAATCCACTGTTACAGCCTTCAGTTTGCATTTACACAATGCAGCAGTCAGGCACATGTTACTGGAGACGGGACACAAACCTCATCGAAGAATCTGCCACTTTAGATACCTGATGTGTACAAAGCAAACTCCCCCTCCATGGAAACAGTAACCGTAATCTCATAGCACAGCACAATTTATTAGAGAGCCAATGAAGGATCTCTGCACTGAGTAATATGCAAGCAGAACAAAAAATTTAATTTCTTCCTCACTACTGCCACATCTCAACTGAGATGAAAATCCGTGCGAAGACTGTCTAGGCAGCTGGAGCCAAAAACAAAACAGGTAGGAGTCAAAGCCTTCCCACCTCTCCCTTGGGAAGAGACCTAATAAGGTCTTTCCTGTGTTGAGCAGAAAAGGGGAGGGGAGAGAGCCAGGGAAAAGGAAATACACTTCAAGAACACTTCCTGTGGTCACTGTTGCCTCAAGTTGTCCAACAGGTTTGTGAGTTAGTGAAGGTCCGACAGTTAGAATCATTTCCTTAAGAGAACACAATAAACTGTTTTCCTGTAGGACAGTCTGAGCTCTTTGGTTCCAGAAAGGATGAAATCAGGTAAGTACTTAAGGAACAGATAAGCAGACAGTTTTGAAGTTCATTAATTTAATAATAGTTACCTGTCATCTGGGAGAGAAGTGCATTGGGTATAGGGTTTAAGCACAGACTAAGCTAGCCACCACTAATGCTGCATGCGTCCAGGTGACTTCTGTGATTTATGCTCTCAGTCTCAGAAAAAGCCTAACTGACCGTAACCAGGGTTTGAACAGCCCACCTTTTCACACCTGGGTGTCACAGGAAGAACTGAACCACAGAGATGAGACCACTGGGGACTCCAGACATTGTGCTGAAGGACATGGAGCCACCATGGCCTGATGAGTCAGCTCTGTTACAACTGCAGAGGAAAAAGAAACCTAGACTTGCAAAAGCACTTTCGCTATGCAACCAGAGACTGAAGCTTTCTGATGAAACATGGGGATGAGGCTTTGCCTTTCTATCTGCATTACAGCTGAAGCCTCCTGTAAACTTTACATGAAGTTTCTGGCTTTTTGACAAACCCTAATAAAAGTGGCAGAGTGCCACTCCTCTGATGCTTTCTCAAGCAGGAGCCAGGGGTACTGCCTGGGGTACAAAAAGCCCCTCAAAGAAAAATCTTTCCACGGCACAAGGCAGTGCTCCGTCCTGCCTCAGGCTGGGAGCTTCTGCCCATCCTGTCAATGGGTCTCCCCTTCGCCCCACTGCAGTTGGGGACACAGAGGCAGAAGACAATGTGCCCAGCTCAGCGTAGCAGGGTCCTGACAAGAGTAATTCCCAAATCCCATGCTCAGGCTGCAGGAGAGGCAAATGCCAGGGACCAGGCTAGAAGGTAAGCATTTCAGACTGATCCTGAGGACCACGTATTCAGGCATCACCTGAACAGGCTGCAAAAGCAAATGGCTCCAGGTCTCCTGGAACAAGTCTGCAGCCACAGCTTTGCCCAGGCGAGACTGAGACCACAGGTCCAGAGCTCAGTCTTGCAGCAACACTTTCCTAGTCCAGCCATCGCAGATCCACTAACCTGACATCTGCAGCGCGGACCTTACTCTAGACTTAAACAACAGAAAGGTCCCTGGGGAGATTCCTCACAGCAACGTCACGCGGCCAAAGCTTTTCATTAGTGATCCTGGCACAAGACACATGCTAACGCCAATTGCTCTGGCATTATTGGGAAACACCAATACAACCAATATGAAAGTATCCAAGCGGAAGAAATGGATGATTGAACGACTAGAGCTACCGAAGCAAGAAAAAAAAGAGTTCTCCTGGAAACCGGAAGTTCATCAGCTGTAAACAACCAGAAGGACTTTGCCACCCAGTTCTCTGTCATGCAACTGATGATCTATTTGGAGGGGAGTGGGGGAAGGGAGAGATGTAGCCAAGTGAATAGCAGCCAGAATAAGGCAGCACTGGTTCCATGGCCCAAAACAAGCACGAGGTATCTGCAACAGCGTACACAGACACACAGCGCTGAATCACTGCCCTCCCTGACTCTGAGCTACCTCTACACTCCTTCCTGGCCTACATCACTCCCCTGCTCTCCTCACAGCTCTTCTCTGTTCATTATTGTTTCCCTCCCTCTCTTCAGCCTCAACTCTCAACACATAAGGAAGGACTTTACACACACAGAAAAGCACAAAAATGCAAAACACAATAAGGGAAGAGCAGTCTGAGGGGATAAAAGAACAGGAAGCAGACAAAGAAGAGGAGAGCAAGAGAGAATGATGGCTAATAGAAGGCAATCACAAATGGTTAATCCTTCCAAACACAGTACAAAACAACAGGCTCAATTTTCTTTCCTCTAGCTGAAGCAGTGGCTGCCACTACCAGAACGGTGGCAGACACACATCTCTCTCAACATATCAAAGACGTGGATGACAGGAGAAGTCCAAAAACGCATGCCAGTTCACCAGCAAGAACAGCCTCAGATAGGGAGAAGCTTCTGAACATGCCTATCTCGCAAGAAAAACTTTGGAAATGGAGGAAATTCCCTAAAGTTTTGCTCTGATGCCACAAAATAAAGGCCTCAGTTACTCGACCTTCTTCAGAATCAATCAACAGTACTTCCAGTCATATTGTTAATACAAACCCTATTTGAGGAAGAAAACTTGGCTACAGCAACACAAATGGAAACAGTGGAAAATTCGTAACATCTCTGTAAAAACAACTGCTTCAATGAAGACAACTGAAAGACAAAACTGGACATAAGCAATAGTACAGCAATACTCTGCTAGGTGTTCTACAAAGATGTTCAAAAGCATAAAGAAGGAAATAAACTGAATTGAGTTTGGTTACATTCTTGCAAATAAGCCAACTTTTGCAGCAAAGGCTATGTATCTCTTGTCAGGGTAACTGTAGTGCACATGCTAGTTGAAGACCACTCTTGATCTATCAAGTGTCTTTCAATGCCCACATGTTCAAAAGCAATGAAACAGCGAAGTTGATCAAATTCCAGGTTGCTATTAAAAAATACACAGCCAACACACACACGTGCGCGCGCACACACACTTCCTAACCACTGTATCATATATCACTGACCGACTGGATCCAGACATAGCCTGGCAGCAAAATTTTGCCAGTTTCTCTTGCACTCTTTCCAAGGGCTGTTATTGGCTATTATTTACTACCTTCGGTTTTCAGATACCTTTTGCAAAGGCTATCACTATTTCACTACTGTTTGGACACAAAATGCCCCTATTTACCCTAAGATCTTAACAGCTACCAAGTGCAAGTCTGTACTGCCCTGTTCCTCCCTTCTGAACAAACGCATTCCACCGCTACAGCAGGATAACATGGGCAATTACCCACTTTTCACCTCACTTCACCAAAGAGGAAAAAGCAAATGACCAGAACATGCAATTACTTTTAATGGATTGGCATCTGATCATATAAAATACACTTGGCCTCAAAGTCTAAACAGTATGTATATATTTACCTGTGGAATCAAATGGCTATAAAAATAAAGCAAACCAAGAAGGCAGCCTTTCACCCTAAAAAGGGACACGAAACACAACGCTGAATATGGTAACACTAAGAAACAGAAGCTTCTCTTTTTATTAGTAACTAATTTCACGAACTGGCATCAGCCCCTTCAATCTCTCTGCATTTTTGAACAGCAGAATTAAACAATGAAAATGAGTATATAAGAAAGTTATAGAGTTTAAGGAATCATGTTTGTTACAGTAAAACATTAAAACATCCCTTACAAATCTGAACTGCCTTCACATCCTTTCTAACAAGGGCGCATTTACTGAATTTGTGGGACATGCAAGGTAAAGTGAATAAATTCACCCGACCTTCAGATTATCTAGGACAAGAGCCTGACCACCACAAATGCACATACTCACATGCAAAATACCCTCTTTTAGTAAAAGGCTAGATGAGACAACCAGGAAATCCTCACAAGGCCCAGCATAAAAAGCAAAGAGTCGGGGTAAGGTTTTAGCTACATGTATTTCTGAAAAAAAGAACAGCTCAAAATGGGAAACACTAATTTGCATTACAGTCATGAAGCCTCACTTTGCTATCCATCTACTCCTGGATGAATCAAAAATATTCCAGATGTATAAAAATGCTTGAAAAATTCTTTAACAGTGAAAGAATCAAAGGGTTTTAACACAGACCACTGAAAACTTCATTTTAAGACTTACAGGTAAGCCCATCCTCCTTGTAACTTGCCAGCAATCAAGCACACTGAAAACAAAAACCATGCTCAGGAGAGCAAAACTTGTTATTCCTTTCCCCTCCAAAATTGTAACAGTTCTTCTTAGGCTAAATTTGCTGAGGTATTTTAAGCGGGCACTACTGCCAAAGCAGGGCTCACACCTTCCTCTGACTGGCAAGGTGTGCTCCTCTAACAAGTCCCCTCCCAAGTATGACCACTCTCTCCTGCTGATGAGCAGGAATTGGGTCAGGAAACTAATCCAAATTTTAAACTATATATATTTTTAAATGACCAGGTCAACTTCCAGCCTGGATTAGTTCTTCAACATAGTTTGTCATGCCATCAGCACATGGAAGGAGATGGTGTGCAGACAGAATCGCTTGTATGTCAGCAATCGCTTGTGTTATACATAAAACTTTGACCTTACACGGCAGGACACAAGTGGAAGGCTATGGCGAAACAAGTTAAGGTGTAGCTGAGAGCTGCAAACGAATCACTTGTGTTAGGATTTGGAATTTTAAGACCCACAAGAGGAATGTTCACAACTGGAGAAGTTAGGAACTAAATGCTTTTCTCTGAAAAGCAAACTTTTCACTCTACTCTAGCCAGTCATTTGCAAAGCGAGGAAGACCATGCTCCACCAACTCTAGAAGACAACAGGGGAAAAAAAAAAAAAAAAAAAAGGCAGAAACAAACAATTTTGCTCCCTCAACTTCAGTCACTTGGAGATCATCTTTACTATTAAAAAATATAACAACCTCCTCCTCTTGCGTGGTTAACACTGCAGGAAGCGCACGCTATTTCCTCTGTAAAAATCACGTCGGATGAGACGCCTCGGCTTTACTGAAAGACACTTCACAGAGGCGACTGTTGTCACCTAAAGGGACTGACCTTGGCAAGCTAACGTTGCGATAAAAGTCAAGCGCCTGGTCTTCTGGTTTTTCTCCTCCCAGAGGAGAGCTCCTGGATAACGCACATTTTCACCGCGATGAAGGCGACCTACAAAAGTTATTACACAGACTCCCACACTAGCAGTAACACACCATTAAATTTACCAATTTAAAAAAAAAAAAAAGGCGGTTAAAAACAACTGCTCTAGGGTCCTCTGTTTTCATCTACTTTTTGAAGATTCGTAGGTGGGAGCAGCCAAAGCAGATTGGTAGAGAGATAAAAACAGGCAGACATTACTGTTGTCAGATTCTGCTAACTGCACGGCATGAAGCGAAACGCAGGCTCCCTGCCAACAACCAAACCAATTGAAGACATTCAGGAATTCAGCCTCCATTTCAGACTGTTCCTTTCCATCAGGCAGTTTAAACTGCTTTAGAATGGCCACATCCACCACACATACACTAAAGCACTTTTTTTTTTTTTTTTTTTTTTTTTTTTAAACTTCCAAAATTAAGAACTCTGCTGGAAGTATTTTCTACCATTCTGGGAAAAAATGAACAAAAACAAACAAGCAAAAAACTTTATCATGGATTTGGTCCCGAAGCACAAAATGCTGCTTAGTTCAGATGTACAGTACATTTCAGAAATTAATACTACTGGGAAGCTAATTTAGTTTTAGATTGTGTCAGCTGACAGCTTGCTTTTGCAGACACAGATTTTATTGCTCCTAGGTAAACTAGCTTGTAATAGCTCGTAACCTTACTTTTCCTAGATAAATAAGGATTAAGATGGCAATTTCACCAAATAGGTCATTTTTTGACTTCTAAGCGCAGTTTTCTGAAGATTCAAAAAAAAAAAAAAAACACAAAACTTCACAGATGAAGAATAGCAACACTTCAGATAACTCCAATGCAAAAATACTTCCAAGTAGTTACATACTTATTTTCACTTTAAACTGTATACAAATGCATTTTCTACTGTATCAATCAAGCTTTGTAAGAAATACAACACTTATCAGTCAAAAGTATCTGAAGCAAATACACTACAGAATCAGCTCATTATCAGTCTCTGCAGGAACCATATTTTAGTTGAGCTCAATTTGTAAGAAATTTAAGAGAGCTTTGCTTAAAAAAAAACAGCAAAACTATTAACGTATTTCTTATTTGGAGATCCACACTGGAGTCCTCAAAATGAATCCACTTGGAAGATTTGACATTACAACTGTCCTAGTCCACGAATTTATCTGAAATAGAATTGAAAAATATGCTGTAGACATATATTAACATATGTAGACATATGTTAATAGTTTTGCTGTTTTTTTTAAATACCCACCTAAAGTGAATTAAGATGTTTAGGTATCGTCTAGACTGTTGATCAGAACACTAAGATCTTGAGAAGAAACACCTGACCAGTTTCCTACTCTTGTAAAGATATTTGTGCACAACAAGAAACAGCTTAAACATCTTGTAATTTAAAGCACTAGGTCACCTCTTGCCTTTTTTAACTGACTGATAACAACTTTCTTCGGATTTCCTGAACTGTAAAATCCTCCCCCACCAACATGTAAGAGCCTTTCTCAGCTGATTTATCCTCCTACAGACAAAAACCTTCTAAATTTTAAAACTAAAACCAATTAAGAACCATTCAGCATTTGTCTTTAGGTGTTTATGCAAGCATTGTTACCTCACAGGGATCTCTAGAGATCATCTAGTCCAACCCCCTGCTCAAGCAGGGGCACCTACTTCATCGATAACTCAAATAATGCACTTGTTAACAAGTGTGTGTGTATATGTATATATAAATCATATAAAAATCATATACAGCATTATCACATACAGTCTCTTCAAACATGTATAGGCCATTTTTCATTTCCTACAGCATAAACTAATGTTTAACAAGTCTCAAGTGACATATATTCCTGTCAAGTTTCACCAAAAGTGCACCACAACATCTCAAAGGTAAAAGAGACCTCCTGGTGTTTCTGAAAGGACATGATCCACCCTCCAACAAACAAACAAACAAACAAATCACAAACAAAACTAACAGCAGCAGTGCTAGTCAAAACTCCCATCACACTCATAACACCAGCATCACATTAGATTGGAAAATGTCCCATCAAAACCCATGGAAAAATATAAACCAAAAACGAACCCCATTAAGTTAGTTTTCAGTGCTGTTCATAAAGTTTACCGCCACAAGATTTAAAAAATAGGCCCTCTTACCCTGCAATAACCATGCCTGCACAACACCCAATTTTTGCCTCACATAGCTGCTATGAATACCACTTAAGCAATATATAAACTATTTACCATGTGATCCAGAGAGCTTAAAGAATAGAAAAAGCCCTCTACATAGACCACAGCAGAGAGAAATACTTCTTGCAAAGAGACTGACATCAAGAAGGAAGGTTATAAAGTCAAGGTTGTCTTACCTTGTTCATGGCTCCAGGCTGTGGCCCTCTCAGTCCAGCCTGTCCTCCCATCTGTGGAGAGCCTTGTTGCAGTGTCTCAGCCAACAAGTTACCAGCATTGCTCATTCCTGGATTTGGGTACGGCATATTAGGTCGCCCTCTGCCTGCTCCAATTGAACCGTTCATGACTTGCCCTTGCATTATTCCCTGTCCGTTGCCTGCTGCCAACATCCCAGGATTCATGCCAGCATTCATCCCTGTGTTCATTCCCATGCCAGGCTGATTAACTGGACTGTTTACTGTTGGCATCATTCCTGCTGTGGATTGGGCTGAAGGACCCTGGTTTGGTCCACTCGCACCCATTGCCATGTTGGGAGAAGTCAAGCCAGCCTGGGCCATGGGGCTTTTCACCATGCTGTTTAACATTCCCATTCCAGGACTGTTTTGTTGGGTTTGACTGGCCATGCCCTGGCCAGGGCCGCCAACCCCCATATTGAGATTTGGGGAACTGCCAGCCCGTAAAAGTTCAGACAGCTGCTTATGTTTAGAGGCAGCATCCTGTGCCATGCCGAGGCTCGTCTGCAACTGATTAATGTCACCACCGTTGGTGAGTCCCAGTTCCGTGGAGCTGATGAGTTCATCTGGTAAGTCATGTTCCAGATCAAAAAGTGATCCAAAATCTAGAAAACAAAACAATTTGTATGAGTTCAGAGCAATCAGCAACACCTTCAACACAAAGTCTATTTTACTAAGAGCCCAGCTTTCAATTCATGCAAGTACCAAAACTTCATTTGCTATATTCCAGTCAAATTCTCGTATCAGTTATTACTGAACATTACCCAATTTATCCTGATAAAAGTAATGTCTAAACATTAGAGAGTCTAAATCGGGTAAGACCATACTACTTCAAACACTATTTCAAACACATTTATGTTGAATGATCCACTGGGTATCTCAAAACGTGAACTCTTGTGAAATGTGAGGAAAGGAAGGAAAAAAAAATTAAAAATCACAGAGATGGTCAATGGAATTAAACAAATCTTATAAAAAACTTAAAAGTTGATGAGAATGCACTGTCCTTAACTTTGGAAAGTACTTACTATCTATTTATAAAAACAATAAAAAGCAGCATATTGATTAATCTTCCACATCCAGTCATTCCCAGTACAGAACTGGGAAATCCTACGGAATACCACTGGATGGTCAGTATTCTTCCTTACACAGAGCATAGTCAGAAACCAATCTAAAGCAACCTTCCTGCCTGTGAAGCTGTGCAAAAAAAGTACGATATTAAAAATAAACCAAAATCACATCACCATCACAAACATCCTTGCAAAGTTATCCCCAAGAAAAGAAAGTGGGGAAAGACAACTTATTTGGGATATGTAGATTTGAGAATATTGCACTGTGCCCAAGATCAATTTGCTCAAGAAAACAAGAAGCTCTTGGATCTGCAGACCTACCGTGCACCTTGATCTTGATATTTAACCTATGTCAATTGAAACAGAAATTATCTAAAACAAACAAAAACTTGCCTTTCGGAACCTGAGAATATACAGCAGTGGATCATTTTTTTAAGTTCAACTCTTCTAATAGTTCACCAACACTTTCCCCAGAAAGGTCGCTTTATGGATGCTCTGTAGGAGGTATCGCATTTCAAAACCTGCAGATCTAGACAATGATCTAAAATACTAATTATTTCAGCTACTGCAACAGCAATTAAAGGAAAGTGTCGGTGACTTCTAGAGAAGATGGCAAGACCACCTGTTTGAAATGTTAATGGGAAAGACTGAACTGCATGCAAGTCAGAAAAGCTGACCTACAAAAGAAGCCAGTGAAAATCTTGCATGAAACCATGGACCAAACTGTCAAACTTGAAGACTAACAGAATATTTACAACTTCACAACTGTTAGTACAGGTAAGATCCTAACTTTTAAGAATTCTGAAAACACGGCAGTGGGCTGGCAAGAAGGTGGGATACCAAAATAGAGATTTTATAACTCCATTTATATATTCATCATTACAGAAAAATACCAGGAAATAATAAAAAAGTCTACTGAACAACTGTTTTGAACTCCTAAAATCAGTTATCCTATTCTAGTATCTTCAACAGGGGAAACCTTGTGCCAAAAGTTACACTCTATACTATATATTAAGGTCTCATCCCTCAGCTGCCTCTCCAGTATTTTCAGCATGATTACTCCTGAAGATTCAGAAGTGCAGGAAGAAGATGTCATCTAGAAAATCTAAACTAGCACAAGCCCTGTACCTACCACGTAACCCTACTAGCAGCACACAGTACCATGGCATCCCAAGTTCCGTGCAAACTCATGAACAGGAAGTAAAATGGCAAATTAAGGTTTTTTAATTATCTTCTCAGAAGGCAAAAAATCTAAAGCTATGTACAGAAGCAAAAACTAACTCAGCAGCATTTCTATTATTCACTCTGTCCATCCAAAACTAAGACAAAAAGATAAATACATCTTTTTCTCTATGAGATCAAAATTATGATTTTTTTAAGTCTGGAGGATACATAATAGGTTTTCCTGAAAGAATACTGGCAGCTACAACCCAAAAACTTAAGAAGTAAATAACACCAAAGCAACAAGCCATACGCCAATATACCAGGGTTAGTTTGCCCTTTGCATAAATCTCTTCCAAAAGATAAACTTGAAAGTCTTTACCCAGTGGAAGGAGGGGAGAGAAGGGAAGGGAAAAAAAAAAAAAAAAAAAAGACATAACGTTCAGTTGTCCACTCAACTATAAAGATGTATTTTTACCCAATTGCCAGGAGGCAGAAGATTTTAGGTACAAGACTGAAACATGAACAGTCTCAGAAGACCATACCAACAATAATGCTCTGTGTGCGTATACCAAGAGTTTCGAGGCTTCTCACATTCTTTTGCATATAACGCACAATCTAAAGCACACGAGAAAACACGGAGAGTTTTATCTACAGCCAACCCCAAAATTGACCAGACTAAGCCAGACAGTTCACAGACTGTATCAAGATAATGGCAAATACATTTGCGCAGGAGCCTGCAGCACAGCTTCAGAGAGCAGTGATAAATACCCAGAGAACTGATTGACTTTCCAGTACCCTAAATCCACTGTGAGCCTTACAGTCTTTTTCACTAAGAAGACACGTAAAGATTCCTAACTGAAATGCAAAGCTGGGAGGCAGAAGGAAGGAATCAGATTTGTCCTGCAAATGTTTGCCCACCTGATTCTATATTCCAGGATCTCCAGGGATATACCCAACTTTGCCAGACATAGCAAAGGTGGAACATAACACAACAGGCACAAGCTGGCCTTAGACTTCTCTCCAAAAATCCAGTAACATCTGTAACATTCAGCAAGTGTTAAAAAAATCCTGCTCCCATGAAAATGATACAGTGCAATTCCAATGTAAGTTAAGAGTATTATTAAGATACTTATTTTCATAAGTAACACGAACATAGAGAATAGATTACTACTACCATCTAAGCTTACAAGGAAGGAAAGTACCTCCATTAAAAAAAAAAAAAAAAAAAGTAGGTAATCAAAGTATTAACTTGAGGTAGTCTCTGCATACAAAGACATACAATTATCCTTTTTAGGAACTGCTCACTAGTGATACATTTAAGTTAGTCTTTCTGTAGAGAATGGAGAAAATGACGCAGCTTGCCCTGGCAAGTAGCAAAAATACTGGACAGAAAAGACACTATATAGAGCAAATCTACTTTTTCCACTGGCACTCCAGCTATTACTTTAGTCTATGAACTGCACTCTAAAATACGGGAAAGCAACCTAGGGGAAAACAAAAAAGCCCGTTTCTTAACTTATATGTTGCTTATGTGTTGCATGCTATGGATTTTTTGTTAGTTTTGGCACCTACAGATCAGGTATAGGTTGGAAACTCACCCAGCATCAAAACTGGCACTAAATTAGAATGGATTTTGACTGAGCAAACAAAGCCCTTAAATCATTAGGAAATCTGTGCCCTACAAAACATGTCCTTGCTAACTCCTTAGCAGAGAATTCTACATGGGGACTCAAGCAACACATCAGCTTCTCTTGTACGCTGTCTAGTTTACAGTCACGTTTCAGCAGTTCTTTCTCATTTCTCGGTTAAGATAACAGACTTTCATTCACCTTTGAGGATAAAATAGCCATTTCTATCAACAGAGAGACTATCTGGTTCTAGCAAGGGACTGGAGTGGATAATCTTATTTTTCCTAAGAACTTACTTATATGCTACAAGAGAGTCCACAATGCTCTAGACTCTGGTAGTGCATCCACAGACTCAAGAGAATTAAGTGTTCAGCCTCAAAGGAGAGTTGGCAAATCTGAAGGCCCAGCAACATGTGTGATCAGCAATGCCAGCCCAACCCTGCATGCCACTCATTCAAGATGACAGCTTACTCCAATGCTTACCTTGCCAATGGTCTTGCAGCAGGTTAAGAGATGCTTACGGTTCTGTCTCCTGTTCTTATTTATTACATTATACTCTGGACACACACATATTAAATTAAAAAGTTGCTGGTGTTGCAGTATTGACAAAAATCACACATGATACTGGACTAGGTATCAGGCACAAAATCTTTGCTGTGCTTCCAAACAAAGAGTAACAGCAAGGTGCTGAGGCTCATACCTTCCAACATGAAAGCTATCACGGAACTGGAGAGAGCCTAGATGTAACAGAGGAAATGCCCAGAGGACACAACCAATATCCCAGAGTAGCAAGCTATTCAGGCTTGCAGTTGAGCATCAACACTACGTAGCGGAAAATTAAGGAGCATTGACTAAACCGCCCCAAAAAAAAAACAAAACAAAAAACCAGAGAACTCAATAAATAGACAGCAAAATTCAAAACAAACAAAAAAAATCACTTTTAAAATCACTTTTTCCACAAGACAATGCTCAAGTATCCATAAAAGCACAGATGCAAAACCAAAGATGGAAGTTAAAATACTTAATGAATTTGAAGCACAGATATAAAACAAAGTGCTACCCACAAATGCATTTGAAATGGTTAGGAGTCAAAGAAGTCCTTACAAGGTTACCGAGTTGTAAATAGTGATGCAATCCACAGAGATACTGCACGTGACTAGAAGGAAATTGATGCCAATAAGAAGGACACACAGCAATAACGTATAGAAGCTTCAGATCTATCTATGCAGGGACAAGACCAAAGGATCACCTAACGTAGCTTTAATTCAAAGCTGCCAGATGGAAACTTTTTTTTTTGTCAATTCCAGAGACGAAGTAGAAGAAATGCTCAATTTAAAAAATAAACAAATAAAAAATCAAAGCATAAGGTCGCAACAGATTCAAGATGTAATATCCACTTCCTCCTCCAGAACAGCAATATATGCACTCCATTCCCTACAGATAGTGGTGTTCACTTTGTCTTCTTAATGTCTCTTCACATTTAAAATCCGTAATTCTCTCAATCTTTCCTTATACAATTAGACTTTCAGTCCCCTCTCATCTTATCTGCTTGCAATTTTCCAGTTGGTCTGTGTCTGACTTGCAATGCAACAGAAAATTGGGCACGCTATTCCACCAAAACCTGAGCCAATGTCCAAGAAAGAGGGGGAGTCCTTGCTATTTACTCTTTGCTACCCTTCTCTTAGCCCAGTAAAGTGTGGAGTTTTGGTTTTCCAGAACCACACAACTTGCGTTCAAAATTGTGATCATCAACAACTTTTTAATTTTAATTAACACTATTAAAGTAAAATAGCTGGTTTGCTCATTGCCGACACCTGTATGAGCACATGGATCATTGCCATCCAAGGATACCGCTTTCGATGGAACCCTGCTAAAATTACAGCCTCGTTCCGAACACGAGTAGTCACCTACTATCTCAGCAAGCTTCAGACAGATGAGCAGAGGTTCGGGTAGGGAACACACTCCATTTACCACCATTCCTAATTTTCTGCCATTGTACAAGGCTTAATACAGACATGTTCAGACATTTATTTAGGGGATGGGGAAAAAGAAACATACAAATCCTAAGACAGACAACAAAAAGACTCCTTGCTGATGGATGTGAGAGAATGTTGGCATACTGTATTTTGGAGTTTTTTTTTATTTAAAGTCCATTACAGAGAAGGCTTTGCATGTGAACCCTCTGCAAATTCATTCACCTAAAGATTTAAAAAAAAAAAAAAAAAAAAAAAAAAAAGGATCTTGTCAAACTATTTTAAGGCTCTACTGCCTGAAGCTGTAGCGCTAACTTTAATCTACTAACTTGATTCAAGACAAAAGGGGAAAAAATGAAGAGCTCAATACATTATTAGTCTAGACTCAGCATTACAACTATTTCTTCCAAAATTCTAGTTCATCAATCTCTATACAACCCTAACCATCCCTCACTCCCTGAAGCACAACTCTGACACAGAACTCTTCATTGCTCTTTCTGCCCCATCAATCGAGACTTTCTGTTTTGTATTTCCGTACTTAGATAACAAAGATCTTCACTTTAGAGCTTTGCTATTAATTCTGTTCTAAGAAACTGGTGAAAAATTGCCTTGTTTCCTGGCAGATCCAGAAAAGACCTGATGTTTTTCCACCACATCAAGGAATTTAATATAATTGCTGATAAATTTGAAGCTTGACTACAAACAATAACAGCAAATAAATCCCAAAAAGACATATGCAGCCATTCTGAGAGAGCACTCAGAATCACTGGATGACAAAAAATGCAAAAGCATGCAACAAGTCATGCTGAAAAGTTTAGGTACAGTTTTTGGAAACAAGGTTTGCTGGTTAGAAGTCCAATTATGTAGCTATGGAGAGTACATATTCACTACTAGTTACAACTACAGAATTATTTTAAGTTACTTTTTTTTTTAAAGATAAAATATCATTTTGAAAAAGCAACAACTTATTGCTCCGTATCTCTCTCAGCTTTGTCTTGAACTTTATTCTTTCATCCACTTTTTTTTTTTTTAAAATCTATCCTAATATCTATTTTGACATTGGCTCAAACACACTAACTTTTTTAAAAAATAGACGATTTTATTCAGAAAAAATAATATAGAAGTTGAATTAACATCTGACCCAAAGTAGCATGAATAGAAGTCAACTTTATTGGACTCTGGATAGTAGCTGATTTTGCAATTTCAGAGAAGCTCTACTGTTTTATATAAAGCAGTATTTATGACAAACTGTTTTCATTTTCATAAACATATTCAAAGTGCTTTTAAAGTGGAATTTATAAGTATAAATGATCACAGGTGCTTTCTCTTTGGTTTCAGTACTGGAAATTGATGGTTATGATTCTGGATTTTTTGTTTGTGTATTACAGAGAAATGGAATTGGTATAATCACATGAAAAGGACTGGGTGCAAGAATCAAGAGAGTGCATTTTATGTTGTAAGATTTACCTAAGGAGCAAGTTCAGAGACACTGTTTCTCTGAAAAGAACATATTTACATTTTTATGTAATACAATGTACTGTCTTGCAGTGACTGATGACCCAAATAAGATAAAGTTTTTGAATTTTTTTTGTTTTGAAAACACTGAAGTAAATTTAGCTCAACACACAGTCAATCATTTATTTGTGAGCATGTTGCCATCTGCAGAAATCTCACTGTGTTACCTTTAAACCTAGTGAAAAGTCCTATACTGGTATTCTTATTCCCAAAACTATCCTGTGTATGTCCCCAAAATTACCAAAACACTACTTTTAAGTTACTTACTATGGCTCTGTGCTATCATTAGGTAGTAATGCTGGCATTTCAGTAAGTGCTGGACCACAATGAAAATAAAACTGGAAAGTTAGTAACAGCTTGTTGGTCTGCTACACTGCTGGACAAACAAAGGACACTGGCATATAGAAAATGAACACACACACACACATCTAAAATGAAACTGATTCTGTGTGTTGGTGGAAGAGATTACAAATCAGTTTTGAGAAAAGAAAGTTCTTTTCATTGCAAAGGTAATACCAACTTCAAAATGATGCCGTCTGCATACACAGTTACCAGAAAACTGTCCTTTTGAGTCATAGTGACTTGAATTCATTCAACTTTACTCCTATGTAAAAGCAGAAAAACAATGCTGGACTTATAAACAGACAAGCATACACACACACCACTTATACAAATTTAATAAAAAACAGAAGTCAGCAGACTAAACTTCTTCATGTTGAACCAGTAATTCCCAGAAGCGAAATGATATCGAGGAACAGAGAAAAGGCAGGTTAGCTTCAGCAGAGTTTATATGGAACAAACCAAGTATTAGTATTACGTCAGAGCTTTATTTTTTATTAGAATCCTAAAGAAAAGGGGAATTTGACTATTCAGCTCATTAACACAGTACAAGAAGTCATCCATTCACTTGTGTTTGAGAGTTCTTCAAAGCAAGAAGCAGTAGTTTTAAAAATGCCTCCTAAAATGATGCCCCTTCCTAAGGCCTGTAATTCTTCAGCTCCATCATGATTCTTCATAACGCCTACAAACAAGAAACTAAATATGATTTTCAAAGCTCTACTTTTGACAATTCAGGGATAAACACGATATAGAGGTGACCTGCACCAACAGTAGAAAAAAAATGCAGATTTGTTCCATTCCATCTCACCATTACCAATAACATAAAAAGTACAGTTTTTGAAGAATCTATGCCTAGAAATTTCTCCTGTGACAATCCTAGTTTAGACCAAACTTTCATGTCCTTGCTGCTTCTGTAAACATCACTGATATAATCATGAGTTACTATGATGGGAGCTCAGAATTCAACTCTTGACAAGTTTTTCATGAAAAAAGGGCTTTAAGATAAATATAACATGTCGAGTTTTAAAAGATTTTTTAAAGGCAATCATATGCCACTCCATCTTATGGAAATACTATTTAAGAAAAGAAAGTCATGTCTCAAACATGCCACTTACTGTTCAGGGAGAGGATTTCTGCAAATAAAATTGCCATAGTTCAAGTTCTACTTGTTGGTTTCATGTAACCAAATTCTATGTAATCAAGGATGTTTCGTCAGTGCACACAACCATATGCAGAGACAGATGTATTTTACTTCAGCCTGCTGCTACAGTTTAAGACAAGACAGAAAAGCCAAATCCTTGGAGACAGGTGTACATTGTTTATCTGTCAGTGAAAGCTACATGACAAAATTACTCCATTTGTCAAAAAACAAATCCAAATGACTTTTGTCCAAGCCACACTAGTTGGGTTGAAGTGCAAGATTAAAAATCATTACATCACTGCGCTTAAAAGGCTGCTTCTGCCAAGCCAGCTAGCAAGACAGAAGTGACACTGAAGATAACCAAACTGACTAAGGAAAAAGGCCAAAAAAAAGATGCACACTAAATAACATGAATTACAATGAAGTAACTTTTTTTTCTTTTTTGAAGTTGTACAGTTACAAGAATCCAGAATCCCTGCACTAAAAGTTTAGTGTTTATTACCAATACTTCGCAAACTCATACCACCTCCCCAAAATCATCCAAATTCACTGAACTGTGAGGAAAGTCAAAGTTCATGTGCAAAAATACAAAACTAGTCAATAGACTTTAGATACAAAACTAGTCAATAGCCTGAGGATTCTTTAAACTAAATCCTAACTCTGGCTCTGGGAGCATGAGGGACAAAAAAGGCAAGAACATAATGATTTTTTTTTCTTGAATCTAAGATTTAGCTTCCCAACAGCAACACAGGCTTTTCCCTGCCACACCAAACTTGAGAATTGGCATTTGTAAATTGCAAATGTAAACTGGCTTTCTAGTATCAACTTTTTTTCTTCACAGATGTTCAAGACCCAGTCTTACATCACAGCATGTACAGCCTTTAAAATGCTGTGTGTATTTCTTAGAAAAATTAAATACCTTTCCAAGGCTGCTCAGAAAGAGCACATATCTATGTCAAACGCATAACCCATTCTGTGAGAGGGTAAAAATAAATAGAGATGTAGCAGTTCAGAAGGCTAAGAGGTTCAAAAGCCTGTAAAGATTTTTTTTTTTTTGGATAACCTACATAACTACAAGGCAAAGATACTTATTTCCTGAACAAGCATCCACCACTAGCTTAGACATTTATCAAATGCTACACTCAATTTAACACACATGCCATCCCACAAACTCTAATTCAAGGCATCTCTCCTAACACTTAGTATTCAAAAAGAAAAAAAAAAAAAAAAAAAAAAAAAAAAAAA
>VZSV01000151.1:1434048-1449419 GCA_013398735.1 Nothocercus julius | reverse complement strand
GGGGGCGTGGCCTGGCCAGGGGTGGGCGGAGCCCGGTGGCGCTTTGGCGCACACAATGGAACGCGGGGGGCACGTAAGGGCGGGGACCTCGGCTGGAGTCACGGGGCTGCGGACGGCCTATCAGCGCCCGTCGCTCGCTGCGGCTCTTCCGCAAACTCCCCTCGCCCCGCCCCTTAAAGGCGACGCGTTAGGGAAGGCGGGGGGGAGGGGGTTGATCGCTCCTTCTTCCTCCTCCACTTCCCCTCACGCCCTGTTTTGCGTCGGCCGAAAAGTGCGCGGCGGCGGCGGCGGCGGCGCGGGGCAGGGCAGGGCAGGGCAGGCCCGATGGGCGCCCGTCGCGGTGCGGCCGTCCTGCCGGGCCCCTCTCCCTGCGCGTTCGGGGCCGGGGCGTGGCGAGCATCGAATTCCCAAAGTTCTCCCTTTTTATTCCCCCCCGCCCCCCGCTCCCGGCCCTGCAGTGTCTCAGTTGCCGGGGGCTACGTCACCGCGCCAAAGAGCGGCCCTTCTGCCAGAAATCCGCGCCGAGCCACAATGGGCCGTGCAAGGGCGGCTCGAGCGCCCGGCCCGGCCCGGCCGCCCAGCCATGTTGGGGCTCCGGGGGGATCGCGGCCCGGCCGGGGCTTTCTGCGGTCCCGAGGCGCTCGCCAGCCTCCCCCGGCAGGGAAATACCCCTTCCCGGCCTTCCCTGCGGTAATTTACTCGTGTGTTAAAAGTGCTGTGCGTTTGGGCCCTTATACATTTATTTGGTGGCTGCGATAAGGATGGAAAGGGAATGCAGGGCCACATGCCTTATTTATTTATTTATTTATTTGTTTAAAAAAGAAAAAGCTTGGTTACACGCCTTATTTATTTATTTATTTATTTATTTGAATGTTTAAAAAAGAAAAAGCTTGGTTTTGTTAAGTCCGTGCAGGCCATTTACAAAGAACGGTGCTCTGTGCATCAACCTGGTGGTGATGCAGAGCCCCAGTAAAAAACAAAATAAGCTTCTTCATGTTGATTTTTTTGTGATTTTTGGGGTTTTTTTTTAATGTGAAGCAGGGAGGAGGCTAGAGCTTGTTCTGTACCCTCGCCTTGTTCCTTACTGCTCAAGATCTGTGAGGCCTTTAAGGCAGGGAGTGCTCTACTCCCCTCCTCCTCCCCCCTTTTTTTCTCCTCCTTCCCACCCACATTGAGAATTGGGTTTTCTGCAGTTCTGCCTCCGAGACTACCAGGTGCCTGGGGAAGAGCCTGGTGTGAGCAGGAGCACAGATACTTCAGGAGAGCAGAGGGAGAGGGAGCTGGGCTTCTCACCGCTCTAGCAGTTGCCTACCAGCTTCCCTCCGTACGCAGTGCTGCGCTTCAGCTTCCCTTGTTTGGGCTTTATTTCAGGCAAGAGCCTTGTTGTCTTTCCCCGCCAGCAGTGCAAAAGGGAAAATGCAAATTGGATTGTGCTCAAACTGTTCCAAAAGTGCTTACAGATCCTGCGTGTCTTCTCCTTCCTGAAAAAGTCTCACAGACATAGGCTGGGCATAAATCTATATGTTTAAAAAGGAAGGCGGGGGGAGCCTTGCAAGAGCAATCGAGTAACAACATCGCCTTAGAAACTACAGATGATTCTCAGAATATTTTTTTTAACCTCTCTTATTGCTACTAGCATTCCTAGAAATATTTCTGTTACAGAAGTCTTGTATTACCTCCATTTATTTTGTCAGATGAACTATTTCACTCACTTGTGAGGCACTTTTTTTTTTCCACACAGCTGAGATTAGCTTTAACTTTTTTTAAAGTTGCCTTAGAATTAAAAGTTGACTCAAAAAGTCTATATAAGGTTTTCAGGCTCTCTTGAGGCCCTTAATCCATACTCCAATAAGGAATTAGTGCCAGCTTTATAAAGACACCAAGGTGCACATAAACACCTAAATACTTTTAAAAGTCTGGCCCTTACTAAACAACAAGCTTGGAGCAAAGCAGATGTTTCAAATAAAAGTTTCGTGACACTAGTTCCTATCTGGAGATTTGATCCTACCAATAGTTGCATGTGTGCCTAGTTTTATATAGCACATAGTTCTACCGAAATCTCGCTGTTCTACTCACCATAGTAAAACTAAGCACATGTGTGCTTGCTGGATCACAGCCTAGGAGATAGACATTAGAGGATTGGGTAGTTATTTGTTACTCCAGTGAGAATATCATATAGATCGGTTAGTTGTTCTTAGTTAAGCAACAGAGAAAGCTGACAAAGGAAAATGAAATAAAACTTTTTTTTTTTTTTTTTTTTTTGTGCAGGTTCCCTTCTGCTCTCTCTATGTGTCCTTAGAATGAGTTCAGTGAAGACAACATGTATCCTATCTGAACAGCAGAAAACATCTCTCCTTTGATGAATGCTGCCAAAACAGCAGATATAGCCTTAATATGAATTACAGATACATGCAATTAAGTGATACATTAGTAAAACTGCACATCTGTCCTACAAGTTCCACAATCAGAAGAATACCTTGATTCTTTTTATCTTAGAAAGTTATATCCAATTAGCTTTTCACATTAGAGACTTAAATGTATACTGAAATATGAGGAAAATAAATGTAAAAGAAGCAGGAGGAGATGTTACTTGCAATTTGAAGAAAGAAAGCCATTTAAAATGAGGGAGAGAAAAAAAAATACGGGAAGACAAGGATAAGGCAAATCAAGGTAAAACACAAAAAAAGATTTCAGCATCTGTTCACTTTGCTAACAGCACTGAGGTCATTTTAAATTAACCTCAGTACATATACACACAACATATACAACACGGCTGCTTCTAAATGCTGCCTGCCAAAATAATAACATAAAATATTACTGGAAAATCACAGTAAAAAAATGACAGAAAACACACTAAGAAGCAGATACCTGTATGAACAAAACCAGCAAAGGATTAAACAATTAAAAAGAGAGCAAACATAATAACTCTTCCTGCCTCAGCTTCTCCATCCTTGCCCTAAGAAAGGTAGGATTCACTCAGTGAAAACAGCACAGAGGAGAATTAATGAGCTCATTATTGCCAGTAATTATAGTGGTTGTTATATACTGTGAGATAACTGGATGAAAGTACTGTAAGTCTGATTAAAACAAGAACTGGCTCAAGGAAGCAATGAGAAGAGGAATGTGAGGCCTTGAACTTTTATCGTGGGATCTCATTTGGCCTTAGCTGGTAGTTAGTGAAAATTGTAAGCGTGCCCGGCAGTTTGGAGGATTATGAGAAACAAGGTAACCTCCTCCCTTGCCTTGAGAGGGATCAGCGCCACGCGCCCCAGCTCCAGCCAGGCTGGCAGGCGGAGGAGCAGTCAGCTCCCCGGGCCCCAGGGACACCCGCTCTGGGGCCTTGGGTGGCCTGTGGCCTCGATAGGAGCGATGGGATCTTGCAGAGATCCCTTCTGCCCTCCCTAGCACCACTCACACCAAGCGACATTTTCTCAAGTGAGTAGGAGCATCACACACCCCAACAAACCTGCGACCCGGTGCTCCTCTTTTCTCAGCACTCTTTCTCCCCGCAGTTTCCAGCTATATTTTCTTTTTATCCTGAACTTCCCAAGGCTCGTGCCTGAGTCCGGCAGGGAATTCCTACCTTGGCTAGCCTGCCTGCTGCCGCTGCAGATATTGCTCATGCAGCACTTTTGCTGGGAGGCAAAGGAGAAGCGTCCCCCCTCTTCACTCGAACGGGGAGATCAGTGTGGAGTGTCCTCTCGGCCCTGGTCAGAGGGGCGAGGAAACGATTTAAGGCTGCAATTTTTGCAAGTAATGCCAGGGCACAGTTATATTTCTGGAAAGCAAGAGCCAGCTGTGCCTGAGCAGAGAACATTGTTCAGTGCAGTGTCAAATCCCAGCAGCATTTTGATACAGGACTAGTTTTATTAAAACCATAAGAAGTAACCATCCAATAGTTGGTTCTTGCATCTAGCATATACATAAAAGAAAAGGCTGGCTTTCTGACAACAAGAAAAATGCTTTCAGTGCTCAAAGAAACGCAGGCTTCCTTAGTCACAGTTTTCAATAGCTGCAAACAGAGAGTTGTGTTGCTAAATGTTAAGGGCTCAGCTGTTTACCAGAAGAATGTTTCCTCCCCGGAACACATGTTTTTGCTTAAAAGAAGTTCTCCAAAACACTTTATTTCATTAGCAAATGCAATGTTATAGTTCTGACAAACATGCCGTACAATCTCCCCTTGCAAGAGCAAAAAGCAAAAGAAGACAAAAAATGACCGCTCGGTTTAGTAAAGGGTCAGAGCTACGCTGTGGATAGGAAACACCACAGCTTTTGAGGTCTGCTGATTTAGGGCTGAACTCATGCTTGGAAGTGGACCTATCCGTCTACATTTTTTTTCTTATTTGAGTTCGCATTTAAAGCACAGATGTGGAATAGCACCGCAGAATCACTAAAAAAAAAATGTCGGCATCACCGTTGCTCTGTGACTGCTCTCACAGCTTCTGGGTGAAATGACACTGAAATTAATGCATTTACCTCAGCACTTAGTGTTACAGGGACCAAAGCAAGATATTCTGGAGGGCCAGTGTGGTATTTTTAACTAAGAGCTCTTGAGCTTTCCATGGGCTTTGAGACTCTGGAGCATGAAATAATGGCCAATTTGTGGACAACTTGGTCAGCTCCACACCATATTTACATTGATCTGCTAAATATGATCATTGTGCACAGAAACTCAAGCTAATATGGGAAATCTGAGCTGAAAGAGTTATGGTTTTAGAAACGACCCAAAGGAAGCACACTGGTCACATTCCACTTACTCCATTTGACTCTGCAATCCAATGGGAAAGTTCTTGATAAGCTTTATAGCACTGTAGAAGGTATAAACAATGTGGTTTAAACTCCACTAACCTTAAGCCTAAAACATTTTTTTTTCATTTGTTCCCTGAGTTCAGTCCCACATATACAAATCCACAGTCCCTGCATATGCCTAGTTGTTTTTTCTTTAACAAGTGCATATTGTAGTATTCCTTAAATCAGCAGTGTTTTTTAAAAGCTCTGCGATATTCTTCTATATGCTGAATTTTAACATGTTGCTTGAGGTCTGCCAGCAAAATGTAAAGAATGAAAAAGTAGCATTATCCTGATTTATTAATTTTCATGCTTCAAGATGCAAAGTGAGGCCTTCGATGAGGTCACGAAAGAATTTGCTTTGCATCACAGAAATGTACTGAATAGAGAGGTTTTCAGTACAGCGGCTATTGGCCTTCTAACGAAGCTAATGGGACCCTGTTGTTCATGGGATAATACACTTAGCTAAACAACATGGTCTGAGCTGTTTTTGTAGTTACCATGGAAGAAAAAAATTCCACAGGAAATATAGGTCTGCTGTTTTTTTTATTGTTGTTTCTTTTTCCCTACATTCCTCTTGACATGATCTTGCACTTTCTTAGGCTTTTTGCCTTGTTAGGAAAGGCAGTACTTTCATGAGAGCTTTCTTACAGGCAGATAAAAGTCAATAATTAACCACAAATACCAAGAGCCAATTGATTCTAATGCAGCAACTCTGTATAAAACAATAGGGTTAATCATCAATTACTTACCTTCCTAATTTATTGGGGTTTATCCCTTCTCTTCCCAGCAGCTCCATTGCTAACCTTTAGGTTTCAGCATCCCTGAGTTGTTTTTTTGGTTTTTTTTCTCTTGCTCTCTCCTAGCAGCAGATGCCAACACCAGGTAGCCTTGGACTTTCTTTTATCATTGAGCCAAACGGGGAACATCCTCTGACCAACCAGGGCAAGAGACCCATGAGCCCTGGAGGCAGGAGCAGCAAAATGCAGATGCTGTATTGGCCCATGGCAGCCTGCTTTTCATCCTAGTGCTCTTCCATTGACTGAAGACCTCAAAAGATGGTTCTGTGGGGCAGAATCAGTTTAGGAGCTAATTTGTAATATTTACTCAGCCTCCTTTTACCATTTCAGGTGCTTCTAACCCAGAAAGGGCATGGGAGAGGGATGCTGCCGAAATTCAATACACAGAGGTCTCTTGTCCATCAGCGTGCGAGTCTGTGCTGTGGTGCTGGGTACAGAGGGATGAAGGAAAGGCCACTCAAAGTCATGTAAACCTCAGGTGCAAGAAATACGGCAAGCCTCGAAGGAATTGTTAGCGCTTTTGGGACATGTCACCATGAGCCCTGTCACAAAGCAAATCTCAACAAACTTTTCAATGTGGCTTTCAATATTCAGAGGTAAAGGACTTATATATTCAATATTCAGAGGTAAAAGAAGAAACATCTAGGGGTCTTCAGGAGAAACAGAGAGCTTTGTCTAATGATCAAAAAATTCAGCAATTTCGAAGTCGGTGTCACTACGCTTTTATCAATATTTATATGACTGCAAATTTGTTGATATTTAGGGGCTGGCTTCAAGGAAGCAAAATGCAAAGTGTGGGAATGCACAGCTAACAACACAGAAGATCAGAAAGCTTGTTGTGTCCTTCCTCCCCTCTGCACCTCGGAAGCATAGAGCAAAGCTTTTCTGCAAGTCCTTGGGTCCCATGCAGTGTAAGTTGGGCACAGCCCTTCAGCATGATGCTGCAGCCAAGTCAAGGGCCAAGCAGAGGGAAAGGCTTCCAGGGCCCATGGGAGACCCTGACCTACCCCATACAGAGGATAATTACTTGTCTCATTTTGAGATTCAGAAATGAGCACATTGGACGGGCAAGTTGTTGACCCAGCTGATAGGAAACAGTGTTGATGGAGGCCTGTCAGGTGGTATTTAGGACATTCAGAGAAGGAGGTGGCAAATCTCCAAGTGAAGAAAGGAGTCACATATTGATGGAGGGTAGACCTCAATATTTAATGTATTTGCGCACAAATGGGCACATTGGAGAACTCCCTCGGTGACCTTCTGGACAACGTCATCCTTCTCTAAGCCATGTCCGTTAGCTTTATTCTCAGGCACTCAAATTATATCATGATACAGGTGTGCCGACCGGCTCCCTGTGGATGTAAGCACAAGGACAACCAATGTGTGGCTCCCAGACAGCTGCTTAGGCAAAAATGGCAGTGCTACTGAGCATGTAGAGCAGAAAAACCTGAGTAAGGGGTGCAGTGATAAGACTAGTGGCAAGATAGGCTGCTTGTCTTAGCAGGTATACCACTTTTTTTTTTTTTTTTCTTTCTGTTTTTCTCTGTTAGATGAAAACACTTAAATTCCAACTACAGAGGAACAGAGGTATCCACTACTTCTTGTGAATCCTGCAGATCGCTGGTTTGGGTGTCTTCCTGGTTGTGGCACTTCTCCTCGGCGGGGCAGAAATTAAATGTTTTCTGCTTCGAATATTCAAGCCATCCTGGCATATTTAGCCCCTGCAATGAAAAGCCTTTAAAGCTTTTCCCACTTGGGTGAACCTCCTGTCCATTCGAGGCAGCTCATACCGGCTTGCAGAAGGTGAGACCCGCGTGCATCGGGAGATGCCCTGTGTGAAGCTTGGGACGGATTCCGTGTTCCTACGTGAAGGAGGTGAACTACTGCCTCACCTCAGTGGAAAACGGGCATGGGGCTTCCCAGGTCTCTTCTAGATATTTTAATTAAAAGACAGGGAGGAAGTCCAAGAAAATGCCTAAAATGGCTTGAGTCCTTCCTCATGGTCCGGAAATGGAAGCTAGCAGTGACTAATTCCAGCCCTGCCACCAAACCCCTCCCTCCCAAAGGCTGCCTTGCTCGCCTCTCCTCTCTCTCCCACTCTGTGTTTGCAAACAGTTCTCGGTGGAAACAGTGAAACGGTGCAGGTTCAAACGTCAAAAATACGCAAGCGGTCTGTGACTGAAGCGGTAGCCGTGAGCTTCGGTGGCAAACCTTCATCCAGCCAACCTCACGTCTAACCTAGGAAGGAGTGATAAAAACCTCACAGGGAGAAGTCCTGATTAGAAGCAGAGGAATGATTTTAAAAGAGGCTGCCACGAGTCTGAAAACAAAGCTGAATTAAATCCTGCCATAGACTTAATTTGGCTTCAAACCAGGCCTCTAACAGCTTCCCCAGCTAAAAAGAACAATTGTTTGTAATTTTTTTAAGCCAGAACAAAGTTCAGGCTGCATCTTCTGGCCTCCTCACAACATTAACAGATAGCAATATCCATAAAGAATAAGATTATCTCACTGAACCGCCAGGAAAGCAGCATCCCATCCTCATGATGTGATGTATCGGTGATGCGCTTTTTACCGCTCATTCAGCTGCGGTTGCACAGTTGACCTGGGTTTGAAAGCATCAGCCCTGACCAAAGCAGAGCTGGTGTCGAGGGCAGCAGCAGGAGCACATGTGCTGACGGCAGCCACTCTGTGCACGCCGGCCCCATTCCCTCCAGCTCTGCTTTCGCCCATGCAGTGCCCTTCATGGAGTTGCAGCCCTGCTGTTCAAAAGTCGTAACAGCTTGTGGGCAAACATGCAACGGGCAGCTTTTTCCTGGGATGTCGACTGCCGCTTTCCTTGCACCCCCAAGCCATCTCAAAGGAAAGCCTATCAAGGCTTTCACTTTGTGTAGTGCCTGCCCCATGGGGATCGTGATCTCTGTTGGTGTCCAAGAGGTACAATAATGCAAAAAATAAAGAATGGGAGGCTTATGATCACTTGTTCTGGATTTTACACTTCAGATCTCATCTTCTCTTTCAATTTACTTCTTCCCCTAGGGATTGCAGGGCAGACTTGTGTGTGAGGGCTGGTGAAGGACGAAGCATATCTAAAAAGCAGAAATTCTCAAATCTGGGGCCCAGGTTACCATGTCCTCTCCATCTCAAGTAGTGTGATGTTCTGGAAAAGTTTGACAATGTCTAGGATGAAGTGTTCCACACCATTCATTTAAGAGCACAACAGGGTGTCCTTGGGAGATGCTGGGGACCAACCGTGGTTGAAGAAGACCATAGGCACATTGCTTGTAGGGTATTGACTCCAGAGTTGCAGAGCTGAACTAGCTAGATGCATCTTACTGAAATTTACCACTGCCCTCAGGTTTGTGACCTCAGTTACTATCAAACCTTAAAGGTTTGATTAAAAAGGATGAGCAGATAAACGCACACCTGAGCAAGGATATTGCTAAAATAATCTACTTGTTTTAGCAAGCTAATTAAAAGGGGACCAAAGCAGTGATCACACTGTGATCATGATTAAGATCAAATCAATATATCAATAGATACAAATGATGTCATCAAATTACACGTCAATCTAACAAAGTGAATTGTGAAGTTGCTGCTGGAGGATTTACTGAGATTTAATCTTGTCTGGAGAGATTTCAAGAAGGGGCCAGTGTCTCTTCAGGCTAAAACCCCAGGAAGCTTTCCAGAGGAGGCAGTGACCCCACTGGTGAAGAGCATAGGTCTTTGAAGGTTAGAAGAATCAGTGAGATGTAGCTGTCTCTTCTTATTTGGATTTTTGCCAAGCTGTGTGACCCAGGTCAGGCAGTAATCTTGTTTGAGATCTGTTTTAGGAAGTAAAGTGATAGGTGCCTCCACAATGACTTTCCTTTAACACATCTTCTGTCAACCTTAAGCTTATTTTTAATCTTGTTCAAATTTATTGCCCATAGTTTAACCATTTCACAAATTACAGAGTTTTACTCCACTACGGCAGAGATGGTGGTTAAAGCAGATCCAGCTACTTCTAAATAAACTTGTTTTCAACTCAGAAGACTGACATCCTAATTGATTAACAACTTAGCATTTAATTTTAGTAGTCCTTGAAGGGTACTTTTCCTGCGAATATATACATCCCCCCATTTATGCCAGCAGAAAATAAGAAAAACAAGGAGCAAAGCAGTGCTGTCACTAAAACAAAGGCAAAGATAATGTGATTTCATCTGTATCGTTTCTTGGGGTTTATAATTCATGTCTATAGTGCTTTCTTATGTCCAGCACAGCACTGAAGGCTTCCTCAAGGCATACAGCAAGGAAGCTATGTGATCTCTGAGCAGACTACAGACCACTCAGCATGGTGAGAGCCTTGATTCAAGCCCTTTTTATTTGCCTCTACAAGGGTTATCCAGGGCAAGACAGAGACACGGTGCTGTTATTTTTATGTGGGGGATGGATGATAAAAAAAAACCCTACTTTCTGCATAGCTGTTGCTTATATAGGTGTAATTTTTGGTTTGACCAATCTCTGTTTTGGCTGGTGGGCCCGTGGTGAACCCTAGTGTTCTGGGTGACTTTTGACATCCAGTTCCCTCAAAGACAATGGTGAAAAGTTCCATGGATAAGTGACCCTTAATTTTATCTGCTTATACCTTCATCAGTAATATAAAATATAGACATATATGTGAGGAAGACAAACATCAGTCTTGGGGCTGAGATAAAGGCAATAAAACACACCGTCAGTGGGGATCAGTTTTCATAGCAGTAACTAGACTTCTGCTCGGCACACTCTCTCCCCAAATACATTTTTCTCATTCTGATTAACCGAGTGTCCTTAGTGGTTGTTGAAATACTACAACATTTTTAATGGAAAAGTATTGAGGAACTAGCACAGGTAACTTTGTGACTTACACTGATGGTTTTTGACCTGAAACTACAAATTGATTTTATATTAATCAGAATTTGACCATTAAAATTTTCTCAGGTTTAGCTCTCTTTTGCGCCTATTTGCTTCCCACAAACTCCAGAACAAGCAAGGTTCAAAATGCATTTGAATTCTCAATTTATGGAGGCTTCAGGCTTCCCGGTAATTTCTGTGTCACTAATGTGAATTATAGTGCACCTGAGGCAAAACGGGAGCTTTAAAAATAAAAAAGGAAAATGTAAAATAAAAGATGCTTCCCCTTTCTCAGAGAAAGCAAAAGAGCTCTGCACTGTGCTCTGGTAGAAAGCAGTTTCCTGATTAGAGTGACACATAGCTAAGGATTTTGACTGATCTCATCTATATGTATATTCAGTCTTTCCAACACATTATCAGCAAGCATGCCCCAAATTTGAATGTCATCTTTTATTTTATAAAGCCTCCTTTCTGGTTTTCTTTATGGGCAGTTATCTGTGCTCTTTGCACACACAGTTGCAGGTCATCTGCAGATTTAACACTCATCTTTCTTCCATCAGTTGGATAATTTCTATGAAAGCACTGATGGGACTTGTACCCCCAGCAGATCCTGGCTGTCCCTCCCTCAGTTCACCCTTTCATTTGGCTGTGAAGTACTGCTAATGACCAAAATAGTACAAGGTTTTGTCACCCATTCTATACTAGTTTCATGTAGTTGGTTTCCCTGTCTGGTGTATGGGAATGTGGTGTGAGACTGTGTCCAAGCCTCACTGAAGTTGTGCTGTGCAACATCTGGAGCTTCTCCTGTATCTGCAAAGCCTGCAGTTTAGTTTAGGAGGGAAAGTAGGTGGGTTTCATATGGTTCGCTCTTGACAGATCCTAACCAGCTGCTGCACATCTTACTGTCTCCTAAGTGTTTGCAAATAGATGGATTATTTGCTCCATTTTTTTTTTTTTTCTGAGAATTAAAGCTAAGCTGACTGATCCATAATTTTCTTGGCTCCTGTTTTCTTCCCTTTTTTGCAGTTAGGAACTCCTGTGCCCTTTCTTAAGCTTTGGGTACTGAATGTGTCCACCACAAATTCCCCTACTTAACTACCTATGATTCTGAGGAAATGCTGGCTGGCTGTGAATGAAATGTTTCAGGCACAGTGAATCTGAAAACGTTTATCTCAACCAGGCACCCTATAACCACCTATTCACTTGAAGCTTACATCTCATTTCTTTTGCTTGCAGCAGCTTAGAGGCAGCATTTTTGATGAAGACCAATGGAGGAATAAAAAACAATTAAACATTGATTTTTTGGATGTTATTTATCAATAGTATTTGCTCCTTAGTGAGTAGAAGGGCAATACTTTTCTTTAGTTGTCTTGTTATGGCATGAGATGAAGCTCTCTGAGAACCATCTGCCACGATCTAGGGGTGTCCTTTGCTCTTCTTTTATGGGTGCACAATGGGGAAGACTGTGTTGTGTGATGCTGGTTCTTTCTGGTCTGCACTGGTTTATTAACATTTTCAAACGTTCTCCTGGGCTCACTCACAATGAGAAATAGGAGATGGCAGAGACCTATTTTGGCACCTCGGGCACTTCTCTTTCCAGGGCTGGCCTGAAGCGGAGACGACACTGTGACCGCTTTGGGGCCGTACTTCTCAAGCTCCCTTTGCCGAGCTCTGTGGTCTCCACATCTGCCCAGCTGCTCCTTAGGCGATGGGACCAGGTGGGAGGGAACTGGCTGTGTGACGCCACCTCCCGCAGAAGGGTCCCCAGAGGCGGCAGGGACTTTTGGGGTGCCGTGAGGCTCATTTTGACGCGGACCCCGGTGCAGCTCTTGGATGCCGCTCCGCTGGTGCATCGTTTTGGAAGTCCTGTCGCTATGGCGACCGCCTGCGGCTTTGCAAGCTGTTTGCTGTCCACCTCCGTCAGCCAGAAATTATTCTGGAGCTTTTAGATTTGCAATGATTTTTTTTTTTTTTTTTTTTTTTTTTTTTTTTTTTTTTTTTTGCTTCAAATCATTAGTGGGTGATTTTGAATTCAAGAGGGAAATGATTCTCTGCCAAGGGAAACTTAGAGACCCTTCAGGCTCCACTATTGTATTGGTTCATTTTTTAACTATTAAAACAGACTTCCTGTCAATTCTTTATCAATTTTATGTCATCACCACCATGCTCCTCAGAGCACATGGGAGAGCAGGAGAAAAATACTTATGTAGCCCCACTGGGCTACAAAAATTGTTCATTCGCGTCCAGCCAAACTGGGAGCACTGGGACTGCCCCCATGGTCCTGCCTGCCTGGGCTGGGAGCAGGTCAAGGCCTGGGGCCTGCAATGATGCAGTGCAAAGCCAAAAACTAACGGCATCATTGGTGATCTTCCCATTTTACCAAAGGGTCACAGCTTGCATCTAGATCCTTTCTGTGCCCTTTTTGCCTGTCCCACCTGTGTTTCTGCCTGTGTTTTGTGCCTTCCGCATGTTCCCCAGCTCCTTGGCACCCCATGGCCACAGCAGACCCGCTGGCACCCCGCTTCACACGCGTCCCAAGTGTCTTCTTGTTGGTACAACCTGAGACACAGAGAGCTGTAAAATTCTGACAAATCTGTGTATTTGTTCCGCATTTGTGGCATCTAATAGGCAATATTTTCGGAGAGGCAGTTTCTTTCAAAGGCAATGGAGAACCTATTGGTGCCCTCATTGCATTTCCAACTTTTACATCTGAATGCTCACTTGGGAGTTTTCAGGCTGAAAACTCAGAGTTTCTTTCCGTAAGGTTGAACTTTACAGTGAGCAAATCTTATCCTCCAGCATGTGGTAACATGTAATTACAGCAACTAGGCAGCGAATAATGAAAATGCAAGGACACGAAATCTATTTGGGAGAAAAACTGAACTCTGCTCAGAGTGTTTTCAAGTAAAGACAGTATGGGTATTGGAGGAGCTATCTATATTTTTAGTTGTGTTTTCATTTACAGCTCAGTTAATGGATTTCATTTGTTTTGGGCAGTAGGGCTAAGCCACTTTCTTTTTAGATTTCTTAATAGTTTTGCATAGCATGATGCACTTGGCTTCAGTCTCCTCAAAAATGTAGTGGACTTTTAAAATAAAACTAATCAGTGCCTTCCTAGCTACTTTAACAAGTGTGAGTTTTTTTTTGTTTTGTTTTGTTTTGTTTTTTGATTAACCTTTTAGTTTTATTGACAAGCAGCCAAATGTCTGGAATCTGTCTGACCTGTGGAAAAGAGGGTCCTCTCTTTCTGTGCGTCAGCATGGCTGGAAAGAAGAGGGCTGGGGAAAGAGCCCAGGGCTGGGGGAGCTCGTGGCATCGCTGCGAGCCTGCTGCTCCTGCCTCCGAGTGGAGCTTTCTAAAGGATACACTGGAGAAAAAAATGGAAGAGAGAAAAAAAAGTTAGTGTCTTCTGCTGCTTTTGGGCACAGCCAATCTGTTTTCAGGCGACTTCACTCCTCATCCCTCGGCTTGCCGGCAACGCAGCCTCCGACAATCCCGCTGGAAGCTCCAATTATGATCCCACCGGGCAACACTTAATTGCGATTCTGTGTCTGCCAATATTGACTCCTTTAAAAGGAAGTCACTCTTCTATCTAAACCAGCTATCCAGTATTTATCCAGCAGAAGGCATACCCTAAAAATTTCAGGCCTTTCACCTCACTGTGTTTCAGATGAAGGCCGAGCACTGCCCCTTGGAGGGAAAAAAAGAAGAAACAAAAATCTGCAGTGATGTAGCACGCTCGTCGTCAACCCTCGCATGAACAGAAAGTATTAAATTACTAGACAGCACAAATACAAATGTGCAGTCGCTGGCCAGATGCCCAAGACAGGTCCACTCCAAGGTGCTTTGGCTGTCACTCGCTGCGCTCATGGGGAGCCCCGGCTGGCATTGGCAGGTCTGGAGATAACAGTAGGTGCTTGGAAAAGGAGAAAACTAGGTCCAGCCCGTGGTCTGAGGCTTGCAGAGAGCAACATGTGCTACTTGATCTCTCTTCATAAGAAAACAGGGTAGCGATGAAAACTCCCTCCCTGTTTCTGTTCGCCCCCAGTTTTGGCTTTGGGGAGGCCATTCCTAAAAGAAGTGAGCGTGCTCGGGTTGGCCCAGATGCTGCTAAAAAGCTATTCCAAGCACGCTGGCTGACTGTCCACACTAGCGACAAGATTATTAACATCAGAGGAAATCCCAACTTTTGTTAGGAAGAATGTAAACAACTGCTGCTCACAAAAGAGCTGCTTCATTCAGCATCCAAAAAGCAAAAGAAAAAGAAAAACCCTCCCAGAACTTTGCTGCACAACTGGCTTTGGTTCAGCATGAACCTACTCCTAAGCAAAGGACCCAAAGGCTTCAGGGCACTAGCAGGGAGGCTCTCAAGGAAAAATGTAAGCTTAAATAAATGTAGCATTTCACCTGAAAAACACATATATACTAGGGCAGATGCTACCTTATCCCAAAGCCAGCCCTCATTTGCAGTCAGTAAAACACCTTATTTTTTTTTTTTTAAGAAAAGCTTTTGTGGGGAATGAAACTTCCATGAGGACAGAGAGTTTTGTGACATTTGGGGTATCTGAAGGATCCCAAGAGAAAGAAGCCTGGCGCTCGCTGCCACGTGGGCAGTGGGAGTCCAGGCTCCCGCTCAGGAATCACCATCCTCACCCAAGACCTTGCAGCAGGCAAAATATGTTGGCCCCCTCCCTACACCCGCCGCAGGGGAGCCAGTTTGCAAACTCCAATTTATACTTGGTTTTCGTCATAGGGAACTGAAAGTGCTGCAGAAAACACCAAACTACAAAAGCACTGATTTTTTCCTTTTTTTTCTTTCCTTGCCCTCTTTTCTTCTTACAAACAGCCTGCCCCGCGCGCCCCATCGCGCTGCGCTGCCGCCCGGGGCATCGCGGGGGCCGGCGGCGAGAGGCA
>VZSV01000151.1:1375114-1410273 GCA_013398735.1 Nothocercus julius | reverse complement strand
AACTTTTATTTTTACTTTTTTTTTCCTTCTAGCTGAGCTCCTTCCAGGTGCACAATGAGGTAGAGCCATCGTTGGCTGTTACCACCACTGCCCATTTATTAGCAATCTCTATGATTTTTAATAGGACACCATAATTGCCACACACAATTCGCACTCCTCAGACTACTCTCTTAGCACAAAAATTGGTTTAAAAACAGAGTTTTTACTTGAGTTGCTAGCACTGTGTAAGCCCTGCCTGCTGCATTGCAAAAGATGGAGGAGACAGACATGGGAGTGAGTGGCAGAAACTTCCTCTCCAGCGAGGTAGCTCAAAGAACGTTGGAGCAGATCAGTGTTCCTCGGGGTATGGAAGTTGTGGGAAAACATCCCCCGAAAGTCTCGCAGCCGCTAACAGGAGATCTTGGAAAACCATTCCTATTTGCTGGTCCTCTTAGGTCTTTGCAGACATACAAAGACATCTCTCTACAAGCAGTCGGCCCTTCTCCAATGGCCCTGCACACGCGGTTGCTGCCTGGGTACAGGAAGGCAGGGGAGGCAGCAGAGGCGCAGAAGGAGCGAATATTCCCATGCCCACAGGACACACGCTGTGCCTGTCCTGGGCGTTGGGGCCAAATAGCACTGTCGCAGTCTGGCTCTACCTGTATCTATCTTGGCATCTATGGCCTGGCCGCAGAGTCCTTGGGACAGCCTGAAACAGGAGCCCAAGCTGACAATAAATCTACCTCACATCTTTGCAGGTGGCAACACCAGAGCTGAAGGCCCGGGATGGATTTTCCATGGAGCTGGCTATGAGGCTTTAGAGCAAATGGGAATCCTGAAGGGGCTGAGCCAGGCCCGTGGCACATCGTGCCACACGCACTACAGGTGGGTAAGCAGACAGGTAACCCTAATTCAGGGTAGGTGCAGGCTTTACATTTGTCCCCTATCACGCCTCAGACCTATTCTAAGTCTTGGCTTCATTACTGT
Source organism: Nothocercus julius (assembly GCA_013398735.1). Classification (NCBI taxonomy): domain Eukaryota; kingdom Metazoa; phylum Chordata; class Aves; order Tinamiformes; family Tinamidae; genus Nothocercus; species Nothocercus julius. Next base: position 1,409,307 of record VZSV01000151.1, on the reverse strand, counting down.
GGTGCATATGCAAGAAATCTGAGGCAAGGACTGAGTCTCATCTAATTATATAATAAAGATATCACACTGTATCTTAGAGTGTTTCGGACTTTGTAGCAAGCTGTGCAGAACACTGCCCTTTCTGTTCACCCAAATATTCACGGGTGCTGGGATGGAGTATCTGAAAGTCTCCAAGTAAAATTTCAGCTAAAGTAGAGGCTTTACACTTTAATGCTTCTAGTTATGAACATGAAAAGTTTTGATTTCACTTAACTGCCTTCTTCCTCAGATGCTGCTCGCTTATAGCACATCTGTTACTGGTGGCAATGAAATCAGGCTGAATACATTCAGCTTCTAGTCCTGTTGCCCCTTATTTAAGACTATAATGTGATGGCCACTGCAAAGGAGTATTTGGAAACAGGTGGTGGATGCTTGAGTTTTTTTCACCTGGAATAAAATAAGTGTTTTCATAGCAGAATTTGTAAGATTTTTAAAAGATGTTGCCCTAAATCAGTATTGCAATGTCTCCCTTAACTCAGTAGATCTAAACTCATGCAGGTCTTCAGTTAAGTCTTGCTAAAAAGGTTGCAGGTTTTTTGAACCCACTAAACTGCTAAGATAACAAAGAGAATTGAGGAGTCCCCTTTAGTGTGGAGTAGAATGGATTCTGGCAAGCTTATTTATTAAGTACTTACTGGTATATGTATGTATAAAGATATATGTATACCAATAATGGGAAGTGTATTTAGAGATCTCCAGTCTGCTTCACAAAGTGAAATCAGTGATGGTGAGCCCTGATAGTCTTCACTCCTCACTTTATCTGTAGCTTACCTGAAAAAAAAAAAAAAAAAAGCTTCTCTTGACTGTAGTGTCATCTCATATTGTTTTGAATCCATGAAAATGCAGCCCCTCAGACCCATTTTCTCCCTGTTAAGGCTATATGTTACAGAAAAGGAGCAATAGCTGCTGCAGAAAGACAGGCTGCAACTTTGAAAAGCATCAGCCTCAGAAAAAATACAACACTGTATACAAAGTATACCAGGGATACTTTGAAGAATGGATTATTTTTCAAATTACCAGAACATGCAGGGGAAAAATAGAAGAGACTGCAAAGCTGAAGAGGCAGAGAGATGGACACACTAGGTGACACAGACTCTGCTCTGAACATGGTTAGTCCCAATTAGAATGAAACAAACTCCCTCTCCCCGTTACCAAAAACTGTTCCAGAAAGATATTTGCCAACAACTCCGTGGCTCCAAGGCAGTTGCCTTCCAAAACTAATTGGACATTATCTTCCTCCTTCAAAGTCTTCTTGCTGCCTTTTTTTTTTTTTTTTTTCAGCCACTGGGAGGTTTATGCCTCAAATGATTTGTTCCCCACACCTTGAAAATACATGCCTGCCTGAACTGCTGTGCAACTACTGGTGAGGGACAGCAGCTTGTAGCCCTGGCTTTGACCCGCACAAGGAGCAGGCAGAAGGCCTGGTGGTGGCACCCTCAGACTCATTCCTCTAAAGGCACCAGAACAGAAAGACCCTTGCGTCAAGTGGAGGAATCCACTTGAACTAACTGAATCAGAGGAAGATTCACAAACACAAAGCTTGCTTTGATTTTTAGTTCTCACTGCCTGGGCTATTTGTGTTCCATCTCCCACTCCCCTCTCTTGAAACCACCATCAGCAGTCCTGTTGACTGACAGGCTGACAACTACAGTCAGTTATGGGGGGCTATATCTTCTGTGGAGAGGGCAAGAAGGAACGTCATGGGCTGCAGCCACAGATCTGCTCATGGAGATAAAGCTCCTTGAGGCCGTCAACAGGCTAGCTGAGCAGTGCATCCTCTGCTAAAATGCCATCCTCAATGAACACACTGATGTCAGGGGATCTCTCGCTGTCATTCTCAGAATACGGATGTCTGAAAGAAGGGGAGGAAGTAAAATCTTCTCAAACACACTTCAGAGCAACACTTTTCCTTTCTCGCACAGTCATGAGGGAAGGACTTGGCCTTCCAAGACTGTCAGGAGCAGAGAGGAAAATAAAAAGAAGGGGGATGTTCCTTTTTGAAGTGCATACAAGCCTCAAGTACATAGCTGTTGAAGCCTTGCCACCATCTTTCTGTGCTTTGCCCTCTCAGTACTGCTCATATAAGGTGTGATTTCAGTAGTGCTCTAAGCAGCAGCAAGCAGGAATGGCCTAGTGTGTGAGATTAGTTCCCATTCAGCGGTTGCAAACCAACAAGTCAAAATCAGGCATGTTTTACTGCTTTTTAAGAATTGCAGGGTAGTGGCCCTCTGGTCATTCCCCTGAAAGCATCTGAATTGACTTAAGTCTGAATTTCTAGGACCCTTTGCTTTTCTGGATGCCCAAACCCACAAACAGCACTCATAAGTTCATAATTGGGGCAAAACTGGATCTGTGGTCTTTCACATTGCCGCAAAACTTCTCCAAGTAAGCAGACAACTTCCTATCAAGGCTCTGCAGCACCCTCCAGCTCACCCAGAGCGCTTGGCGTAGAAAAGCCGAATTCAGACAACAGTCAGAGGGGTAGACCACACATACAGCATAGATTGCTGGAGTAGGCTGTGCTTGGTTTCTGTATAAACCTATCTGCCCTGCTGCTCTGTGTGTTTCACAAGGGAAGGACACACGATGCGCCATATAGTGTCACTGCTTTGCAAGCCATTGCTAAGACTTCATGGTTCACCTGTAGGTGAATTAAGTGTTTGCAAAACCCATGATACTTGGTGGCTCTACCCAGTCTACTGCAGACAGACTTTCCCCACACAAAGAGCAGTAGCACAGCCATCTTTTTGTATCGCGCCATCTGGGAGTGCAGTTGTAGGCTCAGCAAATGACGCTGTACCTCCCAGGCTCACACTATGCCTAGCAATCTGAAGGATTAGGAGAGAGTTCTCCGTGCATTATGGTCAAGATTGACTGATTTCACTAGGCTTAAAAAAAAAAAAAAAAAAGGAGAGGGTTAATCCATCCTATCTATGCATTAACACTCTCCTCCACCCCCATCCTAATCCTCTCCCCTTAAGGTGCTCCACCTAAGAAGAAATCGAACAAGTGAATCCCATCTGGCCCCTCACAGCCCTAGACACGGCTGCAGCTGCCGGACTCATCTGGCTCTGCTGCCACCTCCTGAGAGAAGCCCGCGTGGCGTGCCGCCCGCCGAGGGGACATGTTGTGCAGCCAGAGCCACAGCCTGCCCTGCGGCACCCACAGCGCCCGCGGCTCCGCGGGCCGCCCACAGCCTGGGGACGCGAGAGCTGGGCCCAGGAGCGACCAGGGGCAACGCGGCCCCCTCGTTTATCCACGAGGCTGAAGAAACGCCAGGAGTGTGAAACTGTCTATGGCAACTAAGAAAAGCACATGTGGGAGAGAGAGGGCTTGAGAGAGAAGGAGAAGTCCTGCTTTAACCTGAGATCTTGAGGACATGCCAGAGGTAAAGACTGAGATAGTGACCTGGGGAGAAGACGGCAAGTCTTTTTTCTTTTTTTTTTTAGAGAATAAAAGGAAAATGATAGTAGAGGAATGATTGTTTTTAACCTGTAAACAGCTGACATCCCAGAAAACCTGTGTGTGGTGACAAGTGGCTACGGAATAGCCCAACGGCAGGAGACAGCACCTCTAAATGCACTCAAGACATTATTTGATTACCAGGACATATTCTGGATCTTCTTTGTTGCTCAGACAAAGTTTTCAAAGTGCTTTTTATGCTTTTAAGGAGCATGTAAAAAAGGAGAATGCTATGATAGCCCAAAACAAGTAGTTATATGTAGTTACATGCTTCTAGTACTGCATATAAGCATCACTAGAAAATCTGCCAGGCTAATTAACTGTAGCTAAGAAAAACAAAACAAAACAAACAAACAAAAAAAAACAGGAAAAACTGAAATAGTAACACAATCTTGCCTGCATGTGAATCAATGAACTCCTACTGATTTGGGAAATCCTGTACATTTAGTTATGCGAGGAGAGGCAGTTCCAGACTGGTGTGTGGGAGACTCTAAAACAATGTTTACAGATATTCTTATCTCTACAGCTTCTCGCTGATAGTCTTGAATGTGGCAGAGCCACAGAGAGGGTATAAGCACTGAAAAAAAAAATATATATATTAACAAGTGAGGTCTGGAAACTGCATCAGCTGGGTCAAAGCTTTTGTTTGAAAGAACGTTAGAACTGGGAAGCTACAGCTTTGGATTTGTCTTCCCTCGTGAATTCATTGTCCTGTTTTTGAATAATATAGCAAAGGTATTCCTCCTAAGGTAGCAAACTAAAGGTAGTTCTCCAAAGATCCCTTCTAATTGTACCAAGTTTCTAACTGCAAGCCATGTTCAATGAGGAAAAAAAAAAATCTCTAGCCTTTAGCTTCCTTTTCTGGCTCAATAAGAGAGATGCTGCTCTCACTCAAGGCATTTTGTTGAAGTCCCTGACCAGCACTGTGGTAGTCATGAGAAAGGCACTGTTTGGCAGTCAAAGATAATAAAAATAAAAATCCTTTTTTTTTTTTTTTTTTTTCTGGTAGTGAAGATTAAGTTAAGTTATGATTTAGGGGCAAAAAAGAGCTATCCTTACATTGCTTCATATTGCCAAGACACAAAGGAGTGGGAGGGAGAAATTAGATGGCCCCAAGACATGACAAATAATGATGCAAACATACATGGATATTATAACAGAAGACAAGAGCTAAGGAGCCAACAGTCCCCTGCCTCCCATCCCAACATAAAGAGGAACGAAAAATTTTGCTACCTAGCTCAGATAGTTCTCAGAAAACACAATTTCAGCTATCTCTGTCATTTAACTGCTCTCTCGCTACTATCAGTGCCCAGATGAAGACATATACCTGATTTAGCCTTACTTTGGACTCTACTGTAAACTTCATTAAGTCATCTAGGTCTGTGAACTTATCCCACAAGAGACGGCCAGCCGGCCTGCCATTTCTTTACTGAATAGTAAAAGAAAGAAATGACTGGATTCTTTTGCTGAGTGGGTTCAAATGCTATAGAAGTATCTCACTATGTCAAACATTCTTTTTATTTCAAAGCTCAACACAATTGGATCTCCAGAACGCCGATGAAAAGAACGGGGCCCTCTGAAGCAATGAGCTTTTGCTGATCAGAAAGCATGAGCCCGTTCCAATCCCGACAGCTTCTGGAAATGGAAATGAGCAGAGAGAGAATTGTGAGGTGCAGGGCTCAGTACTTTGGTAATCTCCAGGAAGCACCACTGCAAAGTAAGGAATTCCCTTCTCTTCCCCTCCCTGTGTTTCTTTGTGTTTTTTTTTTTTTTTTTCCTTTGCTCCCTTTGTTTACCACATCATATTTCTCAGCCCAGTTTCAGAGTTCACTGATTCTTATAGGTGCTAGGAGGAAGGGGAAACAGACACATCTAGTGTGAGGAATATTCTCTCACCCAACTGCTGTATCAGTGCTACTTGAAAACAAAACAAAACAAAACAGAACAGAAAAACATCAGGACAGGAGGCAACAGCTTCAGCATGCTTTTACCAAGAGAAAATGGAATTTCTACAACAGAATGAGAGGTTGCTACGACTATCAAGGAGTTAACTCTTTATCTTAAGGTACAGGGTTTTAAATGGAAGATCCTTGTGTTCAAGTTCACTCACATCCCATAACCTTCTCCTGTGAGCCTGCAATGATTCAAGACCAGCTGATTGTGCAAGTCTGAACGGGGAATATTATAAGCAGTTCTGAGGAAGCAGGAAGGCTGGGAAGAGAGAGGCCAGCGGCTGGATAATTCCTCGCACATAAAAACCCTCAGCAGTTATGAGATCCTTTACATTCCCTGGAGGGGAAAAAAATGCCCCATTCTCTTGCCTTCCTGTGTTAATAGGAAGTGTGACAAAGTACCCACCTTTGCATTTCCATACATTGAGTGCCATTGCTGGGGAGTTGGATAGCAAACACAGCCTCTGTGAATGCCCATCTAAACAAAGTCTTTGGTTAGGAAAGGGCCTGGAGCTGAGAAAGAGCCGTTAGGACTTTTATTCCATTGAGCAAAACTGTCAGTTAATTAAAACAATATGGAGAGTATAAGAAAATCTGCACAGTTTCTCTTTCTGATCCCAGTTTCTAGGACAGGGGAAAACTGAGTGGATGACATTTTATCTGGGTAAGAGAGGAGAAGAAAAGGTGAAGGGCAATTAGCCCCTGACAGCACAAGTGCCACTTGTACTCTCATGTTATGTGATTAATTATTAAGGTAGTTGTTTATGCTAAACCAATTTTCCCTCATTTCGCATTACTATTTCTTTCTATTTACTTCTTTCACCTTTGTTTTCTTTTATTGTATTTTATTGTATTTTTATAGTTTACTGTATTTTTAAATTTTGTGCTTAAAAACCAAGTTACAGGTTTATTGGTATATTAGAATTATCACATATTTTTCCCCTTCTATAAAAATACTTATTTCATCTTATCTGCATTAAGAACAAATATGAAGTGCAATTTATTTTGCATCTCCCATTTCTCTACCATGAGATCCAAATGTCTGAAATTCCCCTGTAGACTTATGGGCTGGGAAGATAAAGGGGCTTCTCTGCAATCCAGCAAAGGTTTCTGGTGATGTGTTATGGGGAAGAATAATCTACTCGGAGGAAACTCTGGGGTTGCTGTGAAGTCAAGCTGAAAGTTGGAAATCTCAGGTGTCCCGATCCCTGACAAACATGAACTGGTTGTACTGGGAAAGGAGAGTAACAAAGGGCTGCTCTACTTTTTAATAGTATCATTTTGCTGTGAGGTTACTGAGTTACCTGCCCCAATAGGAATTCTAGGTCTTCTTAGCCATTGGGATTTGCGGGCCGGTCTCCTCCTGCCAGCGTCTGGTGAGGGGTGATGTTCCTGGTGCCACGAGTCTTGTTCACTGCAGTTAGAGCTGCCAAGGGGAAAAAAAAAAAAAAAAAAAAAAGGCAATAAACAGAAGGTTTAAATACCCAGTTTTCAGCTAAACACTGTATGTTCACTGGGAATTTTCCTTCAGAGGCTCGCAGTGACTCCTCCTTTCTTGACCAGGGTGAATGGATTTCACTCAATTAATTCTGTCTTTCTCGAGTTTTCTGATGAAGTTAAAAAGAAAGTTCTCGGAGAACTTACCGGGCACATTTGGGATTTATGTACAACCCAACAATGGTTTGTTAGCGGCAGCTTAATTTAAATTGGATTTTACATCAATTCATTGAACAGCTGAGGAACCCCATGTAGACACACTTATTTGCCTTAAGAGTTGGCTTAAAATCAGTTCCTAATCAATTTAAGTTCCACTGATCAGATTTAAATATATATTTAAAAGGTCAACACAACCTTTTGCATTGATGTAATGAAACAATATTGAAAGCAACGTTTGAGTAAACTGGTGCAGCTCTGTGTAAAGAGACTATTTGAATTAGTGTAATATGGATTGTCAAAAGATGGAGAAACATTTCTCCCCCTCAAAGCTGGCAAATTCAATCTCTTGATTGAATGCTAGAAAGATAGAGGTTGATGGAACTCTTCTCTGATGGAACCATTTATTGATTTTATCATTAGGTATACAAAACAAACATCTAATTCAGTAATAGGCACCGTTTATGCCTTCCCTGGTGGTGTTTATCTTAGCTCAATATATATTTTAGCTCAAAATTATATGCATTCCTTTACAGTATGGAAGGCCAAAATCCAAACCTGGGGATATATTTGAAATTCTAATCTTTAAAAGACTATAATCTGGTAGAGGCTTTTAAAAATTTGGATAGATAACTTCATGAAAGTATCATGTCAGGAGCTTATTTCACTGTTTAACAGGTGCAGATATTCACCATAAATCAAATCTCATTTGTGCTGAGTGGTTAAATTGCGGGGGAATCACTATATTGGTATGCGAAATATTTACTATGTATAGCTGGCCAACTTCCCAGGAATTTTGATGAGACACATTGATGCACAGGAAAGAATATGTTTTCTTCACAAGACTCGTGAAAATGTAAGCTTTGCACTTTTCTGCATCTTATATAGCAGCTTTTTAAAATCTGTCTGAGTTTTCCATACAAGTTTATCTAGAATAACTAGTAAGATCTATAAAGGTCTTTTCATATAGAAAATTCTCTCTTTATTGACTAAAGCTGCTGTAATAAACAGGAAAATGCTATGCAAGATAAATTATACTTTTATTTAAATTATGTTTTTCTTCACCTGAGTTAGAAATGCCCTTTTTCTTTTGGAAGAGTGAGAGGCCACATGTTGCTTTAAACAATTTCAGGTGCCCCAAAAGAGAAGACTGATACTGCGATAATGTAAAAAAAAAAAAAAAAAAAAAAAGGAATTTAATGCACATGAACTGAGAAGTCAATAACATTTGGCTGGGAATTGTTTGCATGTGTCCCTTGAATAAGAGGCATTATTTGCTAAGAATGATTTATTTAGACAATTCACCTAAGAACTTCCGTATCTATAGTACAACCAAAATATGGTGCAAAGACAAAGGATTCCCAGTTACTATCTAATACTTCTCAATTTCCATCTGCAATATGAGGTCTGGGTTTGCTATGTAGACTAATTGATCTGTATGGGAAACACAGGCAAGTTTGCCTCCTAGAAAGTGTTACAATATGCCAGAAAGAAGTGGTTTCAGACACAGACAAGAAAAGTTTCAGGCAAGTGCAGAGCACATTCCTCCAGCTGAGAAGCCACATAAAAAATGAACCTAAATTAAATGGCAAAAAAAAAAAAAGCTGAAGTGAACTATGTCGTATTAAAAATCTACTACGGAGAGCTATGAAAGCTCAAGAGTTTACATGAGCAGCCTATGAAATGCTAATGTAACTAAAACCAGGAAATTCTGTAAAAAAAAAATCTCTCTGCAAGTCCAAAACTATAAGTATATATACTATTTCCAGGAATAACAGTTGTATACAATGTACAATCTGTTCTCTGTTCCTGATTCACAGTTTTTTTCTGGGCTCAAAGCAAGTCCTCCATCCCACCTGGTACAAAATGCCTCTTAGTTTAACCACGTCACTGCAACCTGACCAGAGGTGAGTGCTACAATTGCCTTTCCATTCTCCAAACATTTATGGCTGTGGGCTGCATTTGCTAGCCTCCCATCCTGCCTTTGACTAAAGAGGAGCTTTAGACTGGCTGTGAATTATAGTATTTATGTTACTTTTGCACAGCTGCTTGTAAAAGTATACTGAGAAGTAATGGTTCATTCAAATTACACAGATGAGACTAGGTGCCCATGGTGTAACACGTACACGCACGCTGCTTTTTACGTTCTCTGAATGGTCAGTGAAAGACAGTAGAAAAGAGGCCACTAAGTGTCTTTTCATGTAGTTGTTATGATGCACAGAAAACTGCTGGAAAGCAGTCAAGGGTCAAATCTTTCATACTTTCTTTTTTCCAGTACGACGCAAACTGACAAAGTAATGATAAAGTGTTTCTCTGTGAACAATGTGTGCATCAGGCTAAAAGCATAGTGCTCATTTATTTTGACACTAAAATTGCAAAATAAATGAGGAAAAGAGCCTTTTATTATAACATTGAGTATTCTAAACAAAAAGAGAATTGTGGCTTCTGCTGTTCATGCTGGCACAAAAATCTGCATGAAAGGAACCTTCTTGCACGCAGATCAGGAGTTTCTTTCTAGCCCTATACGTGAGCTCCTATAGCTTGTAGCCGTGCTATTTCTAGTTAATGCACAGCAGCTACAGGGAGAGGGGTCCTTCACTCAGAGGAGCAGGCAGATCAGTTGAGAGGACTTTTTTTTTTTTTCCTTCTGTAATTTGAATGCATCATTAATATTTCATGTTTCACATACTGATTAGAATATGACAGAGAACATCAGTCACTTCCATCAAGACTGGAATTTATAGAAGCTAAGGTCCTATAACTAAAGCATTGCTGGGATAACACGGGAGACACTTGTTCATGTTTCCATAAGCTCAGCAATACATCAGTTGGCCTTTTTTATGATGATCAGTTGAGGGTATGACATGTAATAGCATACAGTACAGAAATCGTATTTCAAATCAGAGACTGGAACATGCCACTTACTTTAACACTAGTCTTATCTCAGTTTTTTACTCGGTAATTACACCTGGGACCATCAAAAGGGGTATTTAAAAAACTTTTATCTGTTAAATGGCTATAAAATTAAATCCTTTTTTTTATTGATAATGTTTCTAAATTGGTTAATGTCCTACTTATATTTTTCTGTATTTTTATAAATGTGCTTCTTGGATACAAAAGCTAGAAATAATTAATGAACCTCAGTTGTGCTCAGATTTTTATAATGCAAAAGTGTTTTTCATCTTCTAACTTATATAACAATTTAGAGGTCAGGAGAACAGGATGTGACACCTGCAACAGGTGTGTATTTCAAGAATGCTTCTTTTTTGAATACATATAACAGAGGAGATTGTGCAAATTGCTGTTCGTTGACACTGCTTTGACCTCTCAAAACTTCCTGACGCAGCTTGAGTGCATTCTCAGTCCAGCTACCAGCAGATAAAACAAAATAATCCTCTGTGGCCCAAGCAGAGAGATTGAATGGAAGAGTCTGAACCGAGCAAAACTTGTAATGAAGTAAGAGCAAAATAACCCTATCACTGACTTGCAAAGGCACAGGCAACGGTAACACTTTCCGAAGCAGCAGTAGAGCCTGACCCCCACTGTGTGGCTCAGCTCCCAACTGCCGCGCCATATGGATGGTCACTTCTCTTGGATTAATTCCTGCGAGGAGGCAAACAGGTATGTTTCTGCCTCCCCGTGTCTGAAGCGGAAAGGAGGCCTGCAGAAAGCAAGCGCTGCCGTGTCACACAGGGGGTAGAGAGGCTCACAGCCCTTCCCTTTGGGTGGGGAATAAAGCTCTTGTGGAGACATCTTCCCAGGAATGGCTGCCTGGGTGTGACTGCCCCAAGCTCTGCCCAGACTTTTTTCCAGAGCAAGCCCAGGTTAGTGACCCTCCATAAGACATCATTCCTCCTTTTAACTACACTTGGTGAACAGCATACATATCTCGTGCAAGCTTTCCAAATGGAAATGGGCACATGCTAGAAAAAAATCAGGATGCAAACAGCTCTTGCCACAGTATGCTTCCTCCTAGCTGCGTTAGCTGGATCAGTGCAAATTTATCCAGTGAGATGGGAGATGTAGCCAAGGCCTGCGTGGCGCTTGCGTCCTGCACAACTGCTTGCTGTTTTAGTTGAACAAACTCATGATGGCAAAAAGAGGAGCAGGCTCCAATTTGAATGGATTGAGCTCTAACAAAGCCACTTTGCAGCCACTCCTGCAAGTTCACATTTATTTTTTTAATGCACAAAGATTACCATAAGTACAAGGCAAGAGAATAGAAAGGGGATGGCACTGTTTACTGGAAGACATGATTTGTTGTTTGGTTATTTTTTGTGCAGCCATTTTTTTTTTTCTGCCGCAGGAATATCATGCACCATTTATGTGTCTTCGCTGCTCATTTGCTTCCTCTTCTCCCCGGTTCTTTGTCCTTCTGGGTTTGCCTCCTGTGAAGGGTGCCACTGTGCCACTCTGGGATGCTTCTGTGTCATTGGGGTGGATCAGCAAAGCTCTCTTTTTTTGTATTAGATTTTTTTTTTTTTTTAAGTGAAGTAACAACAGCCACTAGAAGCAGTTATTCTTTTAGCAACAATCTAACAAAAGTGATTAAAAAAGGAGATGAAGGTCAGGGTTACAGACTTTTGTTTTTAATGGAAGTACAATCACACTGCCACTGTCAAGGCCAAACTGAACCCTCTTCAGCAAAGAAATTTTTTTCCCTTACCCTCCCTATAAAGCCTATTCAGGAGGGAGGAGGGGGACATAGTTTTGACAATAGGGGTGATTAACAGTTAGAGCAAATTACTGAAATAAGCAGCTCTCCATCTCTTCCCTCCCTCTCCCCTGGTGCTCAGATCAAGGCTTGATGCCTTACTGGGGGGTCTCTTGCTGTCACGTGCAAACTACTGGCTTCAGTGCTGATTTAGGTAGGTAAAATGCAATGGCTGTTTCAGGAAGGTGCTCAAACCGTATGATCAAAGGGTGCCTCCTACCCTTGAGTTCTGTGAATCTATTAACTGAAGACAGGAGATATTCTAGAGGATTTTCAATCCTGGTCTTTATTAGCTTATGAATCATTAAAAATGGATTCCTTGGGAAATGTAGCATTTGCTGCATTTCTTGTCTTAAATGAGCTTAGAGGAAGAGACTATCAGGTTTCTAATATATTGTTAACATCCACTGAAATTTGGAAGAGTTGCACACCAGAAGAAATTAACAGCTTTATATCTAATAGCTGCCATTATTATTTTTTAAGAAGTTAAGCTAGTGTAATAAATTTGGGTTCATAACTCATATTACATGAAGCCATAAACAGCTTCAGAGTTTCCAGAGCACATCTTTCAGACAGCACATTCTCACCTTTCCAGAAAGGCAGCGGACAGGAGAGATTCACAGAACACCTCAAACACCTCATACGGCAGGGAAGTGACATACAACAGAAGAAAAACCTTAAGATGGAGGCACAGGAAAGGTTACATCGCAGTGAAATGCAGTACAGGGACAGCGTAATTACCCCAAATCCCCCAAATACACACCCTAGACATTCAGAGTTAGAGTTAAGCTTAGCGAAAAATCCAAATAAAGAGTAAGGAAATGCAGAGTCAAAGCATGTGAACAATTTCTAACTAACCACATAAGTCACAAGATCTGTGTGCATAATATATATGTGTGTTTATATATATAATATGTATATTAAAACACACACACACTCTTGAAGATCATAGAATCAGAGAAGATGAATGATACATTTCCACGTTATTCTTTTTTAATTGAAAGTTTTTTAGAAAGCTTTCTCCATTCTGCAAGGGAAGGCAGAAAAAAAGTAGAGTGCACCTTTAAAATTTTTTTAATCACATCTGAGTCCACAAACGCAGACTATCTCAAGACGAACTGTATGTTTTTGCCTGGTTACAGTTGCCCCAGTAACACCCCTGTAGCTGTTAAAAAGCTCATCTCCTGAGAAAAGAAGGGGGTAAAGCATAAATTAGAAAGCAATGTACATCCCAGATATCTGCAGTGCATCACAGGAACCTCAGCAGCACCTTGGATCTGACAAGCAGTAGGCCAGTGCGACAAGCGACTGCTTTTTTGGCTGCAAACTAGTATCTTTACAAGTCCAGAGGAGCAGGAGTTGGAGATTTAAAGTCACTGCAACAGGACACAACTGCCTGGGAATGAAAGGACTGGCCAGTTCTGCGCTCTCCGTAGGGTCGAGTCTCTCTGACTCTATAGACAAGATGGGCGCAACCGGGCTGACAGGACATATGCCCAGAGCAGGACAAGGCAACCAGACCCGACCCCACGGCAGTTTCAGTCCCGTGATGGGAACTCTTCTAACCCCAGCTACACCAGTATTAGCCCTTGTCTATCGAGGACACAGTGGCACAAAGTAGTTATTGGAGCAAGATGGGAACCTGAGGACACACTATGGCAACAGCATAGGGAGGCCAACACAAATGACAAAATTCACTAAGGCTACGAAAAAGCAATGACCACAGTCTGCCAAGCAGAGGTTAAGAAATGGTATTCATCATTAGTATCAAAACCACCCGTTTTCATTGTCTGCCATGAGGCATGCACTGACAAAGCTTAGAAACCCATTAAAAACAACCACTTTGTGCATCCGTTAGCCTGGAAAAGCAAAGCGTACCGTCCCCAGGCCTCCTCTCCAAGTAAAGGACTCACATGGTAAGAAGCTGCGTGAGATCCGCTATTTTCTGCTAGGAGGGTAAGGCTGTATAACCTTGGATCAGGGGCTGCTCCCATTCTGCATTCCTCTCTCACAAGTGCACGGAGGCAGAGGCCTAGTTCGGCCCAGGACACAGAGGCCAAGTCTCCCCCTCGCACGGGCCCAGTTTACTTCAACTTCACCTCGAGTCTGACCATCAAACCCTGGGCTGGGCGTTCCCAGCCTCTGCTGCAGTGATTCTGCTCTTGGATCATGAAAAAAAAAGAGATCCTTTTAAAAAGCGCTTGGCTCTTCATCGCCTTCAGAGTAGGGAACCACCGCTGAGTTTCAACTGTTGTCAGGCAGCTCTGTCCCACCACAGTGTGTGACACCAGCATTCCCAAGAAGCTCCCAAACCGAGCTGGAACATCACTTCTCCAACGCTGACTTGTTTCCTCAGTGTCCAAGAAAAAGAACATTTTGAACCCCACAGTAACATTCTCCTTCCAGGGTCTACTACCAACTTCCTTATTTTTCCTTGCTGAGATGCCAGTATCAGGCTCACCCAGATCAAAATGAGTTCCCTCCTTGTCTTTGTTAAAGGACAGCCCTGTCACAGTAGTTAAACAGAAAGCCCTGTGTGGCTGGAGTCAGTAAACGAAGGCGATACACGCGGGCCTGGAAGGCTCAGAGCTGCACCACCTAAGAGAAGACAAGACAAACTCTGAGAAGGCCGAGAGAGTTGCAGGGAAAAACTGAGCATCACTGAGCCTGCCATCCCTTGCTATCAATTTCTATTACAAGTTCTGCTTTAAAGTTAATACTGTTACACCTCTGAAATAAAATGAATTTTATAAGCCAGAGGCACTGCTAGAGCCAGTCCCGTGACAGTGCCCAAATTGCGATCTCTAATCAAGTTGAAGCTAAGCACATATGTACCTAGCATACATAACAGAGATGTTGAAATGACCTCAGAAACATAAATTTAAAGGCTTAGATCTGCATACTAATGAAAAGATGCCTCTACAGGCTTCTAGACAACTCAGTTTAAAAGAGATCAAAAAAAAGGCAATTTATTGCAGTGCAGAATTTTGTTATCCAATTACACAAAGTACTAACATGATTAAAACATTTTTGTCATTTATCTCTTACGGATTTTTTTTTCTAAGTTTAACCCTAACTCTTTTTGCTTTATAATTATTCTATTGGGAGTAATTACCGGATTTCCATAGAAATAATTTGGGTAGTGTAAGAGTATGTAACCTCAGCCCTGCTCCCTCCATCATAATGGAAGTTTTGTCTAGAAATGTACTTTATCCCCTTCTCATTACTTAAAAGCTGACACATGATCAATAACACAAAACTGCAAAAAAAAAAAAAAAAAAAAAAACTATGATAATTCTATTGATTTTCTAAAAAATAATTAAACTGTTAAGACCAAATTCATCAATATAATCTGCCTTCTTTGTTCCCCTTCTGGAGGAGGACAAATCAGTGAGGGTCTCCTGGCCAGCAAAACCAGTTTTAGAGCTATTGCACCACTCTGACAACAGATTGAACATCCTTTTTATACATTGTTGTTCTTTCCTTGCTCTCCTATCCACCTGCACACATCCCCACACTTCCAAATTCTTTCTCATGAATCTTGCATTGCACATTGCAGACTTCATCTCCCTTTTCTGAATGCTTCCTCAATTTGCTCATTCTTCCCACACCATCAGATTCCCTGACAAAATACTTGATGCCATTTCAGAAAAGACGTTCTGTATTTTTCACAGATAACAGAGACTGAATGCCAGATTTTGTTAAACGCCAGATTCAACTTTGACATTGGAAGCATAGATACAAATTAGCAGCTCTGCTCAGGCTGTGCTTCAACAACAGGCCTTCCACAACAGGCCTTCCACTACCAAGAAGTTCTCTGCAACCAGAGCAGGTGGTCTGGTGGACTGGAAAATGGGAAAGAAAAACCTCCTGGGCTTCCTCTGGCCACCAAGCTGTTCTTGATAGGTCCGGCTGGCTTTGATATGAAAATTTTGTCTCGTATTCCAATTCCCCCGAGACTTGTGCCACAGTTCCAACACAATCTTTCCTCCTGAGTGCTTGCATGTACCTCCATTCCCTTTCAACCAAGAAGCCCCGGAAGACATGCCTTCCAGTTTTACATACTCAAGCTCCTAGAAACCAAGGGAAGACGTGGATTCCAGAGCTAGGAGCAGGAAGTGGATTCACTTCCAGGGGTGCTCCCAAGAAGCTGACAACTTGTGTGAACAGTGAGAGCCGCTCCAGCACCCAAGTGGTTGCAACAAGGTATGCATGTTCTGTGGAAAAATTAGCTGGCAAACCTGGCAGAACAGGACTGCTGACTGGGGGGGTACGTTGCTGTTGTGGGCAGCCGGAGAAGGGATTCTTTACACTTTCTTGATGAAGGACATGTAAAATATTAATGAATTGGACTATACCCAAGGGATTCTGTCACATCTGTATAGGTCCCAGATGGTGCTCTGATTATCTGCCTGCGACAATTGAGAAAAAGCCTTCAAATATTTAAATTGAAAAAACTCAAAATGTTCTGCAAAATGCACTCTTTTCATGGAACAACACATTCAAAACATTAGCAGGGGGTTATGCTGAAAAAAATGGCTAAATGCTGTGGAAGAATTATAGAATATGGAGCAATTCCATGCCTAAATCAGACACACTGAATTGTATGGGGGGAACAGCAGCCCTAGCAGATCCATTACTCCTCCCTCAGCAGAATCACAAGTATTTCTTTCCTGACAGAAACATACACTCTCAACATTCCTAAGATCTCTTGGTGTTTGCATGTTGCAGTTTTCCTGAGTGATCAGTAATCAGTGTGTGCCTGCATTTGATAAAGTGATTTCAAGTCAAAAATAAATTACACATAATTTATAAATCTCCCTGAAAAACAATGCTCTTCTTGAAGTGCTTCTATATGTTCAAATGCAATTTGATGGCTCAAGAAATGACTTTCTATAAATTGTTTTATTTCAAAAATAACTTTCTGTATGTATTTCAAAATTTTATTTACAGTAAGTACAATCATTACCTCTGCAATTAGGTACAGAGGCAGATAGCCAGTTCAGCACAAACATGTAGCTCTCAGGCTAACATTATTTTAGGCTGCTTACATAGTTCCAAAACCCAATTCTGGCTGATATGGCTCTAGTAGTTGTAATTGGAACAACAAACAATGTGTTACAGACCCCCCAAAAAATCAAAAATAATCGTTTCTGCGTGTTCATACTTAATGAGCCTTCCTTCCGAGTTTACACTGTACTTGGCACTGTAACATATGAACATCTAACAAAGACTTCCATCACAAAAAGCAGATTCTCTTAGTCAGGGATAAACTGATACATTAAACTCTGTAAAAGCATTTAATGTTTATTATGCTTAAAAAAAATATTAGCATTTCTTGGCTGCCTTTCAAGTGCCAAATTCACACTCTGGTGCATGTATCCTTCTCCCATTAAAAACCATGGGAGATGCACGACACCCAGAATGCAGGGTATGTTTGAGTAAAAAATTAAAATAAAAAGAAAAATCAGATTTTGCTAGAGGTTACACAGTCAGCACCAGAGCCAGGAGTGGAACTTGGGAACCCCGACTACCTTCCTCAGGTGCTCTGAAAACATCCGCCGTGAGGGACTGGAGCAGACGGGGAGAGAGACAAAGACACTGATCAGCAAGAAGATCAGGGATTAGGAATCACTGACCTTATGGTGGACCAAAAAGGAGCAACATAGGAAGATAATAATAAGAAAACTGGCAATAGCTGAGGATAAAAACGGAACTTACAATCGGAGAAGGGAAAAAAAAAAGATGATAAGAAGCAAAAGCAAGCAAAAATAGCAGGAGATGCACTAATTAGAGGCATTTTTTTCAAGTGTTAAATAAAAAAATGTCAAAATACCTTCAGCATTCAGCATATTTGAACATCGTATTTGCCCCTAGCAAGTATACGTACCTCTGCATACAATGGCTTGGGTGGTAGGCTGCTGTTGAGAGAGAACCCAGCTCTATTCCTAACCCATCCCAGCCACTAATTTGCAGCTTCCTCAAAAATATTATCACAGAGGATTAGTTACTGAATGCACTTAGCACAAGCCAAAAGGCAGCTGTGATCATGCCTGCAGAGTTCTGGAAAGGAAAATTACTCCACAAAAGCCATACAAAGACCTCCAACTTACCACACTGCAAGCTCTTCAGAAATGCCCTGCTGAAACTATTGGTGGCTATGGGAAAAGCTGAAAGGTGCTGGGTGTTTGCCCCTTCTGGGACAACTGAGACGTAGGCAACACCCAGGAGCTCCCCAGGGAAGCCCAGTGTAGCTAGCAGGACCCTGCTTCCCAGGGTAGAGGCAGTTTCAGAGCAGCAGACCACAACGGATATTTGGGACAAAACGAAGGAATGTGGAAGGCAGCGAGGATGGTTGTGTTCAACCCTCCTGAGCTTTATCAGTCCCTTCTACAATTACCAAGCCCTCCAATATGCTGGAAGACCAGATGAGGCTTTTTTACCCCTGCTATTGGACTATTGGGCATCAGCTCCAAACAAGGCCCAAACACATGCTCGCTCTCAGAATGCCTCAAATCCTCTCTACACAGACTTCAGTTAAACCCACCCCCTCCGCGACCCATCCTCCTGTCAAATCCCTTCCTCCCAAGGCTCTGTAGAAATGAAAGCTGTCTGGCGCAGCTTTGTCCTCCAAAAACAGCATTTCTCAAAGTTTCACTTTTAAAATCAGACCATTGTGTAACTATTGCTAAAGAGTGAACAACAAGGCTCTGGCTCCCAGCAGCAGCACCCACACAAGTGTAGAGGGACTAGGCTCTGCTGGTGGCACCGACAAAACTCATCTCTCTGAGGGCACTGAAACAGGCAGATCCACACAGCAGGACGACAAATCCACCCCCACCTTCTACAGCAGCCCAGCACCAGTCCTAATCAAACCAGAGCAGTTGCACACACAAAGGGTTGCTTTGCTTTCAGTCCTCACTGCCCCAGCTATTTCCATACCCTCCTCAGCCCCACAGTCTCAAAGCAGCCACCAACAGGCCACAGCACCCACAGCCTGACAACTCAGTCAGAGAGGGCTCTGCTCCCGGAGGGCTGCGTCTCCTGAGGTGGGCGCGAGAGGCAAGGAGGGGCGTCACGAGCTGCGGCCACAGATCTGCTCAATGTGGTCAAGCTCTTTGGGGCAGTCAGCAGACAAGACGAGTGGCGTGTCCTCCGTTATCACAACATCATCCTCGATGCGCACGCCGATGCCACGGAACCTCTCTGGGGCACTTGCATCATCTTCAGGGATGTAGATGCCTGAAAGAGGAATTAAAGCCCTCTCAGCACTTACAGCAACACCTCTCCCTTACTCCACGGCTATGAGAGCACGGTTGCATTTTCAGCAACCTAAGAGACACTGACCCAGAGAAAGGTTAATAAGGAAAGCTGCCCTTTCTCCCTACGATCATGGCAGTTGGTGCACAAAAAAAGTCTCTCAGTGTGTACAGAACTAGCATGTTACTAAAAACTTCCACGAATGCAGCTGGCCTTTCTGCACTTCTTGCTCCCAATGCTGTCTTCACAAAGATGATTTTACCAATTATCAGAATAGGAGAAGATCCAAGGATTAAATATGAGTTTCCAGCTGACAGCTCCACAGAAAGTGACAAGCACAAAGAAAGATTCATCGTGAAAGGCCAAATTTGCAAAGAGAAGTTGTTAATGCCTGTAACTGGAGAGTGCAGCACTCAGCAGAGCCTTACACTACCAATGACTGGTAGCAATTTAGTCACAGTAACACAGATCAGAGCACAAGTGAATTTACTCTGCTTCTCTGCACTGCAGTTGGCCTGTGCTCCTGCAGGTCAAGCATGGGCAATGAGATGTACGTCAGTCTGCTTCCTGTGGTACAGATGCCTTTTGAGAGCTCACTCTCAAAATTTGTAACCTTGGCTGTATTTGGGTGGGAAATACTGTTTTCCAATACTGTAATGCGTTTGGGAGGGAGATACCTCAAGGCTTTTTTAATGCTGTAATCATTTTTGATCTCATAAGAAAGGACTTGAATGCTTTGGTCTCAGGATCAGCCAACTACTCGAAGCGATACTGCTACTCTTAGTGTTACATGTTTTCAGTCCAGCTCTGAGTACTTATGTTTTTACCTGGTTCAATGGTGATCACCATGCCTGGCTGCAGGGGGAGAGATCGTGACATATCTGGGGTATCGTGTACATCCATGCCCAAGTAATGGCCCACGTGGTGTGGGCAGTACTTTCGAACGGCCTGGCAGGAGAAAAAACAAGTCACTGAGGTAAAGTCAAGCACAGCCCAACCTGTTATTTCAATACAGAAGAGACAGAGGAATATGCTTAGCAGTGTCACTGTCGTTACTAGAAGGTCACCAGGAACTGCCTTCCATTTACCAGAACTAAAGGGCCCTGAAAACCAACCACACCAGCTCCCTCTTCTGAGTCAATCACAGATTAACTTTCCCCCTTC
The DNA here is from genome assembly GCA_013398735.1 of Nothocercus julius. NCBI lineage: Eukaryota > Metazoa > Chordata > Aves > Tinamiformes > Tinamidae > Nothocercus > Nothocercus julius. Next base: position 1,389,063 of record VZSV01000151.1, on the reverse strand, counting down.
CTGAAAAGAACAACTCAAGCACACCAGTCCCTCAACACGACAGGCAAGGCTTCAGGTTTTCGTTCACTGAACTTTGCTGTCTCAGTCCTCTCCATCCCTTAAACATCTCAGCCTCACATTGTTCCCATCAGCAGTCTGTGACAAAGAGCAGCAGCTGACACAGCTGCTATGTGATGTGGCCAAGAAGTGTCTTGTCATTCCAGAGAGGAAGCTGTGTTGATTTTACTCAGAAGCTGCAGAATTTGAATCCACTGACTCCCCTGTACCATCCTAATCCCCTTGCATTGGAAAGGAGCAGCTTGCCAGCAGGAGTCACAGAGCTAATCCCTCCCTGTGCCCCCAGGTCCCCACGTTTGCTGCAGACAGCACTGCGGATGCGGGTCTCCTCTGTCTGTGCTGCCGCCTGCCGAGCCAAGCTAGAACGGCTGCTGGGGGCAAGGGGGCCACGTGCTGCTGCTCTCACCAGGGCTGCAGGGCAACGGCATCCGGCAGCAATCTGTGCTGCTACCAAAGGGTTCTTGTTCTGTTACCTGGTTCCTGCCATCCTTCCTGTGCTGGCGTCATCAATCATGCAAGTTGGCAGTGAGTGGTATCAGAGCAACTTCTCTCAGCACGCACTATTTTATTCGCAGGTTCAGCTTTGAGGCAGACCAGTTCCCCAGTCTGCTTAGCAAGTAGCTCTGCGAATCCCAGTGCTGGCACAAAGCAGCGCAGAAGAGGCAGCAGGTGGAAGGACAGAAGACAAGGCTGTACTTTTTGGTGACAGGGCTGATTTATGCCATGCTAAACAGATTGCACAGCTAGGACTGAGTGCCTGCAATCAGCCCAGGATCTGGACTGTTGCATTAGTGGCAGCTTCCCTGTATGTCCCCCTTCAGGCTGTCTCTATTTTGAAGCTGTATCTACAGTAACAAGTAGCACAGACTAATGGGAATGGACCTGCAGAACCAAACAGCAGGTTCTGAGGAACCAGCATCCTCACTCTATGCAGGACCTGGGGGGTTACTCAGACCAGTTTGTGGACTGAATGCCCACTAGGTGCTGGAACACAGCTTCCGGTTTAGCTTCACCTACAAGAAATCCAACTCCTGTGCTGGATCCAGTCCACAGCACAAATTAAAGCATAGTAAACATGGACAACTAGAAAATTCACCTTACAGCAAACTCCTGATACAAAGTAAAACACTAATGTTACCTAAAGACAGAGGCAACAGTCAGTCTCACTGAGGAAAGCCGAAGTAAAAAAAGCTTCAAGTACCTTGAAGAAGTGGCTCTCAGTGATGCTGCCCTTGAGGATTCCCAGCTCTTTCAGTTTCTGTCCAATAAGGCTCAGCATGAGGCTGTAGATATTCTCTAGAGTGATGCCTGGGGAGCAGAGGCTCAGGCAAGACTTTTGGATATCCAGGACAGCCTGGTATAGTTCTGCTTGGGGTTCAGTGAATCTGAAAACAGCAAGAAGAGGAACAAATTTTTTTCACATTTTCACAATTAACTCCTCTACCCAGAAGCTGTTTTGGCAACAGACTCAGTTCGATGCAGAAACAGGGAAAGAAAACAAAACAAAACAACTGGCTCCTTATATGAAAAGCCCCCAGGGAGGGTAAGACAGGAGTGAGACATGCCCTTCCATACACTGGATAAAGGCAGGATTACTTGGCTGACATCCTAACCCTGAAGCATAGCAGGACAAACCTATCACTGGAAAAAAGAATGCACTTGAGCAAAAACACTGGCATCAAACACGCAACCATAAGGACACTACACCAGCTTATTCACAGCTACCACAGTCACGTAGGTCAGCTGAACTCCTGCTCCCTTACACAAACCAAGTTAGCAACAGCTGAATGCACAAGAGCCCTCTCAGCACTTTAAGCATACCTCAGTAGCTTAAAATAGCAATAATCACATGTACTCATGTAGTAATTAATGAGACAGTAGGGAATATAGCTTCTCCTGCTAAAAGACTGATTTATATAATTTGATTACTTAGAAGAACCATAGATTGGGACATTTTAAAACTATTCACACACACAGTTTACACGCGCTCACTCTTGTTATGAAATCAGCAATCATTTTAAGAGCTTCTCACAGTCCTTGAAGACCTCCTTGTGCCAGCCTACCTTCCATTGACGGGCCAGGTACGTGTGATGTCACTTACGTAGCATGAAGACTCACATCCACCATCTAGCAAGACCAGTTCACCATCCTGGGGAAAAACAGGAAGAAAAAAAAAAAGAAAAGAGGGTCAGAGCAGCTACCAAGTTGATTTCTCTGTCTGTGAACAGGCAAGAAGATTAAATGTTTATATTTGCAAAGAAACTGCACAGACACGTGTTCCTTTTGCAGACCATCACTCAAGGTGCAACTGTTTAACATAGTGTTTTAACACACTGTTAAACAGGCCCCTCCAGTTGGATTGTTAGTTAGATTGTTTCTATGCAAGGCAGTCTGTGACGATTTTGATTATCTAGAAAGTCTGAACTCTAGTATGCTGACATTCAAACATTTTTTACTCTAAAAACACAAAGAAAAAAAAAAAGAAAAAAGAAGATAAAAAGATGACGTTTCCCTTGAGCTGCTCAGGGCTCTGAAGCAGCAGCCTCATTCATTCACACTTGGATCTCTTACTCACCCGAGTAAGAGACCTCCATACTCCTCTACCAGAGTAGAGGAGGCCTGAAGGTCGCTTTGCCTCAGCTCTTGAGAGAAGATGCAGCATCTCAGCAGGCCCTCCAACCATAACAATATTCAACACTTCAGGTATCATGCAGATTTAGAAACACAGTACACCCACTGTCACAGAAAATCTGGGGAGAAAAGTCTTACAGAGACCTTCCAAATTAGGTACTTTGTTGTGCTAGTTGACAACAAAATCTGTAGGAGGCAGCACAGAGAGGTGGGGGGGAAAAAAAAAAAAAAAAAAAGGCAAGTTTGTGGGTTTAACCTCCTACCTACCAGCTTCCGAAAAATTATTAAGAGTGATTTAGTGCAGCTTTAATGGAAGCAACTGGAGCTACACGAGCACGCTTGACCTTGGGACGACAGGACAACAAATGAGGTTTCTTTCTGCCAAAAACAGCCTATCGTATCTTTTGTACGCGTGTCGGTGCAGCTCATTTCAAGGTCTGTTAGCAAGCCAGCATCAAGAAAAGACAATGCTAGCGGGAAGGCTTCACCCTGCATTAATACAGAGGAAAAAAAAAACACACTCCACTGACAAGCAAATCATGAATTCAGCAGCACCCTAACACTGCTCCTCAAAATGTCTAGAGATTTTTTTTTGTCAGGAAAGCGGAATGTGGATTCAAATCAGTAATATAAATTTCTGAAAATAAGGCAGGTATGTTAACTTACCTGCCATCCAATCTGCCTCTCTCAACCATTAATACTGTTCTTTTCTCTCCTTGCTCCGCTAGGCTGCATGGAGCCTGAAGGCTTTTCAGCTTAGCCAGAGCAGGAACTGCATTACTGGACAGCATTGGGCTTACCTTGATGAGCTGGTTGTTCTTCACATAGTGCAAAGTGTTGGATCTATTGCCACCAGCGACAACAGGAGGGTAGGCCAAGATGTCCGCACCACGAGCCCGGCACTCGAATTCAAACTGAAACAGCAGTTCAGAGAGGAGGAATTGCTGGTTTAGGTGATGTGCTGCCCTGAGGCTACTACAGCAGCTCATGCCCTACAACCATCACCTTAATTTTTACAACACAAAGCAAAACTGGACAGTAGGTTCATTACATGAAAGGAATTTCCAGGAACACTGATGGAAAACAATGTGAAACCACCTGCTTTTCAAAAGGGCCTTTTAAATCCTCAGACTGTCCCATGGAAGCTCTTTCTGGTACAACCTGGTAAACACTGCATCAGGTGTTCACTGGGTTCAAATACATCTGTGTCATGATTTGTGCTTAAAATACTGCTCTCAGTTTGCAAGCTTTCAAAGATTCTAAGTGGCAGCACAGTATCAGATGTGGATTTTTTTTTGTTGCTGTTTTGTTTAAAATTGTAAAGTACTAGCATGTTTAGACCAGTATCTATTTTTATGACTCTGACCAACTAGCAGTAAGGTTTAAAGTATGCCTTACCTTTGATAGCAAGGGGAAAAAAAAAAAAAAAAAGAGCTAACTTTCCTTCTCTGGAGATCTTCAAAACCCGCTTGGACGCAATCCTGTGTAACATGCTGTAGGTGACCCTGCATGTGCAGGGGGCTAGGCTAGGTGATCTCTAAAGGTCCCTTCCAACCTTAATGATTCTGTGATTCTAATGAAAGCAAATCTGTTTTGCCACTATACTAAAATGGTAACAACAATCGAAGATACTTACATTCCTCAGCAGTAAAACAGGTGAAAGCATGAAAATGAATAAACTTACACCTATAAAATCTTTTCTGTAATTAGCAAAATCGTATGAGGGAAAACACCCAGAATGCCCATGTTTAGTAAAGTAAAGATTCCAATTTGGAATAAAAATTTGACCTGTAAAATATATTTTAATTAAAATCAATTTCTTTACAAGTTAGTACTGCTGCTCAGTGCCATGTCAGCACGGGCCCATATGTGCCAGAACAGACGGTCAAATCCTGCTGATGTCATTGAAACAATCACCTCCCTGCGATTTCTTACAAAATCCCCTACAGAATGTGCTGGCCAACAGAAGTTTGTCCTCATTTTGTAACTGACAGGTGTCTATACATACTCCAGTAAATACATTGTGCTTCAAGACAGCTATGGTACTCTGAGTCTACGAAGAAGCTAGACAGAGAAGCAGGTGTTATAACTAATTCAAATTAATTCTGTATAATAAAATGCATTATAGAATAAGTTAAAATCTGTATCTCTGGCTGTCTACTAGGCTCTGTATTTCTATATAGTAGAAAAACACAGCTGTAGCAGGTGAACTAACCAACCACTACATCCCTGTCATTACTTTAATGACACTTCCTGCTTTGGTACAAGGAAGACTTTTGCCTTGCATATCGAAGTCAAATATAGTGACAGTAAGGGACAAATGACCCCCTTTCTTAATGGAAATTTTGCTTTTTCTCCTAATTCTTCTACACCTCCAGCTTTTTTTTTTCTTTTTTTTTTTCCTGTCATCTTTATCTCAGTGATAGCTTGTAGAATAGATAATAGAAAACAGGCTGCATTTTATTTAAACAGATAATAGTTTCATACACTTCACAAGAATCAACTTTTCCACAACATTGTATTAAGCAAGTCATAGATAAATGCACTGTAATTTATTATTCTTATCAATGGTAGTTCTGTCCTCTACACTAAGTTACACTTACCGCAGATATAAATAAACTTCTTGCATGGCAAATATACAAAGATCCAAACACCTCTGGATTCTTGAACAGGGTGCGGGGAAATGGTAGAAAAACTCTACTATAAGCTTAAATGCAATTCAGGATTTTCCATTTGGTGGCTGATACTCCTCCAGAGCTCTCAATCTACTTAGATAAGGCATGCCCAAATCTTGCCCCTGAGACAGATTCCCAGCTCACCCAAATGCAGGCACGGCAAATTCCTCTTTCCAACATTTTTGAAATTAGCCATTTTTGTCTCAAGATCTGCTGACATTCCTAAGCTTATTGTAAAATAATATCCTGCAACGTTCACTTCAAAGCTGCTGCCCAAACAAGGCTGCAGTTCTTGGCTGAGGAGTGCTAGGGGCATGTCCAAGGAACCACAAGAATTGGGTGAAAGAGAAATGTGCCACAGTGGCAAACACATTATGGGATATCTGACACACTTAGCTTTCTGCAAGGAGAAACATCATTCAAATCTTCAGTCTCAATTGTCTCAGTTCCAACCACAAAATACTCACCTTTGCATACAGAAAGGCTTCATCCACTGGGGATTTGCTGGCAAACATTGTCTCTACGAAAGCCTTAAAAAAAAGGAAAGAAAAAAAAAAAAGAGAAAAGCCTTTCAGTTAGTGCAGGAGCCTGAATTTGAGAGAAAAAGCTTTTTTTAAAAAACAAAACTCTTTACTCTTGAGTAAAGCCTAAATCAGTTGTCTCGAAGCACAAGAATCAGGGGAAGCTGAAAATATACTGTGTTGTAAAGACTAGAACCAACAAAGCTCCATGGAACTGTATTAGGGTCTTGAAGAAGAGGATTACATAACTGAGGCTGATTCCACAGATTAGCATTTTACAGATTCTCTCACCTGGGAAATCTCTTTTGTCTAACAGGAGTAACAGGACAATACTGTGCAGCTCATCCTTCGGAGAAGTACTAGATATGTCTCTCTGTGCTGCTTGGCTATTTTAATATTGAAAAAACATAACTGCCTTTGAGATTACTGCCAGAGTTTTGGGTTTTTTTTTTTTTTTTTTTTGAATTGGCCAGTAAGTTCAAAAGGTCCTTGAGATGGGAGGAGCAACTGACGGATATGCAGCCAGTATATTCACAAAAATCCACTTTGCCTGAAAACATCAGGATAAATGGTGAAGAAAACAGCATGCAAGAGAAGAGGGGAAGCTGGGGAAGGAGTACAAGAGGACACCCCTGTTCCTGAACAGACACTTTATAAGCAAAGTCAACCAGCTACTGACTTGGTTTGGCTGGAAATACACTAAGTGACACAACCTGGTAGTCCATGTAGTCATCTTGCTGCTTCTTTTGATGTGGAGGGAGCTGGGACTGACTAATTTTTGACAGTCAGCAGCTAAGCAACTAACAGACTAGCCCAAAGCTACTGCTCAAGTCTAGCCAACCCTATCACAACCATCCCCTTGACTGAGGGAATGCACTGGCTCACTAGGCAAGCACATGACCCCATACCTCTGCTGTCACCTGCCCTGCAATCTTCATCCTTTCAATTTCTGCAGGAGATTTGATCAGCCGAAGGTTCTGCACTAGGTGTCGGACGCCCTGGATGTGGTTTTGGCTCCGAGCTTTTACCTCAGCCAAGGACTTCAGGTAGTCAGAGTGTAGCTGTGTATGCACTGGCTTCGTCAAGTCGTACCAAATCATGTTTGACTCACCTGCAAGACAAAAAAAAAAGCTGACACATACAAAGATAAAAGCAGAAATCTCCTGATACTGGACAGACTCACTCGTCCTAAACTAGATCAGTTGCTGCTACATTTGACAAGTTAATTTCTTCCGAATCTGCAATGTGGTCGCACATCAGACTACGTGCTGCCACTATCACGGGATATTAATTATCCCTTCAAAACCTGGAAGATCAGTAATGCATCTTTACTTGCATGCAAATACTGTGGGTTTTTTTAATCATCATAACTGAGCTTCAATAGGTTCAGTTTGTGTATCATGTACAAAGCAGAACTTGTGTAAGACAGGCCAAATGTTGCATCGCAGTGTTGCATGTTCTGAATCTGTCCCTGGCCTGCACTCCGATGTGCAAGGCCATTTACTTTTCACTCATAACAACCCCCCCATGCAAAGGGGGGCATTCTCGATTATACTTCAGAGCATTTGGGGGGATGAACTGTTAATTTCAGCCATTAAGACACGACAAACTCACTGAGGACAAATATATCTACCTATGTCGAAATCTATTCAGAACAGCAGGGTTAGAACCCACATTTTCCCCCAAAGAAAGGTCATTAATGAAAATGAGTAAAAGAGCCCAGCTGAATCACAGCAAAGGTCCATCTAAGCCCTCTTGTTTTGGTGACAGTAGCCATTATCAGATGCTCACAAAAAGTCTTAAAAAAATAGACTTTATGCCCCTTAGCAATCCTCCCCCACTTCCAGATTTCTTTTCAAGGCTACCTCATCACGATTAACTGCTTTTCGGGGCTCTCCCCCTTGTGGTACTAACAACTTTTAACTCCAAAAACTTTTGACGTTCCAAACATCATGCATGTTCTGCAACTTAAAATGTAATTTAAGAGTGATGCATTTCATTTATCTTAAATCTGCCACCTTATCATTTTATTCTGTGTTTCCTTTGTTTATAAATTATGAAAAAGTGATTAATCATTCCTATTAATCTCCTCCATGCCTTCCATAATCATATATGTCTCATACCTCACCCACTGTTTATTTTGTCAAACTATTGTTTACCATGTGTCCTCTCAAAAAACAGCTTTTCTGTAATTTCAGCATTCTTGTTGCCTTTTCTGTGCCTTTTCTATTTTCAATATATCCTTTTGGATATGAAAAAAAATGAAGCAAAACAAAACCAAAACCAAAACAAACAACAACAAAACAAAAACAAACAAAAAAACAGAATCAGGCATGGTATTTAAGACTACAGCATTTACTCTATTTATCCGTGTAACTCCCCAAGCACTTGCCCATTTTACATTATTGCAGGCTTTCAGGTAACAAATTAGCATATTAATTTAATAATGCCTTTAAGTTCACTCCCAATTACAAATATTGAGGCTCTAACATGAGGTCAGATGCAGAAGAACAAATCTAAAGGATAGTAATCTTCATATTTCTGGGAGCAAGTCAGTATTTGGCTGACAAGGGTGAGAAGACTAACAACTTCCCTGTGTGGGTCATTATCAAGTATATTTTGAAGTTCCTGCAAGTGCTTCATCTAGTTCTGGCTCTGTCAGCAAAAAACGATATGGCAAAAACAGCAACAAGGTTCACCAATCTCCCATGTTCATTCCGCTGCTTAAATTTAAGATGTGCACACTGGCACATGCATGAGCACATAAGGAATTCAGAGTAGGGAAAAAAACCTAAGATATTCAAGCACATATTTTCATCGGTACCCCTCATGAAGCTAACATGTGGTTCTCAAATAAAAATGAAACACAACAGTGTTCAGTATATTCAAGACTACTTTGAAAAATGTAAGAGAGGAAATAGTTTAACGTGATCTTTCATAGAAGAATTTGATATATGCAGCACCTAGGCCATAGGTCATTTTGGACAGCCAGAATCTGTGGAAGAAACAGTTGTTATCACATCGCTGGCTTTCTAAAGTAAACGTAATGCACTGGAAAGGCACTGGACTAACAAGACGTTCCACCAACAGATCAAATACAGAACAGACAAGAGCAGCAGAACAAACCTGTAACCTGCACAGATTACCTCTAAATTAACAATTACTCTCATTAAGATTGTGTGGGGTAGAAGATTAGAAATTACTACTGGGCAGCTTGAAGTGCCTAAGTCTGGATCCTTCCCACAGTCAGTCAGTAATTGCCTCTCACCAGGGCAATTCAGGGCACCTAAATAAGACTCCCCTTCACTGATGCCTCCAATAGAGGCTCCTAAACCAGGCATTTAAGTTAAGACACCTACAGCTTGGCAGCACAATTGTTTCCCAGAGCTTTAACATGCTTGGCAGAGGAAAAGAAAACCCACCTCTGAGGCCAAACAGCAAAAGCATAAAGGAGAAAATTCCAGGTGCCTGTGACATCCTGTCCCACTCCTTGGCACCTACCCAGGCTCATTTCTAGGTTTAAGCTGTACTCACAGGCCATTTCCCAAACTCTAATAGACCCTATACCCCATTCCGTGTCTCATTCCCTCCCCTGGTTTCCGTTACCTTTCAGTTTGGTTACCCAGTGCCTGAACTCCTCCACAGGGTAAGCTTCATCCACTCCTGTGAGAGCAACTGCCCCATCTGGGCCTGACCGGGGCCCATCCCACAGCTCCCGGCTTGGATCTCTGTGGGGCACAAAGAGGATGGCCCTGTGGGAGGGCAGCGCTTTGCCGGGGAGGCTCTGCAGCACTAGGATGCTGTCAGGCTCCTGGAAGCCGCACAGGTACAGAAAGTTAGTGTCCTGGTGGAAAATGTAGGGGATATCGTTGCTCATGTAGTACGTAGGGCTGGAGAGCAGAATCACGGTGTGGTCCAGCCCGTCCTGACCATGGGCCTCCTTCTGGATCAGTGCCATCAGCTTGTGCCGGCGAAGAGCATATTCCACCTGGGATAATCCCGGGGTTACCTCCCCTATGGATACAGATATCCAATCAGAGAGAGAAATTCAATGCACTCATGATATTTTACTAACCTCATGCCTGATTGCTGCCTGTTCCCATATGTCTTTCATACACACGGCTCAATTACGTCCCACATTAACTTCATTTTTGCTCTCTCATGCACTTCCTTAGCTCACACCCATATATATAGATCCTCACTCATTCTGCTCTTTCCGGCATGCAAGGGAAGAAATTCTATTTTAAATCAATCCAATCTTTCTGCTTTGTATTTCTGAGCAAAAGTAGAAACCACAAACCAACCAGGCACATTTAAACAAACATCCCAAGCACTGAGGGAATAAAATTCTAGCATGCATGGTTTTCAGAAAGGTATGGGGGAAAAAAAAAAAAAGTAGGGGGAAGGGGCTAGGCTAACTGAACTTTGACTGATGAAAAATGGTGGGATTTTTTTATGGCATCTGGACATCGAACAGCAGATTACCTCTTCAAGTTTAGCATTACTTTCATCAGATAAAGCCGGAATGTCTCTGCAAATAGACACTAAGCCAACTCATAAAATAGCTAGCTCTAAAGCATAAGGGGTGGATTGAGTGTTACAAATACTGTGGCAGATCAGTCAGTCACACACAGAGGTTGTACTTGCTCAGACAAGGTTACAGTCCTGGGATTCCAGGCAGCAAGAAATCACAACTTCCAGGTTAGCGTCACTCTGATCAAGAGAAGGAATCTTCTCCAGGGCAGATTTAGCTGTTCTCAGTAAGACTTTTCAGTTAGGAGTTTTCTAAAGGTAAATACTGTATTTCCTAAGGAGTCTATCTAAACAAATACTCTTAGTATAGCTTCTACTGCTCCAGTCACAAAGAGGTGCAGAGATCAAGAAGCTGACAGAAATTGCACTGAAGGCAAAAGAAGAGCCAACTACAACCTGAGTATGTACTTTAAAATATATCACACTTCATCTAAACTATGATCTAAATGAATGTTGTAATCTGTACTGTGACTATAAATCTGTACTGTGACTACTAAAATCCTATTTTGATATAATTGTTTTTTCATATTATTAACTTCTACTTTCATAATCTTTTCTTCCTATTTAGTGTATTTAAATAGCAACAATTCTAGGATTAAATTTTAAATTTTATTTGTACTGTGAGTAGATTCTTTAAATAACTGTTTTCTAAATGAAAATGTTTGAATGGGAGGGGGTTCTTTAAGAAAAAAAAAGTTTATAAAAATTGTTGTATTTGCTTTAAACTCTACATCTTTTCAGCAACATACCTCCATAAGACCTATTTGGCTTAAGCGTCCTTATTTGCTTTCAATTTTTGGTCTAGAAATTACATAGAACTTAGGAATTGCTTTATGGCAGTTCTGCCATAGCACGCTGCAAGTCTCCTGTGCTCCGCTGAATTTCAGGCCGATTTCTATCTACCGCAAACAGTCTGGTCATGTTTAGAAGTTGTAATAGAGTGGAATATGGGACTCTCATTTGCCTTCCAACTCTGAGCCATGTAAACTCTCTTTGCCTTAAGGGCAGCTTCTTTTTTCACGCAGTGATTGTGGTAAGAAAATGCCTTACTGTTTTAAAGAAAACAACTCTTGGCTATTAAATAGAAAATTACTATGGGCAGCTATAATTAATTCCACTATTTCAGCTGTGAGTAGTTTTTAAGTATCTGTCTCATTTACCATGACGCCTTAAGGAGGGCCTAGAGCAACCTGATCTAATATTGAAGTTAGCCAAGGTTTGAGCAGGGTAGTGGATCTAACAGCTTCTTGAGGTTCCTTTGGACTTGAATTATGCTACGATTTTTATATATATAAACACACATATATAAATATTATGTATATATAGATATATGCATGTGTGGCTGTATGGATTCACACACATCTAATCTTTCTGTATATGTAACTGCAGAAAAAAAAAAAGATTTTTTATCTGGACTAATTCTTGTATATAATTTTTACTTTTTTTTTATTATATTAAATCACTGTCATCTCTCCAATTTTTTTCTGAATTGCACCTTTCTGACTCACAAGATGTGCATGAAGCACTCTGGTAGTTCAGCTTACGCAGAAGAGTCTTCTCTAATATAAATGATACTGTACTTGCAGGACAATTAGTTTACAAGATGTCACTGCCTCAAAACATCTGCAGTACTTTAATCAGTGACACAGAACACTCTTTGGGAAAAGGGTAAAAAGCCAACATCCAAGCTTGGTTTTGGAATTGGTATCACCTCAGACAGAGAAAGTAACTACTAAATACAGTTACAATCTAAAAAAGCTAATCACAACCACATGAAATCATGGACACCTCGGTGATGCTGCAAATCAATACTCTGTCCTAGGTAGTATCTCAGAAAAAAAATCAGAAGAAAGAATACCAAAGACTGAAATGTAACCTGGTTTGAGAAGGTGCGGGTGTGTGAAGGGGCTGGGCTGACCCAAGTAGCGGTTTGGGATCTTCTTCTGCTGGACAGGCTGGAGGGAAAATCGACGGAAAGCCCATGACTTGCAGACTAGAGGAGAAGAAACGCATCATTGCAAGGTAAAAGACCTTTCCAAATACCAAATCACAGATCTATACCACCTTCATCTGACTCCTAATAACATTTATTCAATCTCTATCACAATATTCCTCCTCAATTTTTCAGCTTTTTGCATTTTCATCTCTCATTGTACACAACTCAATTAATGATAAAATATCTGTAAAACAGATAAAAAAAATCAACATACTTTAACATGGACAAACCAGCAAGGAAGCCTAGAGAACTTCCCTCAGGGGAAGCAAGGGCTTGAAGCACCACAATCACCCAGGTCACCTGTATAACAGCATGTTCTATTAAACCCTCCAAAGGCATCTAACAAACAAGTGTTTAAAGCCTTCCTGTAAAAAAAAAAAAAAAAAAATTCTAAAAATGCCACAAAGAAGCCATCAAATACCATTGCTTTTACAGCAACATAAAGTTTTTCTGGAAGGAAGATTCTCAGAATTTCTCATTTTGTTGTGCATCTAGCTTACTTGGCAGAAACCTTAGCCAAACTGGAAAGAATTCCAGAGAGTTATGCACCTCATTTCCAATCCCACAAACCATCTACAGGCCAAAGCAGACAGTTTTGCACAAGAATTAACAAGTGTTCACTGAGGATCTGGGGGAGGGCAAATAAGACATAAGATAAAATTAAATACACTAAATATGTCTGCTGGCCCTCACAAACCTTCCCAACTCTGGATTTCTCAGACACACTTCTAACTTGAGTACTGCTTGTGTCTACACACAATCAAACACATGGAGCAAGATGCTAACTAGCTTCCTAGCATCTAAGAGCTGATGTTTTGGAGACTTAGCATCTTTTATGTCACTTCATTTTATGGTGGGCACATGGCAATTTCTGCTGCTCTGGCACAGTACTGAATTCTCAGTAAAAGCGATATTCACTTCTTCAAAGGCCTAAGCACGTGTAAAGCTGTAGCACACAGACACAAGCCAAACAGCTGCCCACCTTTCAGGAACCTGCATCAGAGACCTATGTGCACAGGCCAGGTTTTCTGAGGGAACAAACACGACCATCTACTAAACACAGTTTACACCAGATAAGTGGCTGCCATAGCTTAAAACAGACTATCTGTTCAGTAGGTGATGTCTGACTGGCCTAACAGTGAGGAAATTTAAGTGTTTAATTACTGCTTGTGGTACGCTCTGAGCTGAGACAGTTTTCACTGTGCCCACCTACCTACAGGGAGGACACCTCGCACCCTACGTGCATCTTGCCAGAGCACACACTGGCACCAAATAAAGGGGGGTTTTGAACACAGCGGGAAGCTTTCCAGGTTGTCGCTTTATTAGCAGGAGTGCTACTTTTCAAATAGTCACTCTTGCCTCAGACTTATCCACGGCCGGAGCCGCGAGGGAGCCCCGCCGCCCAGGCCGCGGCAGGGCGAGGAGCTCCGCACGGCAGTAACGCTCCGCGCGAGGGCAGCGCCCGGGCCCGGAGGCGCCCAGGTGAAGCGAGCGGGGAGCAAAGGGGTCTGACCTGGGAAGCCGCGCCGGCCCCTC
>VZSV01000151.1:1351519-1374491 GCA_013398735.1 Nothocercus julius | reverse complement strand
TCGCGTGGCCGGGGGGAGGGGGGACGTTGCATACACTTGTATTTGCTCATTTATTTAATTGTTTTTCCTCAGCTCGCCCTTCCCATTGCGGACCTGACCCCCCCGCACGCTCGTGGGGCGTTTTGCACGTGTGCTGTTTAAGGCTGTAGGCTGACGTTGTTGTTGCGCATTGGAAGCCCCTCGTGGCAGATCCTTCTGAATAAAAAACATATCCCTGTTTCCTTCTCTAAGTGCCCCCACATGCCACGCTGGAGAGGAAGTCTGCTACGCGCAGAGCTCCCGCGGGACCTGTGTGCTCAGCTAGGGAACGTCTAGGGAACAGTTTGGCCCTCCTAGTCACATCCCTGCTACACTCAGGAACTTGGAGCAGTGAGGAAAATCCTTGCATGTTCTGCTCTTAAGTTTTTATGTCCTCTACATTTTTTTTTGGTGTCGAATTTACTGGGTTTTTTTGTTTGTTTGTTTTAACGTTTGCTGTCCTATTGTAACTCGTTGGAAAACTAGTAGAGCTGCCTTTTTTTTTTTTTTAATAAGTATTGGTGCTTAACTGTATCCCTTGTAATGAAAATAGCTTTGAGCTATTCATCGGCTCTTTCTAAAATATTATTTAAACTTCAGCCACCTGAACACAGGAGATGGTGCAAACACTCCAATTTTACTTCACTTGGTTTTGCAGCAGTGGCTGTAGCTGCACGTACTCACGAGAAGGAAACACTCCCACTTGTGTTTTGCCCTGCTGCACGTCCTCAGTCCTTTTGCTGATGTTTAAAAGACCTCAGCCACTTGCCCAAACTTGCTTCTATCTTTTCCCTTGCATAATTTCAAAGATGTGAACAGAGCATTGAAGGGGCTAAATTCTTTTGGCTGAAAAAAAACCTGTTAAGGATGTGAAAGTGAGCCTCTGATTTCTAATTCTCTCTGTTAATGTGGAAGGCTCTGACTTGCAGGTTTGTTTTTGGTGTTTAGGTTTGCTAAATACTGGGGTGTGTATTTTGTTGTGTGTAACAGGAGTATAAAATCTAGGAGTTTTGAAGTGTGAAACTTGGTAAGTTTTATCATTACCTTTGCTCGGCTTACCTGTATTGATTTAAAAGATTTAGGTTTGGTCATGAGGATAATGTTGCAAGTGATTACACGGAAATGACTAAATGATACTGAAATCTATCATGAAAAATTTCAGCTAAAAGTCTAATAATTGTTCTGATCTTTTCTTAAAGCTGTGAATGGTGCTAATTTCTTGGGAAGCCTGAGTGTAGTGCTTGATTTCTGACTCTTTTAATGTTGCATCAGACATCTTTCATGTTTTCATATATTTGTTATCTATCCGTATAGCTGATATATTTCATTTTTCTCTAGATGCTTGTGAAGGACGTACAGCTGTGTGACTGTATTTGAAAAGCTTGTTTCTTTCATGACTGCATTAATATATAAATATTTTAATATGAATCATTGAGAAAGGAGCTGGGTTTCAAAAAACCTGCAGTTGAGCAGAGAAAACAAAAACAGCCTTCAAAAGTAAGGCACAAACCGAATTCATAAAAAGGATTTGTTGGCTGTTGTTTTTCAGGAAGATTTTGACCTTTTTAATTTACCATAGTCTCGTTCATCTGTAAAGATACCTTAGATGAAAGGGAGGAAAATGGATGCAGAAATTATGACTGCAGAAAAGCAGTGCTTTGCATCACTGTAATCAGTGTAAGTGTGGAGTTGTTACTACAGCGAGGTCCTGATAAGTTCTGAAGTGTAGCCGTCTGAACTGCCCAGCTCTCTCACCAGGTCTCAGCACAAAGGTTTATTTAAAATGTTTCTTTTTTGTGTGTTGTTTATACAGCTCAGTAACTGAGCTCTCATACAAGAGTAACTCTCATGCTATGAGTGTGGCTATTCAATTTAAATACATAGCAAATTTTGCATGTATTTGCAGCACATTTAATCCCTGTAATCAAGTACTGCTGTAAGGAGTGATTTTAGGTAACTTGCTTTGGGATTGTTCTGAAATTACAAATATAGATTCAGCGGATGATGACTGGATTGTAAAAATATCTTTAAGGACTGGGAATAAAATTGTGTTTGTGAAAACAGCTTGAGAAATACTGTATTTGGAAGTGTATAAGTGCTAGTTAAATGCATCTCATAGACCATTTTGCCGATTCTTTTATAAAGCCGTAGCTATGGGATTTGGGGATGTGAAGAGGGCAGAAAAGGTTAATCAAGTTGTTCCAGCCTTGAGATGTTTCAAGGTTTCAGACTTAAAAACAGCTGATACTGAGACCAGGAACTTGGAATTGCTCTGGAGTTTTAATCCTGCATTTTTAGCTTGAGCTTTTCTTAAATATGTGATTGGGGGGTAGGAATTGATTTTTGACCTTTTTAGAATTGGAAGGTTCTTTGTCTCTCTCCAACAGACGAAGTAAGCAAGCCAGGCTTTGAAAAAGTCTTCTTATTTTAAAACAAGCATTACACAGATGTATCATAATTTCAGAGCATTGGGCTCACCTGAATATTAGCTATTAACACTTCTAAAAATCCTTGAATAATTACAGTTCTCAGATATGCAGAGGAACAGCTGTTCCTAGGCTCAGCTACTCTTGTCCTTATAATGTTCTTTAAGCAGTTACCTCTGACTTTCCTTGGACTGCTTGTTAGGAGAGCTAGGATGAAAACTCTTGAATTTCTATTATGGCATAGATAACAGCATAGATTAAGCAACATCAGCATACCAGTGGCACGTGAAGAAGTTATTTCGTAGTAACTTCAGAAGATGCCTTTTTTTTCGCTCTCCTGCCTTTGGTTGCAGCATCCTTTTTTCCTTTTGCAGTGCCATGTTCTGTCAATCTTACCCCTCCCCCCCTCCATTTTCCATTCCAGATTTTCAGCCAGTTTAGGGCCTGGCTATGAGGTGCTGCTTGTGGCAGGAAAGAGGGGGGGAGCGGGAGCAGGGCATAAGATGGATGGGGATGGTCATCTTTGTGGCAGCCTGCCATCAGATACGATTAGATGGTAAATGAAACGGAGCCAGGGAGTTTAGTCTGTGCTTAGTTCTGGCTGCTGACCAAAGTCCGTATAATACAGAAGTTTGTTCTGTATTGAAGGAATGCTTCTGGAAGAAGAATGCATCTTAACTTCAAGCTAAGTAAAGGCATAAATATTGCAATACACAAAAGGAATGAAATTATTTTCATAGCCAGCAATTATTTTTAGTTGTATGATTGTTTTATATAAGTAAGATATCAGGATTGGTCATTTTTAGGCATTTGTGCTTCTCTTTATTGGACGTGTGTTCCAGACTAATAAGAAATAATTGACTCTAGGGTTGAAATAAAAGAATGACATCTAGTTTTGTTTTGAACCAAAAGTTACGTTAAAGGAGACAAAGTTTCTCCTTTATGTTAAAGCAGAGGAGGCAGCTTGTACTTGGAGACAGGATGGGTGGGAGACGTGAGAGAGCCCAAGTTCCAGGTGAAAGAGCCAAGTGTGTGTTATGTCACACGGAGACAAGCATGGTGGATACGAGGTTCTATAACTGCTTTTACAGTGAATTGCATCATGATGTTTTCTGCTGCAACAGAAACTGGAGATTGTCAGTAGGATTTGTATTTCTACAGGACATGATTGTATTTTGGTAATGTGTGGTTTTTTTTTTTTTTTTCTATTTTGCTGTGAAGCATGGGAGGCACAATACCACCTGCTCCAGCCAATGCCTCCACAGAGGAGACAAGTAAGGTGAGACATGGAAAACTTATCACTGAAAACTAATGTTTGGTCTTTATGCAAAAACGTTAAAGAGGGATGAAAACTAACAGCAGTTAGAGCCAGTTATTACTCATTGCAAGACTGCTTCTGAATTGGGTATTATCTGGATAATTTTATTTTGGTCATTAAATTATACATTTTGAAGTTTTGTTTCTTCCCTCCAAGTAGGAGGGATGAATATATATGACAGTGAGTTGAGTACTAGGTTGTGACAGTTCAAAGACGGCAGCCTGCCTGTTGTATTGTCTGCATGGGGCCTTGTTATAGATTCAGGCAGTCTGGGGTGTTTCAGGAGTTACCATGCTCCATTTGCCTAACCTGTATGTCAGATGTTCTCTGCAGTGCAAGTGCTGGACAAAAAAAATCTTGATTTTTGTGTATTTGCTTGCCTGTACGTGCACCTTTTCTGTAGCCACCAGGAGTGCAAATTATAATTGGTGTGTGACAAGAAATACTAGCCAGCAGGACAGGTAGTGAAGTGAACAATTAATCTTAGGTTTTAAGCTGAAATTGTGGAGAAAATAGTTTTTGAAATGTGGATTGGGTATCTTTTATTTTAAAGGAGGATAATTAAGTGGTCTTGTAGATATTTATGACAGATTTCTCCCAAGATTTAAATCCTTCTTGGAGAAAAAAGAAAACTTATATTTGGAGTTTAACAGGACAGAAGATCCTGGAATTACTGGCTAGTTAGAACTGTTGAAGGAAATGTATGTATAGGAATTACAAATTGTGACACTGCCTATAAAGACAAATAGTTTGTGGTAAAGGAGGCTGTATTAAATGAGGGGATTCAGAAGAGAGCAGTAATATGGTTAGAAATCAGTTGGAAAACATCTGAAGAAGCATTCTAAGTAAGTGGCACAGAACATCTGGCCTTGACAAATATAGACTATTGTAATCATTGGGACCTGCTCGTTGCTGAAGACTCTAGCTTCAGGGTATTAGATGGAGGGTTTTTGATGCAGAGAATGTGTCAGAGATGACAGGAATATTGGAAGAGCCAGTTATTACTCATTGCAAGACTGCTTCTGAATTGAGTATTATCTGGATAATTTTATTTTGGTCATTAAATTACACATTTTGAATAACAGGCTTTAACAATAGTTAAAGTTCATACATGAAGATTTGGGCTCAAAATGATTTTCATGTTTGACAGACTTAAGCTCAGAGTGAGGAGAGGGGAGATAGGTATCTTAAAAACATTTAGTCAGAGAGCAATTGTCTGCTTTGAAGATACATGTTGGATTTTTCTGATGTCTTGTTACTTCTTAAAGTGCGAATAGAGTCATCAGTAAGAAATAATGTATTTTAATATTTTTCTATTTCAGGGCAAAACAGAAGAACAGCCAGAGGAACCAGTTAAATCACCAGAGCCAGAAAGCGAAGAGAGTGACTTAGGTGTGGAAGATAGATGCTGTTACCACAGTACACCAGTTTGAACATGGTTCTGAAAATCCTCTCTCCGTTTGTGGATGGAGCTGAATTTTACTTTTCATTTTTCCCCAGAAATTGACAACGAGGGTGTGATTGAACCTGACAATGATGACCCTCAAGAAATGGGAGATGAAAACGTGGAGGTAAGCGTGGTACTTCCAGTGGCTGGGGTAGTAGGGAAAAGGGAGAGAGATTTTTCAACCAGGTGAAGAATAGTAACTGGGGCTGGGGAAGGAGAAGAGGAGTAAGACTACATGATCTAGGTAGGCAGTCATTGCTTTACCTGTTCTTTACGCAAGTAGAAGAATAACCACCTTAAAACTGAGTCCTGTTTCAAAAATAGAATCCATCAAAGAGTTCTATGGGGGGGAAAAAACAGGTTAGAAACCCACCAAAATTATCAAAACACTAGAGAAAAGTAGGTGTATAGTGACAGGAAAAAAATATATATATATTTTGAACTGTGATTTTTCAATACTAATAATGATTTAAAAAAAAAAAAAAGGAACCAGAAAACTGGAGCTCCCTTTTTTGGCATTGTCTCTGCTTGATACTTCTGGCCTGGACTCTATAGCTTTGGGGTTGGTTTGTTTTTTAGGTAACTGAAGAGATGATGGATCAAGCTAATGAGAAGAAGATGGAGGCTATAAATGCTCTGGGTGAAGGTGATTGGTGTTGGTTTGTTTTTTTGAGTGTGTGTGAATTGAATGCTTTCCAGTAGGAGAAAGCTCACTACCCTGTAGTTAGGAAAAAACTTCTGTTACTGGACTGTGATGTTTCTGTAGAATTTTGAATACTGTGCCTGTTACAGGACTTCCCTGCATGTTATGATTTAGATTTTTAATAATTTGTCTTAACTTGGTAGAAAGCTTTGTAAAGAGGTGTCTTCTGCTTGACTGAGTACAAAGTCAAATGCTCAGATTTAACTAGAAAAAAAGTTGTTTGTTTTTTTCCTTCCAGGCAGTAATTCTGGGGTTTGTGTTTGCAGTTCAGCGTTACACATTTTAGAAGAAAAAAATTTGGATTTGCTTGTGTTGATAAAGCTCTGTTTAAAAAATGTCTAAAGCATAACAACCTATAAGGTTCTTTTGGCGGTATGGATTTAACTTCACTGCGTAATGACTGAAATCTTACTGGTGTTCCTGTTCAGGTGAACTTCAGAAGGCTGTTGACTTGTTCACCGAAGCCATCAAGCTGAATCCTTGTTTGGCTATCCTCTATGCCAAGAGGGCAAGGTGAGTCATTATAAACTAGTGATTTATGTTTCTTCTTGCTCCATTACTGCCTTTGAAAAGCTAAAACTTAATGGAAAGTTGAGGATGTATATACAATTAAATAAGATTAGGAAAAGAGGAGAAAAAAAAATAGGAAAAAATATAATTGCATATAAAAGGAGTAATATGAACTAGATTTGTTGAAGAACCATCTAAGAATTTTAATTGTTGACGTATGTTCTGAAATGCATTGTAGTAATTAATGTCTTTCGTATGTTGAATTAGAAAGATGCAAAATTGCAAACACCTGAAGCATCTAAACATCCTTCTAGGATTAAGACGATGATGGAAATCACATCTAGTCTAGACAAGAAGTTAATTGTTCAATGTGAATTCTCTCCCTGATATAGAATAGCTTTTTGACATATTGTTCACCTCTTTGTTTCTAGAAGGAAACATACGAATATATGCTTGTTTAAGTAGCTTTAGTGATGAAATAACGTCTGATGTATCAGTAATTAGACTACCTTTCTTTCAAGTAGATGTAGCAGGACAGAAGTTCTAACTTGGAGTATATTGGATCTTGTGGATTTTTGAATTTTGAGTACTTTGTCATTGAGGAATGCTTTTTAGGGCTTCTGCAGAGGTTTCTATCCAGCATGAGAGGATTGTGCCAAATATCTGAACGTCCCACGTATTTTTCTCTGATAGCTAATTGGCTTTGCTCAGATATTATAAAACTTGGAATTACTTCCCTTAGCTGGGAAGGGAACAGGGCTACCTTCTGTAAACCTTGGTGCCACACCTGCTATCGAGGCATTTGTTTTTGAGAATGGCAATTAAGAACAAAACCAGTGCTTTAAGCAAATATTATGAGGATTGGAGCTAACCATTAATTTACAAGCAGCCTCTTAAAATTAGTAGGTGAGGTTTTATTGCTTCTCTTTGTGCACTTCTCAGTTCTGCTTAACTTCCTTGAGATGAAGGGATAGGACTAAGATTTCACACACTAATCAGGCTGAGGCCCGTTGCAGATTTATACAGTGGCATGATGGTGTTATATTTTAGTTTCTTTCTTGATTGCTGATCTTTGATTTATGTTTGTTGACCTCTGTGCATCGAGCAGGCTGCAAGATTAGAAATTTGGGGAATGAGTGGGGGAGAAGCATTAGAAGAATGGCAGTAAATAGGCCATGAGATACTTTAGGGTGAGCAGCTTAAAGAGAGGAACTCATTTTTATGGCTTATTAGACTGGATGATTAAGCAGTTGCTCGTTTTCTGTACAGACAACGTAAAACAGATGTGCTCTTGTGGTTCCTGATGGTTCTAAACATCAATCCTTGTAGCACATACGAAGGTTTATACTTCATTTCTCATTTTGTTGTTTTAAAGACTTTGTAATAGGGAAGGCGTGTTGTTATCTGTTTTTTGTTCAGCTGGTTCATCGCGTTTGTTATAGAGTGCATAGACCATGAAATTGAACTCCTTTGCATTTATTTATCTTCTCCTAATGCACCCAAATCGCTCTTGCTGGTGAGGCTTGACTCTTAACATTGGACTTATGGTTAATGATTCACCTACGGGGGGGAAAAACTGTGAATTTCGGTAACATTGCTCATCACAACAAAATCTTCTTGAATTCAGCTCTTCAACTGCAGCTTTGTAACTTGCTTGCGTGTTAAGCTGGAAATAACTTTAGGTACCTAAGTTAGTAAGTTGGCATTTGAATATATACAGTAAATGTTCTTATTCCCACAGTGTTTTTGTGAAACTACAGAAACCAAATGCCGCCATTAGAGACTGTGACAGAGCCATCAAGATTAATCCGGACTCAGCACAGACCTACAAATGGAGGGGAAAAGCGCATAGGTGAGGAACTGCAACTGCACTTCATATCCTCTTCACTTACTTGTGGGGAGCTGTTTTATTTGTGCCTTCTGTCCTGTATTTCTCAGTGGCATGTAATTTGTCAGTCTTGTACATAAGAGAGTCATGAGCCAAGAAACTATTATGTTAAGGGTATGTATTAATGGATTACAAGAGAGAAAGGATGATGACTTGGAAATAATCCTTTTGGCATTGTGGCATTGCCTCCCCCCCGCCCCATAGACCCTCTTCTCAAGTCATATCACCATTCTGTATAGCATCTTCTGCTTGATGAAGATTGAGATCTAGGGCTGGGAGATTTGTTTGTCTGGGTATATTTTTGTTTTGTTTAAGTTTATGCTTACTAACCTATGATTCTAAACATTGCTCAGCTGCTCTTATTCCAGAGTCCTAAAGCACTTCACAGACAGTTGAGTTTACTCCTTATTTAGGGAACTGTGTAGGTGACAAGTAAGGGGTAATTACTGAAAATTGAATTAGGCTGGCATACCCCATACCGCCGCCAACTGTATTTGAAGATTTTATTTTTTTCTAAAAATCACACTAAACTGGCCGAAAATAGTACAATGACACTTCTTCCAGACTGTAAAAGTGGAAGAAATGAGCATTAATAGAACTAAAAAAAAAAAAAAAAAAAAAACCTCTGTTTTAACAGTAGTGTTCAGAGAGTAGCTTATTAATGTCTATAAACTGTAATATGTGGCATGGAGAATAATGGTGAGAAGGCTAGAGCATGGTTTGGTTTAACAGCTTTATCTGCAAGCAAAAGAGTTTTGACCCATTAGGAATACTTTCCACTTACATTTTTAGTTATCCCAAGTTTGTCTAAAGAAATATTGGAATAATTCTGTATGGTTGCTTTGGGGACCTCTTTAACTGGTGGTGTATTCCTACAGTTAGTGGGGATGCTTCAGTGGTGAATAAACAAGGTCCACTTAGGCTTGGTTTAGCAGTGGCATAGACTTGTGAGTAGACTGAACATGCAAGGAGTGTTTATGTGACAGGTTTCAGCAGAGGAATATTGCTGTTTTTAAAATACAGTTTTATGTGGTAGAGTATCGATTTACTTCATGTGTTTAGGCAGGGTACCTTCTCTTTAACATTTTTTTTATATTAAAGAATGGTGCTATTTCATTTAGGATTATTCTTTTGCCTGAAGCAAAAGTTACTGTAAGGGTAGGAAGCAAGTAAGTATCCTCTAATCTATCTAAAGTATCTTCTAATATACTCTATTGGTTACAGGAAAATTTCGTAATATTAGCAGGAGTTGAGCTTCAGTAAGGCCATATAGTTTCAGTGTATGTATATGGCTGTAAATACCTTGAAGAACAGCAAGAGCTCAGCTTACTTCCCCCCCCCGACCGCATTCTGAATGTTGGTGTCTTCTCATTTGCAGACTTCTGGGTCATTGGGAAGAAGCTGCGCATGATCTTGCCTTGGCTTGTAAACTGGATTATGATGAAGATGCTAGTGCGATGCTGAAGGAGGTGCAACCCAGAGTAAGTGGAAAGGGATAAAGCAGGTCCCTTGTTGATTAGTGTTTGAAAGGCATTGCTGCCTTCAATTTTTTTCCAGTATATATTGTCTTGTGGGAATGTGGGGTTGTTTGTACGTCACCTGACATTTCAAACTGAGTTCGTAAATACTTAGTACCTTAAATCAAAGCTATTTATCGCTATTTGTAGAGAAATTCGGTCTCTGGGGTTATATATGTAACTAAACCATGAAATAATGTGTTAGTCTCTTTAAATCTTAATAGAAAGATTCCCGAGTGATGGAAGTTAGGCTGGTGTTTTGTAACCTTGACTGAAAACATTGAGAAGAGCAAGAGAGCCCTCGCATAATGGACTCCCTCTGCCTGCCTGGATGTACAAAGGAAGCTTTGTGGTTAATGCTTTCAGCAGCCCACCACGTGAGGGCAGCACAATCTGTGAAAAAATGGTTTTCTATTTAAGTGGTGTCCTTGTTCCCAGCATTTTCTAAGGAAGAACTTCTGTGTAACAAATGTTAAGACTGACAGATTTCCCCGACACACACCAAGCTCTTTAACATACTCTGTTGAAGTGGTTCACTGACCACTTAGCAACTATTGCATAAACATTCCTGTATCTAATAGTATTAGTTTTCCTACCATGTTTTTGTAGAAGATGCTCCCTGTAAAAAGATAGTTCAACCATCTTACAAATTAAGTCTTCCATACTGAAAGTGCTTTATCTGTTTTGTTTGTTTAACAAGGTTTACTTGATTCTTGGTAGAACTTTCTTACTGTGAGGGAGACAGACCCTGGAACAGGCTGCTCAGAGAGGCTGTGGAGTCTCCTTCTCTGGAGATCTTCCAGACCTGCCTAGATGCCACCCTGTGCCATGTGCTGTGGGTGTCCCTGCTGGAGCAGGGGGGTTGGACTAGGTATCTCTAGAGGTCCCTTCCAACCTCAACCATTCTGTGATCCTGTGAAGTGGAACTTCTTATTTCCCAGCTGATCTGTCTGCACAGAAGGAGCAGAGTATGGCTGTTATACGTTGATATGTATTTGCCCACTGTGTGGGAATAAGTGTATGCAGCTTGAGGGGGAGAAAGGTTTTATGGGTGGTCTTCAGTACAAGTGAGAATAATATGTTTGCTTAATGCTTAGGTTTTGTAGCGCTCCCTCATCACTAGCACTTCCAGATGAAAGTCTTAAGTTAAAATTTCTAGAAATGTTTAGTTCACGTTCTGAGGGGAGAGCGGTGGATGTCATCTGTCTGGACTTCAGCAATGCTTTTGACACTGTCCCTCGCAACATCCTCTTGGGCAAGCTCCAGAAATGGGGGTTAGATGCGTGGACAGTGAGGTGGATTAACAACTGGCTGGATGGCAGAGCCCAGAGAGTGGTGATCAGCGGTGCAGAGTCTAGTTGGAGGCTGTAGTTAGCAGTGTCCCCCAGGGGTCAGTCCTCAGCCCAGTCCTGTTCAATTTATTCATCAATGGTCTGGATGAAGGGATGGAGGGCTCCCTCAGCAAGTTTGCTGATGATACCAAACTGGGAGGAGCAGCTGACAGCCCAGAGGGCTGTGCTGCCATCCAAAGGGACCTGGACAGACTGGATAACTGGGCAGCGAGAAATCTGATGAAATTAAACAAGGGCAAGTGCAAGGTCCTGCACTTGGGGAAAAATAACCCCAGTCACCAGTACAGGCTGGGGACTGACTTTCTGGAGAGCAGCTCTGCAGAGAGGGACCTGGGCGTCCTGGTGGATGACAAGTTGCCCATGAGGCAGCAGTGCCCTCATGGCCAAGAAGGCCAATGGGATCCTGGGGTGTATTAGGAGGAGCGTCTGCAGCAGGTCGAGGGAGGGGATCCTGCCCCTCTCCTCAGCCCTGGGGAGGCCACACCTGGAGTGCTGTGTGCAGTTCTGGGCTCCCCAGTACAAGGGGGATGTGGAGCTGCTGGAGAGAGTCCAGTCAGGGCTACGAGGATGATCCGGGGCCTGGAACATCTGCCCTGTGAGGAAAGGCTGAGAGAGCTGGGCCTGTTCAGCCTGGAGAAGAGAAGGCTGAGAGGAGACCTGATCAGTGTCTATAAGGACCTCAAGGGAGGCAGTGAGGAGGATGGGGCTGGCCTCTTCTCAGTGGTGGCCACTGATAGGACTAGAGGAAACAGCCACAAACTGAAGTACCAAAAGTTCCACAGGAATTTAAGGAAAAACTTCTTAACAGTGAGGGTGACAGAGCCCTGGCACAGGCTGCCCAGGGAGGTTGTGGAATCTCCTTCTCTGGAGATCTTCAAAACCCTCATGGACGTGACCATGTGCCACATTCGCTAGGTGACCTTGCGTGTGAAAGGGGGTTGGACTAGATGATCTCTAGAGGTCCCTTCCAACCTTAAGCATTCTATGATTCATCTTGAGAAATACTTAGATGCTGTAAAAATTAAAACTTTGGAGGCTCTTTGGATTTCTTTTTTTTTTTTCCTCTAAAAATTGAACCACTTCATGGCCAGAAACTTCTTATCAAAGCTTTACTACTTAGAAGAAATGATTTTTCTTTTAAAGGATGTTCTGAAAAGACAGAAGAATAGCTGTGTGGAAGAGAGGTTACTAGCCGTGATTTATACCAATAAGGTAGCCATCATCTACGGTGTTGTCCATTAGAGCTCAGCAACTTGTGAAATCATGAACTGTTTTTGCAGTACTATGAAAGGGTACATTCTGGTTTCAAGAGAGCATATTCTATTAAGAACATGAGCTGGGTGAGGAGCCTTAGGGAGATGGCTGTTAACCAGCCTCCAGCACGGGGGCGCTCAGATCAGTACATTTGAGAAAAAGCGAATGATAATAAGCAAACTTTATCCCCACCTACCCTATTTGAGGTGAATACCTTCGGTTCGGGTATTCTTTCTAGATCTACTTGTGCTCAGCTGTATGTGCTGCGGCACATCTGAAACAACACTAACCCTATCTGAATAGGGAGAAGGAAAATTATTTTTCTTATTATTGTGCCAATGGAAATTTCCCTGTTCCTGCAGCAGTATTACCCCTGGAGGGATTAATATTTTCATGTATAAACAGGAAGGTGTGTGGAAGTTGAAGATACTTGAGTTGTAATTATGGTGTAAATCCTTGAGCTCTGTGGGAGGGAAAAATGCATGGTAGATTGCATGTTCTCATGAACCCAAGTAACACCTCTGTTTGGGCTAGGGAGTAAATTGCAAACGGTTCCTAAAACAAAGAGATTCTAAAGATGTGAGATCATAAACATTTTT
Source organism: Nothocercus julius (assembly GCA_013398735.1). NCBI lineage: Eukaryota > Metazoa > Chordata > Aves > Tinamiformes > Tinamidae > Nothocercus > Nothocercus julius. Next base: position 1,361,459 of record VZSV01000151.1, on the reverse strand, counting down.
AAGAACTGATTAAAAACAGATCGTTAAGCTTAGTTATGTATAATATCAAGTATGTTGTGTACAGTATACTAGAATTGAACGTGAACTGTGACATTGTATTGTAACAGGCTCAGAAAATTGCAGAACATCGCCGAAAATACGAGCGGAAGCGTGAAGAAAAGGAAATCAAGGAAAGAATGGAAAGAGTGAAGAAGGCGCGCGAAGAGCATGAGAGAGCGCAAAGGGTGAATATTTAGATTTTTAGTATGTCTGAATCAGCTGGAGAGTGCCATGGTTATTTTGGTTAAAATGAATTGCATGTATGAAAATTTACTTGAACTTTGAAGAGCTGATTTCTGTCTTAAGCCGTAATAAAATCTGAAGAAGAGGGCTTTATACTGCTTCTGTTTTTTATGACAAAAATGGATCCTAGTCTCTACTAATGCTGTACTTTTAACAATTCATTTGTTGTGTAACTGTATCAGAAAAGCTTTTGCTTGAAATACTTGTTTCTCTCAGTGTGTGCATGTTTGGGGAGGGGAGGTGGTTAAATTCAGGATAGTACTTTGTTTTTCTTCCTCACGTTCTGACACACAGTTTGCTAGCTCGTTTCGTGCTGTACTGATAAGTTTTACAATTTGTGTGGGGGTTGGAAGTTGGCTTAATTTTTTTAGGGCTAACAGGCTAGAACAATTCAGTTAAAATACACTCAACTTACCTACTATTACTCTAGTATTTTTTTTCCCAGATATCACTGTCTGTAGTCTTATATAGTCAAGCATTTTTTATATTGATCTGTCCTATATGCCTGAAATGGTCTTAGTTGTCTCTCTCTTTCCCAAACCAACTGAGCAATAGAAAACAGGCTGTTGTTCTACTGCTTTCTGTAGAAAAAGGCTATGATCCTGTTACTTTCTCTGGGATGATGTGCTTTTTTCTGCAGGAGGAAGAGGCAAGACGACAAGCGGGAGGAGCTCAATTCGGTGGTTTTCCAGGTGGCTTTCCAGGTAATTAATTTTTAAGCACTGATAGCTGAGGTAGAGGTGACTGGTCTCCCCACAAAGGAGCTGGCCTTTTTCTATTATCACCACAGTCTATATAGCCCTTCTCAAGGCTGAGAGAAAAATTTGTGAAGTTTAGAGCTTGTCTACAGATGCTTTCTTTACATAGTCATGGAAAGCAGGATGGGACTCTTTTTTCTCTTAACTCTGATTCATGATGCTTTCAATAATGATTATTGGAATGAAAGGATTCAGGTCTGAGAAAACAAAGATGCCATGTTTGCTTAATAATGCATGATGAAAAAATTGCTTTTTTTTCCTAAATTATCTAGGATGACTTGAGCTGTTTCTGCTTAAGAACAATAGTATTGAAGTAGAAAATTTGGGTTTAAGTCTTAAGAAATCTATGCTGTTCTGCAGGCTGTGTTGAACAAAATCATTTATCAAATAAGTGCAGCCCACCCTATAGAAAAGTTGCAACTTTGATATTATTTGAGAACTGTTCTTGAAAAATTTCATGGAAAGGAGGCCTTCCATGATACTCTTGATTCTCTTTACCTCGCTGCACCAAAAAATAAGCACCAGTACTCTTGAAGACTAAGCACACCTGTGGGGCAGGAAATTATATTCACCCTTTGTCAGAAAGGCCTGACATTTCCATATATTCAGGCTGAAGATGTACTACTAATCTGCTTTTGCCCCAAGCTCTTCACCCCTTGCAGCTGGTTTGTTAAGTTAAACAGAAAGTAACTCTATCTTTGTTCAAGGTGCTAGAATTTGACACTTGTTGTTAACCTCCCCTTGGGTTAAAAATACAATCTAAATGTGATGCAGAAAGAGCCGGTGAAACCCCTGCTTTCCGTTTAGTGCAGCAGCTGTAGCCTTGTGGAAGATGCAGCTTTGGAGCTGTGATAAAGGAGTATGTCTTGTGCGCTCTGTGAGAGCTCGTCGTTAGATGAATTAAGCCTTTTCCATTGTGAATTCCTGTTGTCTTGGATTTGCAGGTGGATTTCCAGGGGCTATGCCTGGAGGTATGCCAGGAATGGCAGGCATGCCAGGTCTCAATGAGATCCTCAGTGACCCCGAAGTCCTTGCAGCCATGCAGGTGAGGATTTGATAAACTGAAAGCTAAGTGTTGAGAATGAGGGGAAAGACAACCCATGAACTGAAGGAAGGAAGATGTGACCATTTCAGTAACAATAGAGCGCTTGCTTATTTCTGTTGTGAAATTTTCTCCTGGTAGGTGGCACCAGACTGTCTGGAATGAATTCTAGTTATTTTTCAAATTGACAGACCTTAATTAAACATCCCTTCCCCTCCTCTCCCAGTTCCCCTCAACACTGTACTTGCAAACAATAGGGTTCTTCAGCTCTTTGGCATGCTGGATGGTTGTGTTCTACGGAGTATTGACAGCCTTACTTGGGCTGCTTTGTTTTTGAATACATATGCACAAATGAAGAATGATTGTTAATATTATTGCAACACAATATAATACAATTCTGTTGACATGAGAATTGCCTTTGTCTTTAGAGAATAGAGTTTTTTTTTTGTTGTTGGTGAGGTTTTTATTGTTGTTGTTTCTGGTGTTTTTTGTTTTTTTCCAAAGACAAACTAGTGTTAGATTATGTCCATGTTTAGTATTTTCAAAATCCATCTTCAGAAGCTCACTCCCCTGGTGGGCTCAACCAATTGCTGAATTAATTGCTCAGTGTCATAACTAGCTTCAAACACGAACAGTATTCAAGCAGTTTACAGTGGAACGTATCTGACAGCATCAGTTTCATAGAAAAAAATCTGAAATATGTAATTATATTTATGTACTGATATGGTCAAATAAAAGTGTCTTATCACTTTTTTCAGGATTCTTCCAATTAAGCTAGAGTTTCATGATGTTCCAAGGTCATCAAATAAATGTTAAGCATATACAGTTTTGCTGCCCTTCTAAAGAGAATAGACAGGGACTATTATTTCATATGCCCTCAACTTGTGAAAAATGCAACACTTCCCATATATAAGTACATGACATTTCTTCATGTTTGCTGGTATTTGGAAATACATCCTTATTTAGGCTGCTACATTCTGTAATAGTGACTTTCATCCAAACCATCCAAAAAAGCAAATGGACTTACATTAATTACCTGGGTAGCTTACACTAAGATACAGGCATTTGAAATGAGTTAAATATTAAGTGCTTGCCAAATGCCTTTGAGCTGCATTGTGTGTTGATGTGTACCCCAAAACACTATAATCTCTTCCAAGATCATGTGGTGAAAGTATTTTCTTAAACTTTCTGCAGTCTTGTTTCTCTGGATATGACATGTCATTTGTGTTTTGGAGATCACTCATGGGTTAAATGTAAATCCTCTTCAACAGGAGTGACGTAAAAGATGACCCTGTGAATTGCTTATTTGCCATGTAGTCGCGTATTAGATGCAGGCTTCCACAGAAGTGTATACTTTAGGGGAAAAAAAAAAAGTCGTAACTTTCTCCTTGAAAATATTTTTCAGCTTTCTGCAACTAAAGACTAGAGCATTAAAAACTCTGAACATTTGATTAATACTGTTTACGGAATGGTCTCATTTCCCTGTTATATGTTGTTTTTTCAGTAGATTTGTTGTTGCAGTAGTCTTAATCTCAGATTTTATTCTGAAAGTACTGTTCATGAGTTTGAAACCTTGATTATATATGTATTCATAGTTCAAAAAATTCTATAAACAAAGTTTAAGGCTGAGGACTTTCTGCACTTGTGTATCTTTCCCTGAATAACCAGCAGTCCATTCATAAGACCACAAAACATCTAGCATGGAATTGAAAATTGAAAACTCAACATTAATTTGTGTGCTTTGTGATCCAGTGACTTAGTGTATTCTGCTTTGTGTTCTGAATTCATGTACAGGTGGAGAAACAGACTTAGCAAAAATGACTCTTTAGAGTTATATGCCCAGTTTTGAAATTGGGAATTTGAGAGCTTTGGATTCTGTTTTTTTTAAAAAAAAAAAAAAAAAAAAAAAAAAAAAAAAAAAAGCTAGTGCCAGTTTTCTGAACTTGAGCATTCTTGTTTTTGTAGACTTTGCAGATTCCCCCTTTGTGGGGGAGCAAAAGCATTTGTAAATGCCTCTAACAAAAGATAAGACTTGACTCTCTCAGCTCCTAACATGTACAAAACATGACTGAACCATAACAGTGATTTTGGTGGGGGACACTCCTTCCAAACTCTGTCTGGGATCAGACTTGCTAAACAGCTTTTGTCTGTGACTGATCCTGGAAGAGATACAGCGCAGTGTTACTGTAGCGCACGCAGCTCTGAAGACAGCAGTTGTTTTTTGATGTTTCCAAAGAATTTGTCTGTGGGAACAGTGGGATAGAAGTCTAGGAAAGATTGGATCTGTCACTGAAAATACTCAAATGCACTAGAATGAACAGTAAATGAGAATTACATTAATTTAGTTAATTTGCATGGTTTGTGCTGGACAGAATACAGTGCTTACATTTTACCTGGGTTAAAACTTAAATCTTTTATGCACAAATTGCTTACAGTGGAAACAATTTTGCAAGATGAGATGTACAACCACTCTACACAGATTATTTATTACAAAAAGCACAATTCAAATCATTCATTTGTAAAATAAATAATAATAAAAAGCGAAAGGGTGCTAGCAGTACTCAGGCTCTCTTGCCTCCTTCTCCAGAATGCATATGAAGATGCTTGAGTAGAAATACTGTGGCAGGTGTGGACAAGTTTGGCTGATGTTTGGGGGAAAAAAGAATTGTCATCCTACCCCCCTTCTCACACATAGCACTATTAGTGTAGCAAGTTCAGTAATGACTTGGGTGTTTACTATGAAATGTTAACAGCATCCATTATGTTGCTGGATTTCTTCAGAGACCTCTTATCTAAAACTCTTGTCTTGACATGTTAACAACTGAGCAAGACTAGATTCATGTTGGATTTCCACGACCACTAACTTTTGTAAATTTTCTTTGCCTGCAGGATCCGGAAGTTATGGTTGCATTCCAAGATGTTGCCCAGAACCCAGCAAATATGTCCAAGTACCAGAATAATCCGAAGGTCATGAATCTCATCAGTAAATTGTCTGCCAAATTTGGCAGTAAACCATAAAACCCCTGGTTCATAAAAATCATACCTGAATGGGAAGGATTGATTTGGCTAACCAGTGTTGCAATAAAACAAACCATTTTACCTCTGATCCTCTTGAGAAGAGAAATGGGGTGCTCTAAAGAGAATTGCTCTCTAGCCCCATGTGTTGAACTTCTAATGATTGGTTTATAGCACTCAAATTATATTCAGAAAACAGACACTTTCAACCATCCCTATTTGCCTAAGAGTTTGCAAACTTTTAGTGTAAGTATTAAAGGCAGTTTCCTTTGAATGAAGACTCTTGTAAGAAATGGTAATATTCTTGGAGTGTAAGATGCAACCTCTTGCTGCCTGTTTTTTTTTTTTTTTTAATTATTATTCTCAGTGAGCAAAGAGGAAGGAACTTTAACAGTTGAAATCTGTCTTACCCACTTAGGACAGACTAGTTGACCTTGTTATAAATGGCAAAGGTGAGACAAGTGTGAAGAATTAACTGGATAAAGGAATTGTCTGCAAATACAAGTCCTTATTTTTTTAAAATGAGTAATTGACTTTATATAGCTATTAAAAATGATATAACCATGCTAGCTACTTATACACTGGAACTTCTGGCAGTACTGAAAATAATTCGTATTGATTACCACAAGTGCAGCAAAGGTATAGTCCAATCCTTTGCACAACCTGGCATGAAATATATATTGCAGATGCCACAGAAGTTTTGCTTGCTCAATTCTTGTCCAGCACCTTTATGTAACACTTTATTTATCAAGCTGGGTACAGAAGAGCAGCTTAGAGTCTGTACTTGCGCTCTTGTCCTTTCCTGGTTAGCAGGTCCTGAACTGGTTGCACTCACCTCCTTGGGGCTGTGCTTACCAGGCTTCATTTAATTGGAAATTTTAGGGAAGGGAGTCTTGTTCCTATCACTACCTCTGTCCCATTGATGCAAGCCATCCAGAACATGTAAATGCAGAGTTCTAAATTGGTTAAGGGGAGAGCACCCAACAAAATTGCAGCTCTGGTTTCTTAGTGTGTTTGAGTCCTTAATACGCTTACAGGCAAAATTCCCTGTGGGTTTGCTTTCTTCTTTTTTTTTTTTTTTTTTTTCTCTCTCTCAATCCTGCTGTTTGTTCAGAGATGATCACTCTTTCTTTACTGCATGCTGTAGTCTTCCATCTTTTTTGTATCCCTTTTCTTTAAAAAAAAAAAAAAAAAAAAACTTGTCCTGGTTTTGTAGTTAAATTCACTGTCGTACAGAGAAAAAGGTGAAGGAATAGGAGAAGATAAACATACTTCTGGTATTGGTGAATTAATAGCGTGGATATCCTTGAAAGAGCATGTCTGTACTGATTATGTTCAGTAATCTGGATTTGACTACCAATAAAGACAGTTGTTGCTTCTGTTTGTCTTAGCTATAACATTACACATTAACCTGCTATGGAGAAATTATAATTAGTTTTTCACTTAAGTCTCAACATTTATGTTGTTCTCTTGTAATTCTGTATCTTAAGCCATAACTGATGTTACTGTTCCTAATTCAGTCTGGATTGGTATAGGAAATGAACAAGAAGTGCTGAAAACAAATTCCCAAATGCTTTTTTTGTCATACTGATAACCCTACAGAATGAAATGTGAATCTTTTTGCTTAAGAAATAGAGTTCTGAATACTTCTAGACGCCTTTAAAAATAAAGTATGGTTTTGAAAAATAAAACTTCTGAGGTTTGTGTAACTTACTGGTAAAACCTATTCTGTTTTAAACTAATTCATTCATGTAGGAATACTTTGAACTGTCTATACAACTTGTGATTTAAATCAGAACTAAATGTTTAAGGGCTTGTCTTCATGACAAAATGAACTCAAGTTATGATGAAGTGTTGCTTTGTACCTATTTTTTTATTATACTTTTATCTGCAGTTCCTGTAAGATGATCGAGGTCACCCCTCGATGTAGGTTGAAACTCTGCTTCTGCTTTATTCAGTCTGGTCTATGTGTGCTGGGAGTAAACTAGAGTAGCCTTAATATGGATTAATTCCCTATTCTTTCTTATTACTCCATCTTAGCTCTTGGTGTCTGTCTATATGAATCTGGACAAAAGTAGGAAGCTGCCTGCAGCTACTATAAATGGTCACCTTTGTGTCCTGCTTCCTTGCTTATGTATCAGGAGTGCTTTTTCAGAGCCCACTGACTCAAGTGTTTTCCCTTAACTTTGATGTTAGTTTTAGCCATCTAGGTGAATTCTTGTAGTTCTGTGGGAATGCACATCCTGTGACTCCTTTGGTGTGTGGTGTCTGGGCAAGGAGGGAAGGGCACGTTTTTAATGCTGTCCATTACATTAATTGAAGAGACCTTCAGTCCTCTGATTTCCCCAAGCTGCTGTGTGGACATCTAAGCAGCTGAACTGGTTTGAGCAGAAGTGCAAGCTTGGAGAGTATAATTGCACTGGGAACCAGCAAAGACGATAAGAGGTCCTAATGTAGGGTATGTGTAGCTGTAGGAGGAAGTTGTTGTGTTCATCAGTGTTTGCTCCAACTATGTACTGGTGGCTCCTTCAGGTTATGTGTTTCCACTGCAGTCCACAGTAGGGATTTTTTTGTAAAAGTACAATGGCAATGATAATTTAACTCATGATTTGGTTCCAAACGACTTGGAGCTGCCAGTATGTCAGGCGATCTGAGGGGCTGCATCGTGCTCAGATGTGCTTTTCTGTCATTTGAGACAAGTTATGCAATGCACTGTTTGGCTTATCCTAGGCCACGGGTGAGGTGAGCTGTTATATCAGAGGTTAGGATAATACAGCTGCAGTTTAAGCATAGTGGTAGCTAGGGTGGTAAACCCTGTTGCATTATATGATTTTTGAGTCAGTCGCCATCCTTTCTGATTCAACTGCTATCGCTAGTGATTATAAGAAGGGTTGGGTTGGATGCTACTTCTCAGACTGTACTTTACACTGTCTCAACATTTTTTAGAAATTCAGACTTTATCTTAAGTTATGGACGGTGGTTAAAAGCCATTATCATAGTGGCTTGGTTTGTCTTAGATTGGGAGCTCATAAACAGATGGGCAGAAACCCAGACTGTCTCAAATTAGAAACAAATAGGAGAGTTGTGGGACAAAGCTGGGCTAAGCAAAGATAGGCCAGAGGCAGAATGGGTCAGTAACTGAATGTTAGAAAGTCTGCAAAGATCAAACTCTGGTAGGAAGAGATGCTACTACTAACAGCCATTTGCAATGAGCTGCAGCTTACAACATGTGTTTTCATTTTTCTCTTATTTTTGAGGCCTTTGCGTAAAGCCTGTCCAAGTGGAAGTCCCGTAGGTGTGTCTGTATGTGTCTGTCCTGTGAGATGTAGAGGAAACCAGTATTGCGGGAGCCTGTAGCCCCTGTGCTCGAAACAAGATCCTTGCCGTGAAGGAGCAGGAGGTGGCAGAGCTAGCCGGGGTTAGTTGAAGCCAGGCCAACCTTGGCATGGATCTTCCTGCAGATCTTGATTGGAAGTGTTCAGAGTCCTGTCTGAGATCCGCAGGCTGCCAGGGTTTCTAGGCTGAGGGAAGCTGGAGTGCTGTCTGGGCTGCATGGCACGCTGGTTGCTGCTGTCCTGGTAGAGGCTGTAGGGTTTCCTTTCACAGGCCGTAGGGCAGTTGGGTAGTGGCTGGTGTGAAAGTAGGTGGGTGATTCACTAGGGAAATGGTAGCAGTCCTGTCATCAGAAGAAAATAGAGGTATCAAACATCAAACAGTTCATTGGAGATGGGCCTCGATCTTAGTATATAAATAAGGGAATGAGGGCAGCATCATATCAACAAACAAAAATGATTCAGAATTTACCAAGACCTGAAGTAAGATGAACACAGCAGCTTTCACCTGGATGCAGGGAGTATTACAGGACAAGTCATAGGAGTTCAGGAGTGATGCAGGCAAATGTAAATACAGGAGAAGCAGTAACAGTTTTGAGGTGATAAAGAAATGGAGCAGGTCAGATGGTGGCTCTTTGATCTGTGCTACAGAGCAATGAAAAATTTTGGTTGGCTTTACTTGAACTAAGACTAGTTGAGTCACACTGTGAACCTGAGCTTAGGCTAAGGTATGATCCTCCTAGCATGGTCCTCCTAAGCAGAAACCTTGTGAGACAAAAGCTTCCTTCTCCCCCACTGACCAGAGAGCCTATGGAATGTCAGGAAATACCCAGGACTTTCCTATCCATCTGAATCTTGATGACTAACAGAATCAAGATGTTAACTTATGATCTTGCTAATGTAATGTCTTACTGTACCTGTCTTTGATGTGCAAACATGCTTTTGAAATGTATATTCTAGACTGATGATCTCAGATGAGCTTGAAATCTTGTCAATAAATATATTTGGATAAGGTGTTATGACTCTTTTTAAATAATTGGATGACAGTTTTGGCAGCATTGGGGTTGCACATGCATTTAAGTGCGTTATTAAAAATAAAACACTGGGTGCTTTTAATATACAAGTATTTCAGTGGCTACAAGAATAGAAACGTTTTAATTTCTTAATTATTTCTGTAAATAAGGGTGAAAGAGACACAAAAATGGGGACAGCAGTTTATCTTGCAATTTTATCTCTAAGTACAGCTACTGAAGTTGTGTAATTTGTATAGAACAAATGCATTCAGAAAGAAAACTGCACTATTTAATGAGTTGTAGTCATCAACACTTGCAGTCTCACTGGTTCAGAGGTAATAAGCTTTAATCCATAGTGCATTGCCGGGTTGATCCATTTCATCAGCCTTTTGTGAAAGATAAGTTTTGCAACAGATTCAAAAAGTCCTTTTGAAATGAATAATTAAATCTGCCTTAACAGGTTTCCACTGTAAGGAATTGTCTGTGATTCCTGAGCAA
>VZSV01000151.1:1318139-1348627 GCA_013398735.1 Nothocercus julius | reverse complement strand
GGCAGGGCGGGCGCCATGGCGCGCGCAGGGGTGGACGCCGCTCGCCTCGGTGTCTCCGCTGGCGCCGCGTTGCAGCCGGTCCCGCTGGAGGCGGAGGAGCGCGCCGGGCCCTCAGCCATGTCCTCTATCGCCTCCTATGAGAGCCTTGTGCACGCCGTGTCCGGCGCCGTGGTGAGCTGCCGCTGCGGGCGGGGGGGGCGGCCATTGGCGGTGGCATCGTGGCGCCTCGGCCCCCAGTGCCTGGGTAGGGCGGCGGGGAGAAGCGGGGAGGTGGGAGCGCGGTGTTTGGCGGGGTGCAGCCCGGAGGCCGCTCCTCTGCCTGTTGTCTGGATCTGGGGGCGACTGAGGGGATGGGAGGCAGGGAGGTCGCGCATGGGCGAGTCCGGGTCCCGCAGGGCCGGCGGGTAGCCCTCGTGAGGGGGCCCCCACTAAGCAGCTCCTCGTCACCGCGTCGTGCACGGATGTCTTGATGCAAAACCCTTTCCTGTCACGAGAAGGGCTTGAAGCGAGCATGCCCTGAGCCAGCGCCGCCCGTGGAGCGAGCTGGAGAACGCGGCGCTTGCCGCTCATTCTGGACGCAGTAAACCTCGCATCCCGAGCCGCTGGAGCGGCTGGGGAAGCTCGTGGGAGCTGCGGGTGTTCTCCCTTAGCAAGTGAGCGCGGGAACATTTGCAGCTGGATGTCACACTGGTTAGGAAAACTTAGGCCCCAAGGAAGCCGAGGGAGAGGGGTGACACTTTGGATGTAGAAAAATAAGGCTTGTACTAAGCAGCAGGATTGTAAGAGGGCTGGTTATTATAAATACCTATAAATTGTGAAGGTCTTAGGCAATGGGTATAAGTTATTAATCAAAATACAAGTGCAGTGTACCAAGTTGGAATTTGTATAGGCTTTCTAGCTAAATTTCCTGGGTTATTTTTGTAAATTCAGAAGTCCTGTTTAGTTAGTGTTTTTTTGTTGTTGTTGTTTGTTTGTTTTGTTTTAGTATGCCCTATCCGTGAATGAACGAGAGCTAGTTCTGTAAACAGCAAATCAGTCTTGTGCTTGCAGCAAATTAATAATTTTAGTCCAATATAACCTCCAGGACAAGATGGATTTACAAACAAGCTGATGCACGCCTGAGATGTTACTGTGGGGTTATTGCAGGTTGGCTAGAACACCAAACATATTTAGTTGAGCAGTAGCCAATCTGCTGCTCTGAGAAAACTTGTTCTGAGTTGAGTCCTTAAAATGACTTCTGTAGTGCCTTATATAGGATGAAGGTCATTATATGTTATTGAATGATAAGACTCATTCTAAATTGGCCTGTCATAGAAAGTAAAAAACTACTCTTAAGATTGTTTTACCACAGATGAACTTAGGATTGTTGCCCATACTTTAAAGTGTTTTAAGCCTGTGTATTTAGGTGTCTGAAACAATGGGAATTTTGTTTCTAATTTTCAGAAATGAAGCTCTCTCAAGTGAGAGCCTCATTATTAAAATGCTGATGGCTCTCACTTTCCTGCCTTTTGCAGGAGCTGCTAGCACTGCCAAGCTCTCGGCGTTAGTTTCTCGCTCCTGAGCTCAGAGTGTTATAACCAACCTCTGCTTCTGACCAAAGTTTGAAGTACTAACTCAGCTTATAAATCTAGCCATAAACCTGAAGGGTGTCATGAAGTGGTATCTCACCACTCCTAGCAGTATTAATTACGTTAACAGAATTTCCCTGTTGTATTTGAAGGGGTCATAGCTCAGATTCAGTGGTGTTGCTGTCAAGGGAGGACAGAACATGGTGAAGCTACTGGACTTATGTACACATGTGACTTCCACTTCCTAAACGTAATATTCGTGTACAATTTAAAGCTCCAGAGCAAGACTTTTTTTTTTTTTTTTCCTTTCCTAAAAGGAGGATTTTTTTTTAATGTCTTATGCAAGAGACTGTAGAGAATTTCTGATTTTAATAAAGAAATACTGGCCCACATAGAGAATTCTGTTTGCTACTGTTGTTCTGACAAGGTTATTGAAGTGGGTGCTGTTTTCCTGTTGTCTTGCCATCTGTTAAACTATCATAAAACATGCTGATGAGGAGTGAAGATGTGATGCAAGAGTTTTCTTTAAAAAACAAACAAAACCCCCCCAAACTCCACAAGACTGTGCTGAGGTAGTAAGTCAAAAGAACGTGTTTGTTCACAGCACCCAATTTTTTTCTGTTCTAATTTAGTGAAAGTTCACAGGTCTTCTAGTCTACCTAGTCTCAGCTTAAAAATAATAGTTTTATGAGCAACAACAGCAACAAAAAAAAGCTAGATTTTTCTATGGACTTTAGAATGAATCATGTATGTATTTTATATATCTGCATATAGCTATAAAGTAACTTTCCTTTCCCTAATGCTATAGGTATGAGAACTCTATAGAGTGTGATGGTAATAATAAACCTGCTTTTTTTAATAATAAACCTGTGGGGCTTTTTTGTTTGGTTGATTGGTTTGGTTTGTTTTTTTCCCTGGAAAGCCAGCAAAAGTTTGAACTGTAGCTTGAACTCTGGTACCCTCTTAGTAATAGAGTCTCCTCAAGCCATTTGCTTTGGCTGTTTACTGTCACCCCATTACTGCCCCGTAGTTGAGGTTGCCCTGTTCGTGGCCAGTTCGGGAAACTGATCTGACCGAAAAAGTAGGTCAGTGAAAAAGTTATTTTTCAACCAGATTAGTTACCTTGTCTGCATCACCCTTTTGTGCCTCAAATAGTTTCACCACTAGGAAGGAGGGGGCAGAGATGCAAGTATGGTTGACCAAGAGCTGAGATTGCTTAAGCCAGTTTTAACATGTTGCAGCATTTATTCAGAGATAGCGCAGTCTGAACTGGCAAACTACCGTTTTGAGTCCTGAGAGGAAGGTCGTGGGAAGGCAGAAGATGGAGTCTCCCCCTTGGAACAGTGTGGTGTCATGTACTTGCTTATACATATCTGCAGTCACTAATACCAAACTGTGTTCCCTACTGGCCTAAAGTGCGGTTTGAGGACGCGCCTGAGCCAATCTCAAGAGTTTTTGTCGCTGAGGAAAGTGCTGGTCCTGCTCATTTCTCTCCTCCGCCTTAGTCCAAGCCAGGTGATCTGATCCCTGTCGTGTGATACTTCTGGCAACCTTCTGACCATGCAGTTGAGTTGTTCTGTTTGTGCACCTGGGAGAAGATGAAGTCTGCTTTGCTGAGTTTGTTTTATTCCATTTGGCAAATGAAGGGGAAGACAACCCAGGTTATCTTTTGTTGGCAGTAATTTGGTAGATCCATTTTCTTCTATGATCCTGAGCGTTTGTGTAGCTGCACAGTGAACTGGATGGAGAGCAGCACTGAGCAAGAGTCTCACTTTTGGAGGACTGAAGAAGGGTAAATGAGGTGGCATCGGCTCCTTCACTTGATTCTGAGTATTGGGAATGAAGCCAGGAGCAGTGGAAGGCTGCAACTGTTAGTGGCTGTACAGCCTTGTGGTGGATTGTGCTTAAGATTGGTTTTAGAGTTGCTGTAATCAAGCTGCCATTGGAAGTTATATATTTGGAAGTTATAACTCTCCCAGTCCCTTCTTTGTATGCTGGTATTAGCACTCTGACTGAAAATTGTATCTTATCTGTTTTTTTTTTTTTTTTTTTATCACAACAGAGATAATTATCAGTTTCCTGAAAATAGTTTTAAAAATATTCCCAAGGCACCATATGAAAGAAGCAAAGCTCCACCTGGATTTTTTTTTTTTTTTTTTTTCCCTCTTTCAAAATTTCAATCAGGTGAAAATTAATCCTACTTGCTGTCCAGCTGTATACAGTTGATACCAAAAATGAGCAGATACAGGATAGGGAGGTGGCAGATTTGAACTATCCCTTTTGGCTAGAGCCCGAACTAAATGGGTCCAAATGATCAGGTAATTATGGCCAAGTGTTTGTTTTCATGTATTACAAAAACTGGAGAAACTCCAGTCTTGCTGAGACACGAACAACAAAATCCAAGCAAGAATCTTATTAGTGAGGAAACTTCACCTGAAAAATAAACCTTCTTTGCTGGTGGTAAAAATAAATAAATAAATAAAAAGCCACACAGACTGCCTGAGAGTGCTTTCAGAGGCAAAGTTCACTTAAATGCCTGTCAAAATGCAGTTTAGAAAAGCTCAATCAGGTTGTGTCCTGCGCTTTAAACACTTCTCCAGTGATTTTCTGTAACCTGACTCTTCCCATCTTTCTTAAGGGATGTCTGGCTACAACTAAAAGAGGGCTATAGGGGTGAGAATAAACACCTGGGAACAGGTAGGAGTGGAGGGATGAGGCCTTCAACTTTGCTGCTGCTGGGGAAGCTATTGGTGGAACCGTAGCTTTAGCAGAGGCTTTGTTAGTCTAATACTACTGTAGTGTGTTAACATGTTTCAGAGAAGCTGGGAGGTTCTTGCATTAGGTTTTGTTTTGTTTTTCCTGAGCTGTGCAGTGTTATGTTAAAATCCTAAATGGCAATATAGCTCAGTGATGGAGGAAGGAGAGGGAACAGCTACCTGTATGTAATGTAAAAGTACTTATAAATATGATGTTTAGTCATATCATTTATTGAGGCTTTAATGGTTGTACTGCACAAGAGTTGTAACATCTGGGCCATGGCTTAATTCATTATACATGTTCATTCATGCTCCAGGGGGAGATCTTGGTAGGCAGTGCTTCATTGGCTAAGCTGGCCTTTTGATACAATGCTAAACTAACTCCTGAGAAAAACTGCTATCAGTTTTTTTAATGAATGTAAGTGGTGTGGAATCTTGGAATCTTGGCTTTAGTTTTGAAATAAAAATGTGCTATAACGCAGTGGTTGTGTATGCTATATTACTCCCCATTGAATTGTTCTATTTATTGTTTTATTTATTTATTTATTTTTAATCAGAGCTAGAATACTGAGGCTAATGTGAGGTAGTGAGAGTGCAATATGTCTGGCACTTGCCTTCCCCCTTTATCTGCTCTCAGACTTCAAAAAACTTTCCCCTTGGGTGAAAAGCTTCTAATGGTTTTAACTTGATCTAGCAATTTGAAAGTGAAAAACTCTTTTATAGGTTTGGGACTAAAGCCTGCTTTACAGGGAGGCATCTGGCAGGCATTTTTAGAAGCGCTTGATACTCTATATAGCCAGTTTATTTTGTTTTTCAGGGCAGTATGACTGCAATGACTGTATTTTTTCCTTTGGATACAGCTAGGCTTAGACTTCAGGGTAAGTGTCAAACTCCGATTTCTTTTTATGATGATGTTTCTGTTCATCTTGGCTTGGGCACTTTTACAGGTTATTGTAGGGGGAACTCTTCTGCAAGATCTTAATCGTGTAATGCTAACCATTAATTGTGTGTTTCTAGCTGATAGAAGTTCTCCCTTTTGAAAGTATTGAGCAACCTCTTAATTGGCTGAAGAGGTTGTGTGATCTGTAGCTAGACAGTTTCCCAAACTTAAGGCTGGGCATAACCTCTGTTATTCTGGTGCTGTGGGTGAGATATTAGCACTATATTGTTTTCAGCAGCTTTCAGCACAGGAAAATGCACTTTTTGTTAAGGTTTAGCCGTTTGTAGTTAACTGTAAAAGATGGCTTTTCTAGAGATGCTGATCTGGAGACCAAGGAATGATTTTTGAGAGCAATGGGGCAGCTCCAGTTCTAGTCCCTTACTTAAGGTGAACCTACCTTTGGTTCATGTCACAACTACAAGGTTAGGAACTGGTCGCCAGTGTACCTGCAGTTACCAAAGGAACCTGCTAGCCTGGACAAGAATAAAAAAGCAAGCAGCCTTATCTAGCAAGTGAAAAGAAGAAGGTGCTTTCTGGAATTACTGCGCTCCTAAGGGAAGTCTGTCCTGTATGAGGAAGATGAAATGTGCTGTTCAGCGGTATGTTCAAATAGGAACAGGAATTTGAACATGATGAGAACTGGAATAAGCTAAAAGTTTGATTCCTGTTTTCCAGTTGATGAGAAGCGGAAGTCTAAGACAACACCAGCAGTCCTGTTGGAAATAATTAAAGAAGAAGGCCTGTGAGTAGATACTAATTTTCTTCTTTTTCACATATAGACAAGCTCTAAAACTAATTTAAATTTGCTTCTAAAGTGGAATACTTAGCCCATGTGAAGTTTTCTGCGAAGAGTCTAAATTAAGATGACCCCACGGAAGTATGATATGATTTCAACTTTTAGTTAATTTGAATTAAGCTTCTTGAGCACCTTAAGTAATCAAGCTGTTTAGGTGTAACTGCAGCTGTTAGTGAGTTAGTCATCTATGCCTTTTCTGAAATACAGGTTTGTGTACAAATGTACCTTCATATACCTGATAAACCAGCTTTGTCTGCCTGGATCCTTGGGTGTGTCGATTTCTCATAACTAAGATGAAACTCTTGGGCCACTTTAAACAGGACAATTGGGGCATGCTTTCCACATGGAAGTTTCTTCTCCTAGCCACATGGAAGATAGCAATAAGTGACTACATGCTTACAAATTTCAAGTTCTACCTAACAGTAGTTTAGGAGATCCAAAAAGTGTTTGCTGTTGTACACTGAGTTCATCTCAAGACTGCAGGCTGTCATACAAGCTTGGGTTTTATTTCTGTGCAGACATATTTGTGGATTTCAGGCACTGACACTGACAAATCAAGTTATTAAAACATCTTGTCTTAGTTTCACATTTTGTACTGCGAGATGGATATTCCTTATTAAAGTCTTCAGAAGCAGCTCTTAATAAACAAAAACCTAGCTGACCTAGCTGAATTAGAGGATGTGGTGCACAGAGAATGTTTCCCCCTTCCTTTTCCAGCACAGAAGTAGTAGGTGTTATTTAAAATGATTCTACTTCTACTCATGAGTAACTGTATGGTCACTTAACGTGTAATTGTATCTGTGTGGGCAAATAAGCCTAGACCTCCAGAAACCATTCTACTGATGTGGTATATTCCCAGCTATTTGAGAGAGAGACAGACTCTTGATTCCAAGAGCACCTAATCTTTTCATCATAAGAAAAGGCAGATGCAGCTTTTACCAGCCTTGCATCTCTTATGCTCTCCTCGAGGAGCTTTTATACTTCGTAGATGGATGGTGTTTTCATGAATACTGAAGAGCCGCCCTGATTACTGTCGGTCCTTGAGGACATGTCCTTCTCTCCAAATATGATATAAACTATCTAGTGTGGAGGCACATATTATTATACCTTTTGGGTATATTGTGGAACGTGCTACGGACATAGGATAGTTGTTGAGGTGTCCCTGCTTTATATGTCAAATTAAGCCTGTTGGAGAAGGAAGCTGTGCTGCACAGCTACTATGAAACCATTCTTAAATCAGGACAGGTTAAGATGATACACAAACAGAAGCAATTATTCACAGCAACTAAAAAGTAAGACATTTGTATCATATTTTAGGTGTTGTAAAAAAAGTGAGGGAGTGAGAGATGAACTTGCAAAATATTTTCAATTAAGAATATAATCATAAGGTTAGGCATGGATATTTGTTTTTGGTTTATTTTCTTCTGTGATTGATCTAGTTAAATTTAAATAGGGAAGGTCTTTTTCTCACCGAACTAGCTAATCTGCTGTAAACTTTAATGCAAGGCATTTATTAGAAATCCCTTCTATCTGCACACCCTATGCAGCAGGTTGAATTCTTTGGAGAGCTCTCCTTGAACAAGTATGTTAGCTTTAGTAACTAGTCGTCCATATTTAAATTTTGCTTGGTTGTCCAGACATTTATCTTCCTGAACCTAGGTTTTATTTTCTTTGAAAGAATAATTGTTGCATTTTGTTTGCTTGGAGATGCAAGCCTCTCTGTATCCTTCACCCAAACACCCTAACTAACTGGGGTGTTATCTTTTATATTCAGGTGACTTGTAATTCCTTTTTCTCGGTAAGAATGAAGATTCTGTTCCTTCAAATGTAAAATGTGCATATTTCAATTTAAGATAAATACTTGATGCATGGATATATTCCCCAGACATTGCTGACTCTTGTTTGGGAACAAATACAGTGATAGTAACCTCTCTGGAGTGAATGAGCCCCAAGCATTTCAACATAAATATATTACTTTTCTAATTAATTTTGGCATTTCAATAGAATTATAAATAACTGCTGAACTTCTATTTATGATACTGTTAGGATTTTTGTGTAGTTTGTTACCATTGATGGTAAAGATGTGCTTAGGTATCATTGTACGTAGTGTGTAAGTATTGAGTCTCTGGGGACCTCTAATCCCACTGACATGCAGAATCAGACAGATCAGATGCAGTACTTTGTTAATCCTGACCTTGCCTTTTTCCCCTCCATTAGGCTGGCACCGTATCGAGGATGGTTCCCAGTCATCTCCAGTCTTTGCTGCTCCAATTTTGTTTATTTTTATACTTTTAATAGTCTTAAAACCCTCTGGGTCAAAGGTCAGCATTCAACCACTGGAAAAGACTTGGTTCTTGGGGTTGTTGCAGGTAATAGCATTACTGAAAATACATATTTCTAATGAAACTGAGATTTTTTCCTATACAATGTTCTTTTTGTCTTATGAAGTCAACTGGAGGTCATGCTTACACTCCTGTTGTGTGCAGACCTTCTTCGCTGATTATAGCTCTGATTACTTTCTGTGTCCTCATGTCACGATGTATTTGCATGTAAACTGTTGTAAATTTTGGCACAAAACACTATTACCATGTGTTACTTGACAGGAATCTCTTGTTCACTGGTTGTGTAACACTTCAAATTCATAGATACATGCAAGTACAGGGGAAGCATGCTTTCTTTTTTTGTCCCTTCCTCTCTGTGGGTACACCAACAGTTTCTTAAGGGATAATGATTCTAATATTTTTATTTTTTCCTAGCAAATTCAATGTAAGAAATGAGCACTTTGCATCTATGTTTGATAGTGTTGTTCTGCTAGAACAACTACTCGTGCCACCATATTGAAATCAGATTATTAGATCTTAAAAGTAAGGAGAGAAAAAAATAAAGCCTGTGTTTTATTTGGAGGGTGGTGTTTATTTTGAGATAGGCAAGAAGTTGGGGGAAAGTAAGAAGGAACTTCTTAAGATGACTTTGTCATGGAGGAAACTTATTTAATTGTATTTTAGGACAAAAGCTATAGAAATTTGGCTAATAGCCTGTCAGTTAAATGACTTAACTCTTATTCAACAAGGTATTAAATCAGTAGTTTATATCCTTGTCATGGAATAGTATCTAATGTGAACTGAAAAATTCCATGTTAGGCGTTCACTGTTTCTTCTTACCCATTTCTGATTTCTCCGACTGGTGGTAAGAATAGTTTGGATAAATACCAAAGAAAACCCTTTTCCATTCTGGAAAACGAAGCTGTGTGACTTCTCCCTTAATTGAGTCTGAGAAGTAGATTGTGCTGTAGCCTGGTGGGAAGAACTGCTCCATAATATTTTCACATTGATTCTAGTCAAGAGATTAGTGGCTTTCTTCTTCCTTGAAAACTTTTTCTGAGAGCTGAATACCATTGTTATGAAGGATACAGAAATACAGCTAAGTTTATTGCTGAATTGTCACTTAGCATTTTTCTGAAAACTAGATATTCTGATTCTTTTGGCTATGTAGGAGATCTCTTTTGTTAGTCAAACTGCATGCATTTAGTCTCTCATAAAATACTCCTCCTACATTGCTCCTCATTCTGTGCTTTGCCCTGAAAGGAGGCACCCTACAGGTTGTTGTGGAGTAGGGTAGAACATGAGCATATAGAGTGTCTTGGGCTTCAGAATGATGTAGAATGCAGCAAAGTAACAAGTTCACCTACGATTCTTTCCACATGTTTACTTTTGTTATCATTTTGGGAAGGACTAGCAGAAGTGTCTTCCCATTTCATGCAATCTGCTGACAACTAATTCATGGTGGGATAGTAGGGGGTTGCCTGAAGTAGCTTATTACCAATTTCCAGTTTATTTTTGCTGTATGCCATGTTATTTTTCTTCTTTTTTTCCTAACAGAAGTTTCTATAGTGTGTGGATTATAAAAATGGATACAAAACATTTGAAACCTTGTGGTACTCACTGATTTTCTTTCCTTAGGTGTAGTAAATGTACTCCTGACCACTCCTTTGTGGGTAGTAAATACACGCCTGAAGCTGCAGGGAGCAAAATTTAGAAATGAAGACATTGTACCAACCAATTATAAAGGCATAGTAGGTAAGCACCTGTTGTCATCTTAAGCCAAATAAAAGTTCGTTAAATGAAATAGCCTGCTGATGACTGAAGGGTGAAGGCATTCCTGTAACAAATTTTGCTCTGGAATCTCTGTGTTTCCTTGTCTCTTTGCAGTCATGCTTTGAAAAAGGAGCAGTGCTCTTGTCTTCACATGTTCAGTTCTTGAATTGTTTTTTAAGATTGACAGGAAGTCTGGTTTTGCCACTCTTGATAGTAATTAAGAATTTGTAGTATTCGCACCTGCAATCCGAAGACATTTTACGAGGGAGGTATCTGCTCACACAAATCCTGGCATAGTGTAATCCTGGAATGCGGTGACTGAAAGTCCAATTTGGGACTGACAGTTTGCAAAATGAAACTTTATTCTCTTGACCATGCACTTTTTCACGAAGTTGTCTTTTTAAATTAAAAAAATAAAGGGGGGGGGAGGCAGAAAAGAGTTGCTGTATTATTTGCTTCCATACATATCATAGAATACTTAAAAGTAGTATAGGTAGAAGATGGGAGGCAATTTTTAAATGCTTTTTGAATTCTAGAACATCCCTATGCCAAGGCTTCATCTCAAAGCCAGCTTTCTCCTACATGGTGTGGTCCTGTGGCCCTCACTTGTCTCTTGGGTTTATTCCTTTTGCAATTTCTGTAATCGCCTTCTTGATGGAGGAAGGATGTTTTTGCAAGAATTCTCTCCTGCAAAATGGACACTTAAGCCTGTCAAGTCTCAGGGCTTTTTGTTAAGCAACTTCTTCTGAACTCAGGTCTCAGATAAGAGAACCTGATAGAGTGGTTCTCCTGCCCGTCCCCTTCCTCATGAAGGAGGAGGAAGAATATGTATTACCTTTCCTAAGGCTGGCTCTAGTAGTGGATGGAAAAAACAATCAAAAACCCATCATAGGGAAAGATTTTTGGTTTTAAACATCCTAATTGTAAAAAGTTCAACCGAGGTTTTCATTTTGAATTAATTCATAAAGACACTTCTGTTGAATATTTGTGCTTTTTCATTCCTTAGATCTTTAGTGACTTGTGTAAGTTCTGGTTGGTGGCTGGCACCACTGTCTCTCTTGTACATAAAGTGAACTCATCTATGTCTTGTAAAGTCCCTGTAACAAATGCTGCAGTGCTCTTGTTTTGAAAAATCACTCTCTCCTGAAATTCCTGGATGCCAGGGGACAAGGATGAACTGATCACTTAAGTTTTCTTATGACTTGCTTTCTGACCAGTATATTTCAATTTGTATCACTAGAAATAGATAGAATGGTTAAAAACATCAGAGTGAAAGCAACTTAAAGTCAGAGTTCAAGTGTCTCTTTGGTCTCTCCTTTGTGGTGGTAGTAGAGCATGACAGAGGTAGTGCTCTCAGTCAGCTTCCAGGAAGGAGCAATGGAGAATTCAGTTTGATTTGCCTTCAGGTTTGGCCTGTGGTTGGGGGAGGATTAGAGGATGAGTATTGATGCTAAACTTTTAGAAGAAAGAACACAACATATGCACAAAGGATAAGCACAAATAAATGGTGGTGTGAAAAAGAACCTATTATGTCACCATTTTTCTATTAACTTTCTGATTAGAATGAAAGTTAAAAGTGTGTATCACACAAAACTGGAGAGCCTAAAGGTGTGTTTTGTGCACTCTGAGTATCAGCTTTTACAGTGTAACTTTTCCTGTCTTCTGCTGTCAGAATGTTATTCAAAAGCTTGATTTTCTTTTCCCCACTTTTCTTCTCAGATGCCTTTCACCAGATAATACGAGATGAAGGAGTCTTAGCTTTATGGAATGGTACTTTCCCCTCCTTGCTGCTGGTCTTCAATCCTGCCATACAGTTCATGTTTTATGAAGGCTTTAAACGGAAACTTTTGAAAAAGCAGCTGCAAGTAAGTAGGTTTTGAGGACAGATCATGGACAATTCTGTTATAAGACACGTTCTTTGACATGTTACTTCAGCACATTTAAAAGTATTGGGTGGGTTTTGATTTTTTCTTTTGAAGATTATTTTTGAGTTAATATATCTTTTTTAAAAGATAAATCATCATGATGTCAAGTGTGACTTGAATCTTTCATAGCCCTAGGTAAGTTATTCCTGTGATGAATTTCTCTTCCTGTAAAAATAAATTTGCACTTCTTATTCCACTTTTGTTTAGCCATAGTTCTCAGTTCTTGGTATTAAATTAGAGATTTCCGTTCCAACAAATCTGTCTTATAACTAGATATTTCCAGATTGTTTTGAAGTCACCTCTGTGCCTCTGAGTATATATAGAGAGAGAGCCTCTGACGTCTCACAGATTTGTTATAGGCCCTGTCATTATAACAACATTTTTTCCCTCATTTTTTCAATATCCTTTTTCCTTATATGGGCATTAGAATTGAACATGGCATTGCAGTCATGATTTTCCCCAAATCTGTAAAACAGAAATGGAATTTCTTCTCAATTGCCACTCCGTGGTTGCCATCCCTTCCCATTGCTTTTTTTTCTCCTCCTCTATTAAATAAAGCATTTCATCTGAACTGATGGTCATTTTATGTTCTAGCAAAATGAAAAGCATTTGTGTTGTTGCACACTAGGATAATACAGTAAGATATGTTTAAGCTGCAATTCTTTGTTTTTAATTTGTGGCTTTAGGTGTATTCGGCTATGTTAAAATATCAGGCCATGTGAATATTTTACCAAGCCACCCTCTTTTTTTCTCAAGACAGAATGAAAATACTTTTAAATTGGATTTTGTATCACGATTAAGGATAGGGTTGTTGACCATCGTTAGTCAATGTTGCAGCTGTAGCACTCAATTTGTGTGTAATGGATCTATCCAGTTACATTATGGACAATGTATCTCTGGAGTGACTAGCTTCCCTTTTCAATTTCTGTATTTTATACATGTTGGCACTACTCTACATTCCCATATTTCTTTGCTTTTATGTTACTTTTAAATAGCTTACTACTGCTTTAAGTTGGGGTATGTTTTTGTCTATGGGAAGGGGAGGAGGAGAGCACTTCTTCCTTTGCAACTGTCTTTCCATAGCTTGCTTTATTTTGGCCAACATTTTTATTCTTATTTAACTTTCTCCTGATGGTCAAGTATGGGAGGTTGACCTCCTTAAAACGTGTCTGTGTTTATTTCTGATTGGAATTGACATATTTTGTGAATTTGGAATGTATTTTGATATGGATATCTACACCATTTTCAGGGATTAATGCATATTATGTGTTATAGCCTGAATTGCTTACAGTTTGCTTGATGCATCATGGAATGTTGTGGGGTTTGGACTTGAAGATGGGGCTCTAAAAAGAGTGCATAACCAATAGAAGATGAGATTTTTGCCCTGTGATATCAAGACTACAATTCTGCAGGATAACCCAGTGGTAGTATCTCAGGACTGCAGAATGATGTTTAAGGAGTCTTTTCAGCTTACATCACAGTTCCAGCAAGAGCATTTCATGTGCCTTGTTAGCTGAAACAGCAAAATACGAAATGTTTATGAACTCGTGATATATTAATGCAATTCTCCCCTTCCTCCTCCCTTTTTTATGTCTCCTTGCAGTGCTTTGAATTGATGTAGCTATATAGCTTTATCTTCACTGTATTTCAGTAAATGCAAAAGCTTGTGAGCAGATAGAAGTTGCAAATAACCTGAAGTTGTTATAAGCTAGAGAGCTGGACTGTAATATTAACTTTTAATAGAAGAGCAAGAAAATGAGCACAATTTTTTTGTTCTGAAGATGTTTAGGTACCTGATGCCCCCGTAGTAGGAACCAATATAGAATATTCAAACACATATAGGTAACTGTCTGATTTATTGCTATGGGGAAGTAATATATTCATTTTATACTCAACAGCTCACGTCTTTGGATGCTTTTGTCATTGGTGCAATAGCCAAAGCAGTTGCCACAACCCTCACTTACCCTCTGCAGACAGTGCAGTCGATTCTGCGGGTAAGTGTTCGTTTCATATCAGGGTAACTACATCTGACTTGTTCTGTAAAATGCATGGCATGTTCATACACCTTCCTTTTTTGAAGTAATGAACCTCTCTTTTGGGGAGAACCCTTTTGAGCAATGCAGCTCACAGGCAAGGACAACTTTCTCCTTTGCTCCATACTGAGGGGTTGTCGTTAAACTTGAAAGAAATGTGCACAATTAATATCAATTAGCTTGTAGGACTGACAATATAGCACATCAGTATGGTGTCTCCCAAAAGCTGATGGCATCATATTACTTAAAGGTCTTTCAAAAATGTAGCTTCAGGTCTTTGAATAAATATAGAAAATGTGTCAAATGGGAAAAGAAAAGTAAATCCTCTAAGCCCCGTTTGTTTCTGGATGACCTAGGATAAATCAAAAAAAAAACCCTCTATTTTTTTGTTTAACTTTTATTTTATTTGTCTGGCTGCCTGACCTTATCAGTAGCCAGAATGTGCTTCATCAGAGGAAGTTGAGCTCGCTCATAAATGTGTTTAACCACTTGCCCAACCATGTACGCTAATTGCAGTGGTAATGGAAACACTTGCATTTATTCTCCCTTGCCATTTGTGCCTGTGCTTGGCAATGCTGCTATCAACACTGCATGTCAGCAGAGCTGCAATATTGGAACAAAACCAAGTGGTTCTGTGTGGAAAAGAGCCCTGACCTTATATAAGCAAACACTGTAACTTCATTATAGGACTTTTTAATCCACTTTTTGTAGATCTTTCTTGTTGATTTAATCATTAAAACATTAATAAATGTTTCCATAATGATATTTTTGCAAGTAAGCAGAAGCTGTAATCGTGTGTGTACTGTAAAGCCATTATATTTGTTTTAGAACTTGTGTAAATCTGGAGAATTAATTGAGCTGTTAATTGTGTTGTCCAACAGTACAATTCGACGTCTCTGTTTGCCACTTACATGAAAGTGGTGAAGGGAGCTTTGCCAATGAAGAGCACTCTCCTGTGTAATAGATAGTGCTAAGCAGCTTCGAGTCATGCCATGTGGTGTGTCTGTCTTTAGTGTAAGGAATCCTAGTCTTATTGGGGAATCTTCCACGCTAATCAATGATGTATTGATGTCTCACAGAGAAAAAACTCTTTTTCTTTGATGAGACCTTGTTTTGCAGTACAACAGGGTAGTCTGATGGAAGGGAAGAGAGAAAGAAATGCCTGATGCTAGTGGAGTTTGGAAATCTCTGTTTAACCCAGGTAGTGGTTGGAAATGTAACTTGGAACCTAGTTAGCTTTTTGGGGGGACGCGGTGTGTATCTGACAATAATCTTTAATATTGATCTATCAATGTCAAATCAGTTAGTTGCTGATGGGGAAGCTCATGGTCTGTGAGCTTCTAGAAAGTGACACTGCACACATTTTCTTAAAGAAGGGACCTTCCCTACCTGTTGCTGCTGCTCTCAATTGAGTTCTTAAGATGTTTAGCGAGGTGACCTGTGTCATCTTGGTGTTTCTTATAATTTCTGGACTCTCCAAACTCACTCTCACATTCTACCTTATTCTAACATATTCTCACATTCAGGCAGCAGTTGCCCAAATAAATTTTGGGAGAAATTCATCCGCATCAGTTACTTGGTTTCATCTTTCTTTTTTGGTACAGCAGGATACTACAGACTCCAGATGCTATTTGGCTATGTCATTAGAAATACAAGTGTGGTAACCTTGCATATTAATAATTTATTATTTTTACAGTTTGCTGACAGTGCTACTGACCTGTATCAGATAAGAATATCAATGGATGCCAGAAAAGGAATTGCTGAAATTGCTAGTTAAACCCCAAGCTTAGCATTAGAGTAGCAGCATTACTAAAGAGCAGTTTGGGGACATGTAAATATACTGAGCAAAAGGAAGTGTGACTTGGGCCGGTTGGGTAGGTGAAACAATTTTGTATTTTTTTGCAAAAGAATTTCATATGTAAATATATTCCTCCAAAGACTGTCACCGGGTAGATAAATTCTGGGTTTGCGTATGCAGTCTCAGAGAAATGATTTTCAGATATATGAGGCTGTTGAATCTGTTAAACGGTAGCTGCACAAGCCAGAAAGAGCTTGTTCTGAATTTAATATTTGTTAACACTGCAGGTCTGGTAGTTGGAGAACCCTGAAAACTGTTTTCCTCTAGAGCAGCTGAAAGGGAGCCAGTCTGGCTCTGTGTAATGCTTTCTTGGAACCATCCTAAAACCAAAACAAATTATTTACAACAAATAATGTTTTAACGTTTGATATGTAAGGTTCAGTAAAATGTAGCGTCAGCTTTGGCTGCACTTCTTTCCTGATGGATAGTACAACCTGGAATATAATAAAATAGGTTTAGGACAGTTCCTTCATTTTTTACCCATATATTGGGATCTCTGCTTAGTAACATGGGGAAATAGTGCCAACAAATAACAAATTGCTATTTCATCCTTTTTTTTTTTTCCAGTTTGGACGGCACAGATTGAACCCAGAAAACCGGACTCTAGGGAGTCTTAAAAATGTTCTTTACCTTCTTCAGCAGAGAGTGAGGTGAGCTTTTTTTTTTTTTCCTTCTCTGTTATGATTTAAAAGACTGAGTATTATTAATACATTGAAAATATTGCTGAATCTAGCTCTTGTTTCTCTTTGTCCTCCATTTCCTCAAACTCGCCATTTGATTCAGCATGTTTTTTGTAGTGTGTTGTAGAATGAGTGCACAAAACCAAGTCGTTGCTTATTCATATCTATGCTGATTGGTATGAGAATATCTGCAGATATCATTCATTCTCCTCTGACCTTGAAAAGAAGCTGTTTCTTGCACAAAAGACTTGTGGCAGAATTTTTTCTTTCAAATATTGCTAAGGGCTGTAGGATTCTTTGTACTGTCTCATTAGTTTAACTTCTGAGTTTTAATAGTTTGATGACAAGAGTTAATGGAGAATCCTGCTGTTGTAGAGAGCTGCTTAACTTTTATGTTCGTAAGTATCAATTCAGTTTACTATAAACTTGTCTGTGTTGCAGTTTTCTTCCTGTCACTTTTTGCACAGACCTTAAAAATGGCATCTTACAATGTCTTGCCTATTCTTCTCTGCCAAATACAGAATATTTTGGTCAGGCAAAGTATGCAATAAATTCGCTGTACTGATGAGTATGTTCAGAGAATAAAAAGGAAGTTAGGTTCCTGACGTATTAATCTGAGTACCTTATTTCTAGTGTTCTTGTTTACTTAGACAAGTGTAAAGAACTTTCTTCTATTTTGTTTTCTTCCCAGGCGTTTTGGACTGATGGGACTCTACAAAGGCCTTGAAGCAAAGCTCCTGCAGACAGTCCTTACTGCCGCACTCATGTTTCTAGTGTATGAGAAACTGACTGCTGCAACCTTCACAGTCATGGGATTAAAGCGTTCACGTAGGCATTGAGAAGGGAACCTGTGCCAAAGAGCGGGCATGGGAGGAGTATGTGGAGTCTAGAGGGGCATATTCCATTTTTGAGATCAACCTGAGTAACACAGGGTCCTCACTTTCTCTTTATTTCTATTCTTTTATAGCCACCTCCATCTCCATTATTTGGAGAAATTTGAAGTAAATTCTATGGGACTTGTTGCCATTCCTTTGGGGACAGCTCTGTCCCTCCTTTTTTGTGGATTTACTCTGTTAAGAAGCAAATGGAAACCTTATTTAAGCACTTAAAGTAAATTTTTTACAATTATATGATTTAGTTGACATTCTTGGTAAAAGTGGATACCTCTCACTATTCTTAACTTTCCTGTTTTCCCTCAAATTGTCCTCCACTATTCTTCTGTGTTCACCTTCAATCAACAGCTGTCAGGGACTTGGTTTCATGTAATTCTCTTTGCAGGGTGTTCATCTCACTTGATTTTTTTGGTTCATTAAAATAATTCGTAAAGGATGTGATTCTTGACGTAGTTTTCATTTGCCTTCCAATGTATTTGGGACAATATATCTTTCTCTGCCATAGAAATACCCGGTGGTGAGATTTCTGAATTGCTAGAATGTATGTTACTCATGACTGGGTGTGCTGCCTTCTTGATTTCATCTGCAAATTTTGAGTCCACATACTTAATATTTGAGACTGCTAAGAACCTGCTTGGATAAACTACCTCAGTACCATTTCTGAGAAATTCTTGCTTAAAAAAATCATTATGGAGATGCTGAAAGGCTATTACGCAGAATCACAAAATGGTTGAGGTTGGAAAAGACCTCTAGAGGCTTTACTACAAAGTGGTTCTAATACCATTTTGGTTGAAATCTGTGTGGCTGCTAGATGTTTTAGTTCAGTGTCTCATGTTTTGGCCTGTATGATGTAAAAGAGCAATTTTATTTTTTCTGGATGCTATACCTGTAAGAAGAAAGTAAAAACTTGTTACTTAACTGAAAAAATGTTCACCTATCAGCCAGTATGATTTCTAAGAGATAAGACAGTACCTGACATCTTTCCAAATACAGTAAAAACTGCAACATGGAGTGCTGACCCTTGCTGGGTCTTGGCTAGTCTTAGAAACTGGGTAAAGAAATTTTGCATTAAACTCTGCTCAGCTCTCCTGACCAACTGTACTATTAAATAGTTTCATAAAGGGATGAAAGCAAAAGTGACTGAGGGTGGGAGTATATCTAAATGCCTTAGTGATTATATAAAACAAGATATATCTTATGCACCTGATATTAGAAACTTTGCTTCTGTTTTTTTTTGTAGTATTGATTTAGATACTAGACTGAATCCACCAAAAAGCAGCTTAACCGCTGAGCAAAATGAGACCGTTTAGGAATTGTTGAGCCATTTGCTCAATCAGCAGGCAGAAGTTCCTACTTAAGGTGGTGTTTTCGCTGATGATGAAATTCAGAGTTGGAATTGCTAAAATCTTTTCAACAGGGCCGCCAACCCGCGCGGCTTTGGCGTTGGGAGCCGCAGACACGGAATGCGAAGCGCCGTGGCCACGAGCGCTCACAATGAAGCCCTCAGCTCTGGAACTGCTGGGGCTCGTGCCCAGCCTTTCCCTTGTGTGCCCAGTGTGTAACAAAAAATCATGTTACTTCACTACTAGAGAACTTTCAGAAGATATCTTAATCTCAAAGTTAATTTTTTTTCCTTAATACTATTTTTGAGGGGAGGAAAAGGGGAGTGATTATCAAAAAGGAAGTAGTAGAGCAGGTCCTCTGTCTTAGCCCATCATGGATCTATCCTTGACCTTAGTTTAGAAGATTTACATGTAATCCTTGTTCCCCTACCTTCCTTTTGGCTCAAGTGAGGAGACCCCTGTGGCATCTTTGTGCTGAGGCAGTTACCTGAGGGGCCACTTAGCTACTCAGCCCGGTGCATTCAGGGCTGAATTTTGCTCCTGCAGGTACTCGTGAGAAGCATGTTCTAGTATATGTTAACTCTTTGCATAGTAATTAATACTGGGATCATCCTTAATACGTTTTAACTTCTAATGTTACTCAGAAGTTGTAACCTGGAAGGACCTGTAACCTACTGGTTCTTACAGGCCATTTCTCTATAGACCACTGGTAAGCCTCAGATTAGAGGCTGAGAGCTGAGGGTATAATGTACAGTTTTTGTCTTTAATAATGTTGAATTGCTGAATGCTGCTAAGTTGAAGTATTTGTTCCAGAGCTCCTTGTACGTTCTTGGAAGAAAGAGTCATTCCACGGTGCAGTTTGCTGGCTAAATCTCACAAAACTATAAAAATGTGAAAGCTGCGAGGGAAGAAATATGAGCTTTGCCTCCAGTCTGTCCAAGAGGAATAGTGCGTGCTGCTCTGCAAAGCCTCTAGAACAGATTATTTTTTCCGTTACGTATCTCATTGGTCATCTGCTGAGGAAGGGAAAGGGGGGAGTGCGGCCCCTGCTTCTTATGGGCCTTTTGTAGTGACAGCAGTGAAATACAGTTCATTCAGAGACAGAGGGGCAGTGCCAAAGCAAGTTCTCATAATGTAGAGGGGGCTCATGACAGGTTCTTACAAAAACTAAGGCAACAGCGAATCACAGGATCACAGAATGGTTAAGGTTGGAAGGGACCTCTAGAGATCATGTAGTCCAAGCCCCTGCTCCAGCAGAGCACCCAGAGCACGTGGCACAGGGTGGCATCCGGGCGGGTTTGGAAGATCTCCAGAGAAGGAGCCTCCAGAACCTCTCTGGGCAGCCTGTGCCAGAGCTCTGGCACTCCCACAGGAAAGAAGTTCTTCCTCACGTGGAGATGGAACTGCCTGGGTTTCAACTTGTACCCATTACCCCTTGTCCCATATAATATGTATAAGGTTGTTCATGCATCAAATGTATAACTTTACTAGTGTATAATATAAGGGTATCATTTGCTTAATGATATCTATATCTATATCTATATATATATATATATTTGTAGCACTCGATTGAGTAAGGTTTAGTTTTAGGATTCAATAAAAACTAGCAAAACAGCTCATTTTGAATTCATGCTGCGCCATGTAATAAATTGCCTAGTACAGTATTGCTTCTAATGGCGCTGCTCTTTCTTTGGCTTGTGTTTGAAAGAAACAGGCTCCAGAACTTCCTGGAAAATAATAATTTTAATAAAAGTTGTGTCCACTTATTTATTTGGTATCTGGTTACCAACAGTTTTCGCTACTGTTCGTAAAACAGCAACAAATCTGTCCGGGACGGCCGGGACAAGACGGCTGGGAGTGCAGAGCAATCAGTTTAAGGCAGGGAGCACAAGGCTGCGTGAGAGGGATGTGCCAGAGTTGTTTGCACGTCCTGGAGACACCGGCGCAATTGCTGCGGTTGGAGGAGGAGGCGAGGATTAGAATTCGAAGTTGGTCCAGAGCGGAGAGCTCAGCAAGAGAACAGCCTGCCACCATTTTAGCGGCAGCAGAGATGCACGTGTGATAGCAAGGGCAAGCGCTATTTACAGGATATTACCAGATGTACAACTTCAGCACGTTAAGAGATACTGACGTAGCATTTATGTGATGGGAACCTGCCCACAGAAATGCTATCAAAGCAGCAGGGAACCGCACCGTTCACATCATAATCTGAGCCATATCAGCTGCACAAGTCTGCATTAAAAGATTTTGCAATAGCTGCCTGGAGAAATTAGACATATATCCTTTTTGCTTTGGTGCTGGAATGGCTTGGGTGGGGATTTTTTTCTTAAAGAATTCCCCATTACTTTGTGTTTTCCATTCACAGTATTGCTCGACACATTTTGGCTATAATTTTCAAAGCAGCTGGAGGAAGCAACGCGTGTGCCTAGATTCCCAAGACTTTCATTTGGATTTTGGTTCTCCAGACTGCATTAAATTCTTTGGAAGGTCTCACAGCAGCAGCGATAGGATATTGTAACTGAGCTTGGCATGACTTAAAAGCACAAAGTTGGCTTGTCACACTAGGGACAGCATCTTGGATGAAGAGATGTTTCACAACAGAGATCTCTTTTGAAAATGTTGCAGTTGCAGATTTATCTGTAATACTGAATGCCGGCCAGCTACACGTGTGTTGCGCTTTGAGACATTGGTGAATGAAGAACCTGGAATCAAAACCTGTTAGATTCAGTGTTGTGGGATCAGCCCCTGTTTATCCTAGGAAAACACGTTTTCTGACCTCCCCGGTGATCGGCTTACACCGTAAGCGTGGCGGTCATTAGCACTTGTTACCCGGCTGTCGTCACCGTGGATGTTGGTTTTATTTTTGGTAACAGCTAATCTCTTTGTACTCTTACATCCAGGTATGGAGCGTGCGGTTCTCTTTCTTTCAACAGGATTTATTTGGAATTAAGAGACAAACGCTCACCAGTCTTTTGGCATGCTTCATTATTGCTCCCTTACTAAAATAGTCACTTTAAGTTCCTTGGCTTGGCCTATTTAATCTTAACCTGCGACTATTAGAGGATTTCAGTATGTCTGTGTGGATTAGAGAGATGATAGGACCTAGTTGCATGTTCTGTTAGCTCAGGAGTGATACAAACAAAAAATCTTGACTATCTTGTTCTTAGGAAGCTTGCTGGGTTTGTTTAGGATCCTTCAAGAGCTATGGTGACTTGCAGTGTGAAGTTTTTATAAAGCACTGTCTTTCCCGGAGGCTGATGTGAGAAAGGTAATTTGATGGATTTTTGTCATCATCTTTTCTCATGCAAATGCCCATGCACTCTGAAGGCTCAAAGTGATTCGCTACATATGAAATACATGTCTTGCCTTCTTCTGAGTTATTTCTCCCTGATTTCCATTTTGACATGAAAAAATATCTTGAGTGTTACAGTTTTAAAATAGACCAGATTACGGTAGGCAACGTCTTTACATTTTTCACAATGGGTGCTTTCCACAACAGAGAGCTTTTTAACTCTCTGTTGCATTTTGCTCTTTCCTTAATACTTGAAATGGTACTGATTGGAGACTTTATGTGCTGCTTTTAAAACTCTTAAAATATTTAGCAGGAATAAAATATATTTTTTTTCCAATAAAAGTACGGTATTATATTTAGCTTGTATGATAAAGGGGAAGAGGAATTATTTCCTCATAATTAGGGAAGAGGACAAAGAATTGAGGAGGGGGGAAGCTCTCTTTTTTTTTTTCATTGTTTTTCTCTGTAGCAAATATATATGTAGCTTATCAAAACAGAGGAAGAAATGTTCATGGAAGTCCTTTGCTCTTGTTGGATTCATGTTGGACTGACCGTAATGAAGGTGTCTGTTTGACTCACCTTTTAAAAATGAAAACTCCAGGCCCCTTGTAGCTCCTGTCTGTGAGACACTAACTGTTCCTATAGCTTGTCACTAGCCTTAAGAGCTGATTATAAAAATTTACTGATTTTTGAAGCTCAGCAACCACGCCACGGTTCTCCTTGAGGAGTCATACTTATTCTTGCTGTTTTAGAGGAGTCGACTCTGTTGAGCAAAAGGGCAATGTCTGTAATATTAAATAATATTATTATTATTTTTATTAAATATTATTATACTTTTTTTTTTTTGGTGTTGTGCATTGGAGGAAAAAACCCTGCACACCACCAGATGGCAGGCAAGCCCTGCTTCCCTGCGTGGGTCGTGCCGCTCGGTATTTCCAGGGAAAAGAGGAACTAATTGTCTTCTCCTTCAAATCAAAAAAAATCCTTAAAAAGAAAATCAAACTATGATCTTGAACCTGTGCTGAGTGAGGATTTCAATGAACCGTGAGCCTTAGCCTGGAGGAAGAACACACCAGGGGCTGAAAACGAGCATGAGATCTGTGGTATTCTGCATAGAAATGCTATATCTGACAGTTGTGCTAATGGATAGTTCCTTTTACACAACTCCTTATGCATCATTTGTACAGCTGTACCCATTTAATTAATTTTTCTGTGATGTGAGCGTAGCAGTGATTTAAAACCCTAGATGAAGTCAAGAGCTTTTTTTAAAATATGAGCACAGTTTTGTTAGATGTATGTCAGAGTGTTAACAAACTGAATATTTTGCCTATTGCACTGAATGTTCCTGAAGAAAAATGGTCTAGTTAGGTTGATATATGCTATATGTTGATTCCAGTGCAGGGCAGCTTGGTGGGGGGAAAACGACATCGCGAAGCGATGGGTTCCAGTACGGCATTTCAGATGTGAGTATAAAATCAGAAACCCTGAAATTATACGGAACAGAACAAAAACAAACTGCAGGGACAAAGAGTTTGAAAGGTGATTCTGGCTAAATGTGTCTCAGTTCAGGAGAGTCTGGGGATGTGGCAGGGGTGGGAAGTTTATATTGCTACCACCACCACGAAAACGTGTAAGCCCATTTCACTGTCATCTTCGTTTCATGGATTTGGCATGATTTTGCAAGAGGAATACCCAGTTACTTTAGCTGGCAAAAGTATATGTTGTTGCTGCGTGTGACTGGGTGTTTGCATTTGGGGAGAGTTTCAAGCTAAAGCTTGGCTTAAGATATTACCAGATAATTTCACAGTGCCTCCAGCACTAGTGATTTCTCTGTTTTTTGGCTCATGCAATTACTTTCTGACTCCCTCCAGCTGTATTAGACCTGAGCAACCCCTTCTCTGCCCTCCTGACTAAGGAAGATAAGATATCTTACCTTCCTTTTTCTGAGGAATATGCTTTTTAGAAGCACCATAGTCCAAAACCTCCCTTGTTTGTGGCAACAGGTAAAGACTTCAAAGCCCTGAGTTAAGCGAACAGATTCTTCACAAGAGCAGTCCCAGGCAGGCATCTCTCAAGTTCAATCCATTTGCTTTTCAGAAAAGAGTGGGATTTGGGATATCTAATTAGCTTTTACACAGCAGTTATCTTTTATTATATACCAGAAGAAATGCATTAAAAAAAATCTAAACGGTCTGTTAACTGGTCTGCACGACGACTGTGAACCCTGATCGTTATAGTGGTAGCACATGATGGTGCTGCCTGCATTGTCCTACATCTCACTGGTTTTCCATGGGATACAAAACGTCCATGTACAGGGCAAGCCATGTTGCTCAGTCCATGTGAAGAGACCTCAAGCGTCTCCTTAAGGAGGTATGTGGACTTCCCTGCTTAACAACTTGGGCTCTGCTATCCTACAATCTTTTTATTTCGGTTCAGACCGTGTCATAAATCTTCCCCAGGTGTCCCGTGCTGGCAGGCAGCCGGGTATGCGGAAGCTCAGTGGATTGGGGGACACTTGCAGTAACAGCCCTGACAAGTCTGTGCAAAGAGCAGTTTGGGGAGGGGGAAGGGAGCACAAGATGCCTTTGGTTAAGGCCTCAGCTTAGGCAGCGGTGAGGAATGCTTGTCAGTCTAGTTTTCAAAAACATACAGTAAATCACATCGTTAAGAAACAAGTTTATTTTTAGGAGAGCTGTTCTGTGGCTAAGACAGAGAAGCATATAGATATTATGCAGTCCATATAGCTGTCTTCTGGGTTTCTCATTTTTATACTCTCTCCTGACAAATCCTTTAGTGCTGTGTTTGTGTAGGAAAAAAAAAAAAAAAAGGAACAAGTGCTTGATTCTGCAAGCAGATTTGGTCCTTTTGTGCGCCTCATCCTTAGCAAAACAGGGAGAGCACCTGGTCACACTTGCTGAGAGGAAATCGCTGTGTAAAATCAATTCCATTGTTCAGTGCTTTGGAGTCAACACAAACACCATGTGAGCGTGAACTACTTTCACGATCAAAAAGTGAGATTGTTCAGCAATGATATTTGGAGTGGTGACTGATGATAAAATGCCATTGGCTAACGTAGATGTGGCCAAACCAAATTCAGGCCAGACTACAGAAAACCAAGTCCATCTCTAACAAGCTACAAGCACACTTCCATAACCCTGTCTACTGGTGGTGCTATTGATGAGACAAAGCAGGAATTTTGGCTTAACACTCACTCCTAGTTCTTTATTCCCATCTAGATGCAGCTTCAAAAGGTCCCCCTGTCCAGCATATACTTAGTGAAAGATGTGACCTGAATGTTTCCTGTTTCTTTAACCACACGTGGAGGTGTTTAGAAAAGCCCAGCATGACCACCAGGAGAAGCTTGGAATTGCTCAGGGTGGCAGTTTAACATTTTTCTTCTCTTGGCCACGTTGCAGCTCCTGGCTGGGAGCCTTCTTACATGGTGAGTGATCTTTAAGAGATCTCCAGAACCTCAGCTCTGCCCACAGGTGTCGCAACCAAAGGAGTTTCCCTGTGACGGCGGCTTTGATAACCTGTGTTAACTGAGTTGCTGGATGCAATCGGCTGTCCCTGGACAGGACTCTATCCTGCACCACCACCATTACAGCTGGTAGGGATTTACTTCTGCCCTGTCTTGCAAGGAGTGTGGGAAGAGCAGCCCAAAGTTAAAGGGACCGTGAAAGGTCCCTTCCTCCCGGTCTCCCAGGGCCTGGGCCTGCTCTCATGCAGCCTCTTACGGTAAGTTCATATTTACCATGTTAACTAGTTGAAGCTATAAGCTTTAGACTTTTTCAAAGGTGAAGGTTATGTTTTTCCCCCATGTGTGACTTTGATAGAAGTGTCTCTATGCAGAAAAGGAGACAAGCTATATATAGTTCATTTCTCAATGGCTGGAATTTCTTGTGCAAAACAGAAGTTTATTTTTTCTACGTACTTTCCTCTATTAGAGAGTGTAGGGGATGGGGGTGAGGGTGAGTCCGTTGGCTGAGCTAATTCTCCCCTGGGGAGAAAACCTTTCTACTTGAGGAATCTTTGTCCTTGTCCTTTTTCACAGTGGACAGAGCTAAAAGAGGATGTGAGCTAAAAATACTTGGGCAGTTTTCTTGTGATCCTCCTTATCTCGACCATCACCGCACTCAAGGGAGTCACCATATTGCAAATTGATCTTTCATAAAGCAGCTGGGATGCATTAAGGGTGATTTTGGCAAAGACTGACCAGAATGGAGTGTTCCTCTGTTGCTTTGCACAAAGAGAGGACTTAATGTCCCAGGATAGGAAAGAAATAACCCTGTGGGCTAGTTTGCTGTACACTCGCATGAAAAGTTTTCATCTGCCCCCTCACTGCACTCACTATTAATGTTTTACATTCCAAAACTTTTATTATATCCATTTTGCCGCCTTCTCAGGCTTCCCATCAAGCCAGCACAGGGGAATCGCAGTTCACTCAAAAGACCTTAGGACTCCAGTGTAGATATAGTTGGTCTGGTGAAGTCCGGGCTCTTCAGTGAAAAATATTGATTAACTCAAAATGGAATTTGTAATGGTGATTGAGCAAGGTTGTGATGTGACTGCTGACTCTTCCAAGCTTAATCTGTTTCCAGAGCATGTATTTTTAGGTCCAAATTTAACATATTTTATAGAGGTACTTTTTTTGTTCTGGATCAGTTCACAGCCAGTTCTCTGGACTGAAATCAGACAGTAGTCACCAAACTCTTATTTTGATATTATGTGTAGATAGCTGCTTAAAAAAATCATATCAGGTAATTTAAATATTTTTAAAATATAAGATTATCCCAAAATCTCTGTGCATTTACATGCATATGACTCCCCCCCCACCTTTTGCAACTTAAAGGACTTGTCAGAACATTGCCGAGTCGGAGCTGTATCGCGCTTGTTTGTTAGAGCTGATCTGCGCTTAAGACGGGTGTTGGCGCGCGAGGCCGGCAGCACTGGGAGGATGTTGCTGGCACTTGGGGACGCACAAACTGTCCCCCTACCCACGCCAGGCGTGCACAAGCACGCTCCAAAGCAACAGTCTTTTGTATTCCTGCAGATGCTCCAACATCGCCAAACACGCTGGCCAAAAGCTTGGGTTTCACTGGGAAAGAGGCCCGATTCTCCAGGCCAAGGGGATGCCCCAAAGGGTCCAGTTTCTCCCAGCCCACAGACACACGGCCCTTTTTCCCCTTCCACCTCTGAGGGGACGGGAAAACTGGAAATGAGAGGTTGCTGTGGCAGGAGGTAATTCATCAAAGGGCTTGGGATCTGATTCCCGTTTACGCAAAGGTCTGATTACGCTGTTGCGATTACATAAAGCACCTTCAGGGGATTGTAAGTTACAGTTTCACCCGCTTTGAGATTCCTCTATGATATCGGAGGGAAGAAATCTGGTTTAGGTTTTGCTTATATGGGGACTTGTTTGGGAACAGTTGATGAAATTAATTTCCTGAGTAACTGCATCGCTTCAGGAACAGCAGAGCCCACATGGGCAGAGAGTTTAAATTCCCAGTGTTCTTCAGTTCCCATAAACTTTTGCAGATGGACGAGTCTGCGAAGACCATCAGCCCATGGCAGGCAGAAGACAGATTTTCCCACTACCCGGAGCTGATACACTCTGTCTTTTTCTAAGCCATTTCTTTTCATAACTCACATTTCATTCACCTAATTGTATAAAAAACAGAAAACACCCACACACCTTCTCTCTGGAAACTAACTAGAAAAAAACTAAGTGAAGGGGTAACCAAAGCCACTTTTTGGATACTAAAGTACACAGTGCTGGCTTCCTCAGGAGGCTTGGTTTGCTGCAGCAGACACGGGCACGGTTTTCAAGCCAGACACATAGAGCACCACTGCTCACAGTAATTCTTTGCTGCCTGCTGTCTTATGTGTTCCTGCTTGCTGTAAATCACTACCTGAGAGAAACACCCAACCACTATTCTGGGCACATTTGCTCCCTATAGAAAATTGACAGCTGCATTCAGCGCTTATTGTAGGAACAGTGCTGGCCTCCATCTGCATCCTTAAATTTCACCTCTGATGTGCTGCATCCTGCAAGCTCACTGCGAATAGAGCTAGGTGGAAGGCAGGTTCTCCTCCTGATGGCCTGTAACTTGAGCAAACTGCTAATCTGTGTGAATCCATTTGCATCCGCTGTCTACTCTTCCCCTTCGCCTGCTCGCCGCTCCCTCCCACCAGCAGGTCCTGCCTGTTAACCTGGGAGCTCCGCGGAGGCTGGCAATGTCACTCACTCCTTTGCACAATGTCTGGACTTTCACATGGTTCTGACACCCACCTAAGCATACTGCTACGTAGCTATTGTTAAAATGTGACTGGCATCATCCAACGTCACAATAAAACTTTCAGGAAAAGCCCCTCTGCCTCTCTCCTTCTGCTGCACCTGGTTCACTCAGAACTCTTCCTCCCCAAGCAGCTTCATCGTTTCCCCCATAAAGCAGGGTATTTGGGTTGCTGTGGGCCAGAAGGGGCTCCTAGCTTTCTGCCAAAGGCCATTTCCTGCATTTTGCCTGCATTTTACCTGCAGGCTTGATTACTTGATTACGTCCCTTAAATGCCTGTACACCAATGCGTGAAGCATGGGGAATAAGCAGGAGGAACTGGAGATCTGTGTGCGGTCCCAGGGCCACGATCTCATTGGAATCACAGAGACGTGGTGGGACAGCTCACACGACTGGAGCGCTGTCATGGAAGGCTCTGTGCTCTTAGGAAGGACAGGCTGGGAAGGCGAGGTGGGGGAGTTGCTCTTTACGTGAGAGAGCAACCGGAATGCACGGAGCTCAGCCTGGGGGTGGATGACGAGCGAGTGGAGAGCTCGTGGGTGAGGGTTAAAGGGCAGAGTAACGTGGGAGACACTGTGGTGGGGGTCTGCTACAGGCCGCCTGACCAGGACGAGGAAGTCGATGAGGCCTTCTATAGTCAGCTGGAAGTAGCCTCACGGTCACAAGCCCTGGTTCTCATGGGAGACTTCAACTACCCTGACATCAACTGGCGGGACAACACAGCCAGGCACAAACAGTCCTGGAGGTTCCTGCAGTGCGTGGATGATAACTTTATGATGCAGGTTGTGGAGGAGCCAACGAGGAGAGGTGGGCTACTGGACCTCGTGCTGACAAATAGAGAGGGGCTTGTTGGAGATGTGAAGGTCAGGGGCAGCCTCGGCTGCAGTGACCATGAGCTGGTGGAGTTCAGGATCCAGCGAGGAGGGAGCAGGGCTGTAAGTAGCCTTGCAACCATGGACTTCAGGAGGGCCAACTTTGGCCTCCTCAGGGGCCTCCTCGGAAGAATCCTGTGGGCTAGGGCTCTAGAAGGCCAGGGGGCCCGTGAGAGCTGGTTGGTGTTCAAGCAGCACCTCCTCCACGCCCAGCAACAGTGCAGCCCTGTGTGCGAGAAGTCAGTCAGAGGGGGCAGGAGACCTGCGTGGATGAGCAAGGAGCTTGTGGCAATGCTCAACCAGAAGAAGGCGGTATACAGAAAGTGGAAAAAAGGACAGGCTCCTTGGGAGGAATATAGGAATGTTGTCAGGGAATGCAGGGAAGCGACACGGAAAGCTAAGGCAAGGTTGGAACGCAACCTGGCAAGGGATGCTAAAAATAACAAGAAAAACTTCTTCAAATACATTAATAGCAAAAGGAAGATCAGGGAAAATGTGGGTCCGCTGGTGAATGGGGTGGGTGCCCTAGTTAAGAGAAACACAGAAGAAGCGGAGTTACTGAACGCCTGCTTTGCTTCGGTGTTTACCAAGGGCAGCCCTTTAGAGTCCCAGGCCCTAGGGACAAGAGAGGAAGCCTGGAGAGAGGAAGACCTGCCCCGGGTTGAGGAGGACTGGGTCAGAGAGCACCTAACGAAACTCGATACCCACAGATCCATGGGCCCTGACGAGATGCACCCCAGAGTGCTGCGGGAGCTGGCGGGTGTCATAGCTAAGACGCTCTCCATCATCTTTGAAAGGTCCTGGAGAACGGGGGAGGTGCCGGAGGACTGGAAGAAAGCCAATGTCACGCCAGTCTGCAAAAAAGGCAAGAGGGAGGACCCAGGCACCTACAGGCCAGCGAGCCTCACCTCCATCCCCGGAAAAGGGATGGAACAGCTCATCCCGGCAGTTGTCTGCAGGCACATGGAGGACAAGAAGGTGCTCAGGAGTAGTCAGCAGGGATTCACCAAGGGGAAATCCTGCTTGACTAACCTGATCGCCTTCTGTGACGGAATGACCGGCTGGATGGATGAGGGGAGAGCGGTGGATGTCATCTACCTTGACTTCAGCAAGGCCTTTGACACCGTCCCTCACGGCATCCT
>VZSV01000151.1:1297661-1317595 GCA_013398735.1 Nothocercus julius | reverse complement strand
GACCTGCTGGAGAGCAGCTCTGCAGAGAGGGACCTGGGCGTCCTGGTGGGTGACAAGTTGACCATGAGGCAGCAGTGCCCTCATGGCCAAGAAGGCCAATGGGATCCTGGGGTGCATTAGGAGGAGCGTCTGCAGCAGGTCGAGGGAGGGGATCCTGCCCCTCTATTCAGCCCTGGGGAGGCCACACCTGGAGTACTGTGTGCAGTTCTGGGCTCCCCAGTACAAGAGGGATGTGGAGCTGCTGGAAAGAGTCCAGTGCAGGCTCAAGAGGCTACGAGGATGATCCGGGGCCTGTAACATCTGCCCTATGAGGAAAGGCTGAGAGAGCTGGGCCTGTTCAGCCTGGAAAAGAGAAGGCTGAGAGGAGACCTGATCAGTGTCTATAAGGACCTCAAGGGAGGCAGTGAGGAGGATGGGGCAGCCTCTTCTCAGTGGTGGCCACTGATAGGACTAGAGGAAATGGCCACAAACTGAAACACCAAAAGCACAGGAATTTAAGGAAAGATTTCTTGACAGTGAGGGTGACAGAGCCCTGGCACAGGCTGCCCAGAGAGGTTGTGGAGTCTCCTTCTCTGGAGATCTTCAAAACCCTCATGGACGTGACCATGTGCAACATGCACTAGGTGACCCTGCGTGTGCAGGGGGGTTGGACTAGATGATCTCTAGAGGTCCCTTCCAACCTTAAGCATTCTATGATTCTATGATTTCTGCTGAACACTTCTGGGGCAGCCTTCTCTTTAGTTTAAGGGAACCTCCCCCAGCACTACAGGCTTTGTTGTGCTCAGAAAGTGCAATGCTGTAATACAGAAAAAAAAAAAAAAAAAAAAA
This sequence comes from Nothocercus julius, assembly GCA_013398735.1. Lineage (NCBI taxonomy): Eukaryota > Metazoa > Chordata > Aves > Tinamiformes > Tinamidae > Nothocercus > Nothocercus julius. The sequence continues at coordinate 1,316,767 of VZSV01000151.1, read as the reverse complement.
AAAATGGGCCATAAACCACAAAGTACCATGGAAGTCAAAATCAGCCAGTAGGTTGTTGCCCAAGGTCAATACCTCTTTGCATTGACTTAGACAAGCATCTGCCTTTGGAAGGAGGAATGGAAGTCCCAAGGGGACCTCAAAACCTTGACTGTTTGACTAACCGCCCATTTCAAAATGTGCTGTCCCTGGGCACTACTGCCAGCATAAACACAAGTGAAAATGAAAACCCTCTCCAAAGCATCGGCAGCTGCAGGTGTGGGCACACGACCTGCCCGTGGTCCCCCTGCCAAGTGCCTACATCATCCCAGATGTGTGACGCAGGGTGGCCAGGCCCATGGGCAGCCAGCCATCTGTAAAACTCCTGTGGCAATTCCCACTCCTGTAACACTTGCAGATGCGGAGGAACAAGTATTGGTGGGTGCCAGGAAGTGTTTTGAAGCAGCGAGGAGAAGCAGTTGTACAAGAGCATCTTTCCCTTCTTTCCCCTTCTCCGAGCCAACTCTCCACCTGTCTCATTCCTTCTTGTCCATTGTGAATTCCTCAGTCCTCTGCTGCTCACCAGCCTCTTGTCTCTTGCCTGTGGCATCTGTCTCTCAGTTTCCCGGGGGAGTTTGTTGGCCTTTCTGGAGGTGTTGACCCAATGGGCACTTTATAGGTATTGTCATCACTAGTTATTTTTGATTGTGAAATTTGATACTGTGGCCATGCACTTCCAGCAGCAGCCTCAGAAATCACAAGTGGTTTAGAGGTGTGAAAGGATGAGTTTCTTTTTCTGGCTTCTGAATTTAAAAGGCAGATATCCCCTTCATTTTATTTATTCTTAATAACGGGTGAAGGAGGGTTTTTATTACCGCCCTGCTGAGTACTCTTTACATTTCACATCTATATGACCTTGCTGCCTCCTGCCCTTGTCCCAGCCACCCTCCCACTGATTCTGCTGCATCGTGCGATACTCTTTTCTCTTGGGCAATCAGCAGACTCATTCCCTCACTCTCCCTTCAACTGGCAAGAAGGATGTGCTTAAAGAAAAGGCCAGTTCTGTCATTTTGGCAGGTGTAGGACATCCTCACTGCCAAACACTGCCTGCGCTATCAAGGCAGAAGGAGAGGCTGGAGGGTACCTTCTCTGTATGGCTTCTGACTGATTTTCCTGTTTTTTCCCTTGCCACATTGGAGTTGTTGATGACAAGCACGGAAAGGTGGGAAACAGGGATCCTCAGGCATTTCAAAGCAAGCGACAAGAGGGTTAACCCCCCCGTCCCACACACAGGGCACGGAGGGGAGCCATGGGAGGTGACTGCTGCCCCTGGGTTGGGAGTTCATCTTTGATGAGTGCCCTTGTTGGGGCCGATTCTGGCTTCTTTTGGGGAGGGGCTCTGTTGTGGTACAATTGGTGCGGCAATTGAGGAGCAAGGGCTTGTGAACTTATTCTTCATCGGGTCCTGTTTCTTCTCGTTCCATCCAGTCCTTATTTGCGCACTTCACCAGTCTACTTGTTTCTGGCAGGTTCCATAGCTCCTTCTTAGTCTCCCACTGAGCTACTAGTCTGTGCACCTGCTCCCTCAGCTCAGCCTTCAAACTGCTTCTCTGGGCTCCTTCCGCTCCGTTATATTCCCTTCAGGGTTGTACTGGCTGCAGCTGCGGGCTCATTCTCCACATGGCCTTCACCTGCTACAGCTACAGGGCTCAGTGCAGTGATGTGAGTGGAAGGTCTTCTGTGAGACCTGTGAGTTTTGGGGCTCGGAGCACGCAGGGACCGTGCCGAGGGGGAGGCACATGCGTGGCCTGCCTGCCCATGACGCTGGGATTGGAAGCAGGGCAGAGCAAGAGTGCGGGGGGAAACGCGCGCCGGCCCCAGCAGCGCCCTGCTCTCCCTGCCGCCGCGCCTGCCGTGTCCTGGGGGAGCATCCAAACGGCTGCACCTGGAGCGGCAGCCCGGGCTGTGCGGGAGCGCCGCGGCGGGGACTGGGCTTAGCCGATGTTCAGAGCAATGGGAAAGAAGGAAGTAATGGTTTTGTACAGTATCTTTATAGTGCTTTTAATTGTGAGTCTATGCGTAAGGGCAGGCGGGAGGGAGTTCACCATGTCCCTCGGTGGGTGTGTTTGGGGGTTGATTGCACAAAGTATTGCATTCATCCTTCCCCTGTTCATCCCTCCTCTGTTTTCCCATCCACTTTCTCATTTTCTCCCCCTCGTTACACTTTTTTTGCCAATTCAGCCGCTCTTGACAGGAGCGCCGCTTCGCAGGTTTAGCAGGGCCTACTGGTGTTGACACAGAAACACACTGATCCTTTCTCCTGATGGTTTTCCCATTTTCCTCTTCTAGGATTAACTTGCCCAGTGATTTCCAGATATCAGCAACAGAAAACCCGACTTCTTGCTGAGAGAAGTCATTTTCTGGCACTGTAACAGTTGCCGGGACCTGTATTGCTTCAGCAAAGGCAAAGAGGTCTTCCAAAAACACCTTCAGCTGTTCCCAGAGATTTAGAAGCTGAGAGGCGCCCACAGGCTCTAACAGAAGGGATGGCAAACAGGCAAGGTCCTCAGAAGGAAAATTGCTTTGCTGGGTCAGCACCAGTCACACCGAGGGTTCAGAGCTGGGTGAGGAGCGGAGGAGGGTGGACCCAGCTCCCCGGGAGCTACTTTGGCTCCCAGGAGCAGGTGATCAGTAGCAGCTGGAGCTCTGTTTGGATTCACGTGTCACCTGGATGGGAGCACCTGGTCCCCATAGCATACAAGGTGGCTGCATAGAGGTGTCTGAGCCTTGGCGTTCAGGTCCTCACAGGGGAGCCCCTCATATGCTGTGTCAGAAAGGGGCCTGCCAAGGGTAGAGGTGGCTCAGTAAAGGGTGGGCGAAGCAGCAGATTGGAGCAAGGAGGGGAGCGAGAAGCTCTGGGGCAGGTGGGGAAGGAAGGGGGTGAGTACAGGGCTGGGGACACTGCGCTGCTTCATCCAGGGGCACCAGCAACGAGGCCAAGACCTCTCCTCCTCTTCTCCACAGGCTATTTCTATGCCATTGCTCTATGGGAGACTGATTTCAACGTCTTTACCTTGAACTATCCAGATTTTGCTCCTAATATTGTCCATAAATAATTCCTATGTGCCTTGGGTTCAAATGGTGGCAGTCTACAGCAAGGCAGTACCATCACCTTCATTTCTCCTTGGATGTTTTCTAGGGTGAGTGTTTCCTGCACTTCTTTTTCTCCTGAAGACGCTTTACCAACATGTCGCAAGGGCACTTTGAACTCTAAACTCGTGGCTCAACCACTCTTTCCTTCTGATCTCCTGCCTGCAAAGCAGGAGAAAGCTGTATGGGTCACCTCATTTTGCATCTCCCACACGTTGGGAGGGAGCCTGAGACACATGGGGATGCCAGCGTGAGCAGGACACTGTTTAGCACCTCTGTTTCTGCCACTGGCCACCTCCCCGCAGTGGGAATGAGGAGGCGTGAGCTCCAATGGGAAAGGGGTGCGGAACAAAGCAGCTCCAGAGCTGCTGCTACAACTGCTGCTCCTGGCAATGCCGGGGTGTGTGTATGTATGTGGCCTGCATGAAGCTGAGCAGCGTTTGGAGTTGTTAGGATGAATTCCTGCTGCCTCCAATACAAGGCTGTGCTGCTTTAGGGACTGAGCTGGCATTCTTCAGCAGACTCCACTTTCCCCTGGGAAAAATGGGAGAAAAAATCCCATTCCGATCCTGTTATATGTGCAGGGGCCTATACAGTCCCATCTTATGACATGATGGGTGCAACCACTGCAAAAAAAGGGTGCTCCAAATGCTTGGCTGTCCTTCCCCGCTGTGCTGGGTGGGTGCGCTGTGCCGGGCCTGCCTGTATTGCAAGCCCCAGGCTCTTCTAATAGCACCTACCTGTCTGACTGCTTGAGGCACCTGCCACGTCAAAACTGTTTCTTCTGATGAGCTCTGCCATCCCAGTGCAAGAGCCCACAGCATGACCAAGGCTCCCCAGGGTGGCTAGGCTCCAGCAGAGGGAGTTTGCTGGCATTTGACAAAGTTAATACTTTTGTTTGCATCTTCTTCTTAGAAGTAAAATTGAAGATTATTTCCCACAAAATTACCCCTCTCCTCTTTTTTTTTTTTTTTTTTTTTTTTTTTTTCCTGAAACGCTTTTGCTTAAAATGCCCTTTGGCTGTTATTAATTATATGCACAGTTTTCTACATAACTTAGTCTGTCTCAATAAGGTGTGGGGAAGGGCCAAGATCCAACACATGTGATGCCAGTATTCCTGCTGCTTTAAGCAGAACAAGTTGCATTAATCTTCATCTAGCAGTAGGAAAAAAAAAAAAAAATAGGATAGCTTGACAACAGAGGAGAGAAATATCGGCTATCAGTGAAACCAAATACACCACACCTGCTGGCATCGCCCTTTCCTTGCTCGCCTAGGGAGGGCCGTGGAGCCAAGCTCACAAACACAACGCAGAAGGACACGCTATCAGGACACACTATCACAACAGGAGGTCTCTGTGTTTCAAAGGCACGCCAGCACCACCGTGGCTTGCAGATATGACAAAGAAGTTGAGCAGCCACTCTGCCCTGTAGTCACTTGAATCGGCGTATTTGCTTCAAGCACACTGAAAAGCCTTCGCGTCTGATATATGAGCAATCAAAAGATCAGATGAAATCAAGTGGGAGAGCAGTCAGGCCAGGGGTCGTATTTTCAGCGCCGTTGTTCACACCTGCGGTTCTGGAGGTGCTTTGAAGGCGCTCGGTCTTTGGCTGCCTTGTGGCACGGCCCTTCCTCAAATTCGCACTGCTGCCGTCAGAGCTGCCGCTAGCCAGCGCAGCCCAGCTGCTCCGTATCTTCTTAGCCATTTAATATCTATTTCCAACAAACTAGCCCAAATACGGAAAAATTTGTTTATTATTTTATTAAGAAACGAGTTTATTGAGAAATCTGTGAAAGGTTTTTGTTTACCTGACTGAAAATTTTGCTTCTCAGACCTGAAAGAAGCATGCGTGGTCTCCTGTAGTGCCTGTGAAGCAGTTAAAAGGGTGCTACTATTCAAGGTTATTTTTTTCAACAGTGAATGTAGTTTTATTTTCTTTAAGAGGCAGATAATTGTTCTCCCAGTTTCTACAGGATGCAAAAATCAGCAGTTCTTGGCACTGTGTCTGGGCAGGATCACCATCTATGTATCCTCTTTGCTGCTAAGATGTTGCAACCAGCATTTTTATGACGTTTGCTTGGAGCACAGCTGCCCACTGGGGTTTTTCTCCATCACTGACTGCTACAGGTCAATGAGGCAGCAGCTCCAGCAGGCAACTAGTCATCACGGATGCTCTTCTGGGGGCCTGCATGGCTTTTGGTGGCTTTTCTTCATCTGTGGCAAGTGAAGGGAAAGCACCAGCCAGTGCAAATGCTATAGCCCATGGTTTTTGTGACACTCGTCTATTTCACCTCATTGGAGTCCTCTTTCCTCCTTGACCGTACCATGGGCTTGGCTGAACCAGGTGTCATCTCGGTGGCGTATGAAGCGAGAAGGTCAACACAGAGGGTCTTCCTGGGGAATCTCTTGTTCCTGCCCGAGGGCAAACCCTGCTGTTGGCATGGGGGACATCTCATCTGCCAGTGGCGCCAGCTGCGTCACAGCCCTGGCGCGCATGGCGATGGCAGCGGTGGATCCAGGGCCAAGTGTCCCAGCAGACTCAGTGCAGACGTCTCCTGCGGGTGCCACTGGTGACTCCAGTGGCGGATCCCTTTGGGAGTCATCTGATGAGCGTGCCAATGAAACCAGCCCGAGCTCTTTTCCTGTCCCATAAGGATTTGCGGGCACAGACTGCCACGCTGAGCCCTGTCCCGTTTGTTACCTCTGTGCGTGGTCTCCAACAGTTGCCATAATGACCACGTTTCCCAACACTGGAAACTGTCTTTCCTGTTGCCCGGTTTTCATTCTTTCAATACCAGTGGGAGTCTTTTGCTGTGTTTTTCTTTTTCTTTTTTTTTTTTTTTTCTTTTTCTTCTTCTACAGAAGAAGTAAACGCATTGCTTAGTTTCCTGTCTGGAGCAAACCAGACGGGTTGGGAACTAAGCCATACACGGATGTATCCGTGGCTGCAAACACGGAGAGACAGGCCTGGCCTGTCTACTGTAACACAAGGGCTGCACAGATTGGCACTAAAGACCATTGCTTTGTTTGCCTTCAGCCCCAAGTTCACCTGTCCCCATGGCACAGATGGGCTTGGTGGGAGAGGCAGCCTGTGGCTCGGGAGCCAAACCAGGGGCCCTTGTGCCACTCACCGAGGCAATTGTCATGGGGTATTTGTGTGATCAAACATCTCTCTGTGTCCCGGCTCTCAAGTTTTGCCTGGTTTATTTTGCACCTCTCTGTGCAACCCAGCGAGCGGCTGTGCAATCCCAGGGCAAGAGGGATGCAAAACCACGAGCAACGGGGCAGGGGCGGAGGAAGTGGAGCTGCTTTCGTGGGACTTGCCCAGCCTGGCTGCAGGACCACCGCTCTTCCCTTCAGCGGGGGGTGATCCTAACTGAAGCCTTTAGGGACTCAGTCCAGGGAACAGACCTGGCAGAAAGCGCTTTTTTTGTTGGGATAGGATGGAGAGTCGTGACAGCCTGGAGGTGCTTTCTTGGCCACAAGTAAGATTTAGTGCTGGAGGAGCACATCTCCCCTTCCTAAACTACAAGTAACTCAGACCACCTCCTGCTGGGCTTTGCTTGACCCAACTGTCCGTAGAGAAGCCAGAAGTGGTTGGGGCAATGGGGGCTGAACTTTACTAGGGCCTCTTGGAGCTATTCCCACTCAAACAAGGCACGGAGGCAAGGGCCAGCTGAGTCACAGCTGTGGGAGAGGCTGCCGTCCTCACATAAAAGGTCTGGATCTCCAGGAGCTGCCAGTACGAGCGCTAAATTAAGTGTAAGAGAAACACGTTGCGCTTTAAAGTTCAGTTTACTGCTCCTTTTCATCATAAGAGCTTGCCCTCATGCTTCTGCTCTGCCCCTTGCTTTTCAACACTAGCGTGGGGACCATTTACTATCACTGGCCATTTTAGCGATAGTTTTTGCTCCGGGCTCAGCCCACACTCATGTGTGGGCAGCTCTTTCGGGACAGTGGTTTAAGCGGGTGGCATCCTTAAAAAATACACTTGCAAAAACCTCTTCACTGCTGGAGTAAGTAGAGCTCAGGCTGCAGGAGGCTGAGAAGCAGGGGTTGCTGTCAGCTATGTCTGTGGTGGGATGCCCAAGAGCTCCGTAAAAGGAAACAGAACTGCAATTAGAGCTGGGATCTGCAGCTGTGATTGGAGAGAGTGGCTTTTGTTAGGATGTAATGGCATAAATGCCATCCGTTTCTGAGAGTTTTGTGTTTGCAAAGTGGAATTACCAGTGAAATCCCATACGTTGAATGTTTTCCTGTTACTTTGTCCTTTCTTGCTCTTGGAAATATTCTCTTTCACTGACTCTTTCTCCAGTTGCTCATAAGGCTCCTCAGTTGCATATAGGTCTCTTGAAGTAATTGGTAAGTTGGTAAGATCATTTCCCTTTCCTCATATTTCCCTTGAATGTTGTTATTGCTGGTTTCTCATGCAACCATTCTTCCATCACCAGACGTTTTCAAGGGAACCAGCTTGATGTCTGTCTTTGACACAGAGATGCAGGTGAATGAGGGCGCTTTTCTGATCCCTTTTGTTCATTGAGTAACAAAAAAGAGTGGACACCCCACTTTCTTTTTACCATTTGAAGGTTACCTCTATGCGCAGTTGTGTGGAACGGGCTTAGTGAGGAGAACAAGTGAAACAAGGAGGCACCTGGGTTTTCTTTTGATGCATTTGTTCCCCTCCGACACTACCCACAAACTGTTATCTGGCTGGACGATGACATTTGTCTGAGATTTCCAGCTGCAGCCCTGACCCAACTCAGGACATCTGTAAAAACCAGCACAACCACAGACCGTGCTGTGCCTGGCTCCCACCTCGGTCTGTTTGGGAATGCAGGCAGGAACATGGGATCCCTGAGCTATTGCTTGCAGGCAGAACCGTTTGCACCTCTGAGACTTTATTTTCATCAAGGGCTTTTTGTGGCAAGACCAGTTCTCCTCCTATTAATTTTTTTAGATCCCTAATCTGCTCCAACACTTGGCCTTATAAACTGTCGTGCTGGCGCCGCAGAGGTGACGATGTCCTGAGATGTAGCTGAGAAAAGGAACGGTTGGAGCTGTAAGGGGGGAAGCTTTGGCTCCATAAGGCAGTTACTACTAGGGAGGAGCTTGAATCAGGAGCAAAAGGCCTCAGATTTACCTCTAGCGAATACCATAGAGGCCCAGAAATAAAGCCTCCGAGCAGGATGGGAAGCATTTATAGCTTGTGTAGCCCAGCTCACAGCAAATCCCAAAGCACAAATAAGCACAGCTTGGGACACCCTGACCCCGCTGACATTTGGGCTGTCCCTGTTGATGTTGCTAGTGAACTACTTCTGTAAGGAGCAAATCTAAGAACATACCTGTTTGCCTGTTTGGGACAGAGTCGTTTTTTTCTTTGGATACCTTAGGTGTACCCTGTTGAAACAGCAAGGAAAGATGTGCATGCAAACTTATTTTTGCTGTGCAGAAAGCTTCTGATGTGGCCGCATCCAGCTACTTCCGTGACTGCATTTTCACTGTCAAGGACAGAACCCATAATTAATTCATCGGTGTTGCAGATCCATCACTGGTAGCAATAACACAGGTGGTGTTCAGAGGCAACGGAAGTGTTCTTGCTCTGCGCCACAAGCCATCCTAAATGACTGGATATCCCCTTTTAAATTAGCTTTGTCCTTTTACATTGTTGCCTCCGCCACAAGGCTGAGCGGTTTGTTGAATATACGTTATAGCTTTCTGAAGGTACGTGTGGCTCCAAGCCTATCGGTATCACTGCAGATCTGGCAGCCAGAAAGTCTGCATCTAATTATAAGAACCACAGGACATAAGACAAACGTAAAATAGCTGAGTTTACCCGCCTCTTTTCCTTATCAAGTCTGGCTTAAAGTTGCTGATAACGTTTCCAAGTAGCTCAGGCTCTTGCCTGAAACCCCACGTCGGGTATGTGTCTGTGGCCTGTTTGGCGCGTGGAAAGTTTCAGCTGAACAACTCAGCTATTTCTCCAAACCTGACTAAGAAAAATGAGCTTTGCTAGTGTAAAAAGGCAAACCACATCCTTTGCTTTCAAGAAATTGTAACACTGATGGTGCTTTGGAGCAGGGACTTCAGATTTGAAGTTGGTCTCCCTGCTGTCTTCTGCTGCACATCTGCTGAGGTCAAAAGCCTCTAAGGGAAAACAGGGAGCACCGGCAGCTCCCTGTCTGCATCTCAGTCAGCATGTGCCGGTGGTGTCCCCAAAGTGTCCCCTGTGGCGTGCACCATGCTTGGACTGAGCAGAGCTTCTTGCAGAAACTTTTGGACTTGATGATCTTGAAGGTCTTTTCCAGCCATAATGATTCTCTGTTCCTCCCAGGTGCAGGATTCTGTTGTGTTGTTGGTATTCCATTACATCGATTATAATGATATAATTGTGATTATCACGAGATGTTATATTGATGGTAATAATTATTCTTCTGTTGAGACAGCCTCCTTAGGACTCCTGTTCAAGTGTAGGGAGGTAAGATAGGGAGGATAAAACAGAAAACAGGAATTAAAAACCAGGGGTAGAAATTTGGAGCAAAGAGAATAACAAATAAGATCTGAACAGAGGGGAAAATGGGGTGTGGGACGGAGAAGACACCGGGCTCAGTGGCGTGACCAGAAAGGCGCCTCCGGGCTCTGCGGGTTCACGGGGCTCTGCAGCTCTTTCCTCAGCGCCGCGTGTGTTGAAGCCGTCCAGAGGCCTCGCTAACGTCGCGGCAGCAGCGCCATCCCGGGGCTGTCCTGTCAAGCAGAGACTGAGCAGGATCCCACGGCCACGGCCCCTCTGCGCCGAGGGCTGGGCCTGCAACAGGGCTGCCGGCTCTGGCCTAGGGCCAGCCAGGGAATGAAAAGAAACTAACCCCGACGCAGCTTCCAGACAGATTTGTGCCATCTCAGGCTGCATAGTTTGTGCTGGGCCGCAGTCGTGCCCAAAGTAAATGTGCAGACATCAGTACGTGCTGGTAGTTCCCTAGGCCTTGTATGTCCTCCTCATAGGAAAAAACAAAACAAGGATTTTCCCAGATAAAAAAGGCACATCACTTGGCAGACAGCTACACATGAATGAAAACATCCTGAGAACACTGGCCTTGGCACAAAACGTCCGAGAGCTCAAAAACACAAACGCTGGGGAACACGGAGTGCCCCGATGCGCCGTGTTGCCATCACGTACCAGCAACTTGCAGTCACCAGCGGCCACGTCTCGGGCAAAGCCCTGAGGGGACCCATGGGCTCAAGCAGGGCCTCAGAGCACGTGGGACCCTGTGCCCAAGCTCGGTGCCAGCGAACGGTGCGGGGATTGCTGCCAGCTATTGCAATGTGCTGCTTTAAAACTGCCGACCATCTTCTCCAGAGTGCACACCAAGCTCTTCCAGCTTACATACAGAGCAGCAAGTATCCGCCGATTGCCTGTTTGCCTCTTTTAAGAGCAGAGGAGGCGAGGAGTTTATTTAGTTTAAAGCTTCTGCGCGTTGCAGGGTGTTTGATTCACCCGCATGCCCAGTAACTTTTATGTGACACAGAAATGAGAAGCAGATCACTTCAGCGTGACCTAACAGGGGAATTATTTGATTTGGGGTTGGTAACATACTGAAAATACCAACAGTTAGAATCCTGCAAATGCCTCCCCGCTCCCACAGGAGCCAGCGGCTACTAGAGCCGAAGGGGCTGCTCCCCTTGACAGCCTCTGTCCTGCTGGCCCAGGCACAAGCCGTGCCTTACTTATCTGTCTGCCAAAGCACAGCTACCCGCTAGGCAGATAGTCCCGACCTTTGCTTAGAAATCTTTGACAAAAAGTGGAAAGTCTGCCTAGGAAGCTCAACCTTGACCTTCAAATAACAATTTTTGATCATTAACATGACTTTAAAATTCCATTGTAAATGTTGCTCAAACATTTTCTTTAGCTACTACTACATTTTTCCAATACAGTGCATGAATTTAATTACTATTTCTGTTCTTAACTGGAGTTTTAACATTTTATCCACTTGGATTGAATCCACTTTATCACAGCATTTAAGACCCAGAAACACCCCAATGAAGAGAGGGTGCCCTAGATGTGAAACGCAGCAGCATTTTCTTAGTTTCAGATCCCTCATCTGTGCCAAACTCTCACACAGATTAGACTCCTTCTCCTTGTGCTTAAATCTCACCAGGGAAAGCGGGAAACAAACAGAGAAAAAGAGTGGATCAATCCCACACTAAGAATACAAATCGCTGTTGTCAAAATTATTTGTCTCCATAACTGGAAGAAGTACTTTTTATAGATCAACAGATTCTAGAAGTGGAAAATCGTGATGTATTTGTCCTCTGCATGCAGTGCCCAATAGAAGATTGTGCCATTTTTATATGCGTCATTTGCTATATGTGCCAGGTTTCTGTTCAGTTTTAATTTACTGCTTTTAAAGGCCTCAGTGTCTCCCTTTCAGGGTTTATTCAAAACAAGCAGAGATTATTGTGAGCTCATTCCATTTTAGGCAACTACCATCACCATAATTTTTAAGTGGCTCCCATATAAAAATTCATAATGAGTGAAGTTCATAGAGAACTTAATGTAGTATCTATTACTTTTGCTTTTTCAAAATAACGACTTGGAGAAAAGGTTTTGTTTGGTTTCTTAGGCTTTGTTAAGTTACTTATTTTAGGTTGCTTTATTTAGCTGATACTTTTGTTCCCTGTATTGAGCCAAAGTTTTCCCTTTCTCAAATACACTTGAGTTCTCCAAGCTATCATACTCATAGTGTCAGTCATAAACAATCCTTCTTCCTTACATTTTATGTCCTCTAAAGTTTCATGAATTTTCTTCCACATTTTCTTCCACAGGTGTCATTCAACCAAATCATATATTTGACTAGTTTAGACATTTAAAAGCATGGATTTACAAGGAAAATAAATCACCCTTTGAAGTGTCTATGGATTTGAAGCACCTGTACCCAAAATATGATACCTCTTTGTATCAAATACTTTTAGTCTTTGACTCGTTGGCTCCTCAAAAAAGTGTGATCAATTCCAGCCAGTCTTGGGCCATTAATTTCACTGAGAGACCCAGGCATTAGCGACGGGTCTCACGAAACACAGTCCACGTGGGAATGGGCCAGCTTGAATATAGTCCAGGATGATAGCTACCTTTTAGGAATGACAGAAGATAAGGGCCAGGTACTATAGGTATCCACCACAGCAAGTGATAGCTACAGCAGTGATAGCCCAGCAGACAAAGAAAATCAGACATACAGCAACTGCAACACATGTAGCTCACTTCAACCTCAGCTGAGCTGGGGCAACATCCTAAATGTTTTGATGTATCTGCATGTAGGCAGTGGCAATGGGCACAAGACAAAGGGTGAAAGATCAGAAAAACTGGCATTATGCCTGGATAGGTCAAAACCTCTACTAACATGCCTCAGTAGAAGAAAAATCCAGACAAAACACCCCTGCAGGCTACTATCCTGTCTCTGGTGGAAATCAGCAAAAGATTACTCCAGGAAAAGCTCAAGAAAAGGATAGGATAATTTGCCCACAAAAGAAGTTATTTCTAATCCTGGGCTTTACCAGGTTATTCTGTGCCCACAGGCAAGAGGCATTTTATCCCTCAAACATAAATGAGCTAATAAAGGTAACAGCCTCTAATTATATACATATTTTTGTTTTTATTCTAATCCTCTTTAAGACCTAAGCTAGATCTTGTTCTCAGCGATAGTCTGTGAAATTCACACACATAACATCACTCTGTAGTAGATACACCTCCTGAACAAGCACAACATGATTCCGTAATAAATACAGCTCCTGCTTCCATTTTAAAACATGTCACCTTTCAGATGCACTGAGTCCTCATTCTGTACGGGGGCGAGCAACTGCCAGTAGAGCATCTTTATAGCCTTCTTATTTTCTGCTTTTTTTATTATGTTCCCTTTTCTGCATGTCTCCCTGGTCACAGGGGATTTCGGCACAGCAGTCTCTCCATTCCTTTAATCATATCTGTCATTCAGTTCCAAACCTATTCTCTTTTTTTCCAGTATCCTCTTCTGATATGAGAGTCCCCGGGGTATTTCAGGCAAAGCTGCCTCCTAGTGTTATACAACGGCACCAAACCCATTTCTGGAGAAACCAGCTCTGCAGAGAGGCCTTTATCATTGAGCCCTTCAACTTGACACTTCACTCTGACCCTAAGGGACGGCTCCCTGCAAGCCAAGGGAGCCGCAGCCCCTCACCATGGAGGGTGCTGAACGGTCCCCAGCATTTACTAACCCCCCAGGGGTTGCTGGTTCTGCAGGTCACAGGGGCTGCATGGGCAAAGCCCGGGCTGGGGGGCGGCCAGCCCAGCCCTCTGCTCCAGATGTGTTGTCAGCAGCTGGGAGAGTCTTTGGAGTCTGACAGGCAATGCTGCCACTCGAGGATATTTTTCCTTGCAAAAAAACTCATATGGCTTCATCTGCTCAGTTTCCGTGTTGCTCTGAGTGGGGGCAGAGAAAAGCGGAAAGCAGCTTTGATATGCCATGGAAAAAGAACAGGTTGATGTTCTCTTCAGAGATGAATTTCAGTCCTACTTCCTTAGCTGTTGCCTCTTGTTTTCTGGGGTGCTTGTTCCTGTATTTGTTATTTTATACCAGGAATATCTGGTCTGTCTGAGAGAAGCCTCTGCTGTGATCCCCAGATATTTCTTTCTTTTTTTTTTCTTCTGTTTGATTCATCTCTCTTTTCTCAGACACAAATCAGCATACTCTCAGTTCCCTTCAGAGCTTTTCTTTCCACTGTTTCTAATACATATTTTAAATCACAGGTTTAAAATGTTTACTCTCGCAGTTATAAACCCTGGCACTAAGGCCGGAGGGCTAAGTGTTACACTAACAAGCCCCACCCAGACAGGGGAGAGTTTGGGAAATACCAGACAGGGTAGTTGGATTTCAGGTAAGCACATCACCTGAGGCAGAAGGGGAGCCTGCAGTCAAGCTGGTGAATCCCTGCCACACTTGATGGATTCCTTAGTTGTGCCACACAGTTTCTGGTACTCCTGTGTGAAGTGTATTTGCCGGGGCACAGCCAAAGTCCTGCTCCAGGGACTACACGATGCTGCAAAGTGATCTGAAGGTGACAGGCAAGATCAGAACGCTGAAGACTTCCCAGGTTGATGGTGGTTGCTCTGCACTGTTTTCTGCCTTCGCACTCCACTTGCTTTGAAGTCTGTAGGGTCGTGGCAGCCTCCAGTTTCTAAGCAGGCCTCTCGGGCGCCCTTGGACAGCGTGTTCTCTGTCCTGCACCTCTTCCAGCAAGAGGGACCCCATGGTGCAGTTCCCTCGAGCGCTGAGAAAAACTCTGAACTTTCCCAGCCTCTGCCCATGTTCCCTGGAGCTGCAGCCCTGGCGGGTGAGTCAGCTCTTTGGGGATGACATCGCAGCTGAGATGAGAAAGAAAAGCTCTGCAAAAAGGAATCTGAAAAGCCTCTTGTGCTCCCCGCTGCATCAGAGACATCTAAGCCAAATAAACATGCGAGAATGACACACTTCCTCTCCCCAGGCGGATTACGCACCTCTCTGGGGAGCCCCCGGGTTGCGCCAGGATCAGATTTCCTCTTTCCAAATCCTCCAGCTGCACCTTTTCTAGGAAGGAAGTGGCTTGTCTTGCTTGGAGGACATAACTCCTTCAAGACTAGACTTCAAACACAGAATATCAGCTAGGAAAAAAAAAAAAGCAAATGACAGGCCTTAGATCATGTGCTAAACCAGAGCAGGCTCCAGCACCTCTTCTTTCTTCAGAGCAAGCTGTGGGGTAGGCAGCTCCATCCAAAAATCTGGTCTGGCACATGAAAGCCCTTCCCAACTCCCTCAACTATTTGGTTGCCACCAGCTCTTGTATGGATAAATGATAGGGACTACTGTAAACGCAACCAGAGGCATCACCAGGATATTGCTGACACATAGTGTTTCGATTCTTCTTTTCTCATGTAGTATGAACACTGAGTGGTAGGACAACAGGACTGGCCCTCTAAATTTGAAGGCCTCTAGGAAAAATTAGCTACTCTCCTGTCCATATCTTGCTAAAAGTAAAAAGCAAGCTAGGAAAAGGGAACCCTGTATGTTTTCTCAGGCACCTCCGCAACACCTTCAAGTCAAAGGTAATGAAACCCGTTGCCAGAACAATAAAATCAGCACGGTGATATTTACTTTTGCCCTTTGCTAGGGCATGAGTTGCTTTGCACTGTTGTGAAGACAAAAGATATGAGATGCCTTCCTTTGCCTTTGAAGTGAGCAGGGAGCTTTGATTTATTGTCAGAAAGTTATCAATAACTTCTTAAGTCCAGAGACTGGAAATACTCACTTCTTACCCTGTAATGCTCTTATCCTTGCTTGGCTGATAGCTGTTCCTGTCTTCCTTGTACCTTTATATACCCTCTAATGCCTTATCCACTCAACTCCGCAGAAGAATGGACCAATAGCGAAAGCCCTGATGTCACATTTAGTTTGGAAGGTAATATTTTCAACATCTGAAAAACATTTTCCCTTTGCTGTGTGGGAGGGTTGGTGCCAGATTAGGGCTGTATTGTACCGAGTTGTGGGCACCAACCTGGGAGACAGGGAGACAGTGTTAGCTGGTCAGTGCAGGGGAAAGAGCAGGGCATGGGATATAGAGCTACATAACCCAAAGCCCTCCTGCTACAGTTTTACCCTGTGATTTGGGGGATGTTGTGCTCCTCGCTGGCGAGTCGCGTGCAGCTGGACTCTGTAAGTCTGGCTCCATCTATGGGGAGTTGTAAAATACTACAATGCTATAATAACCACAGAATTTTGTCAGTGAGAGGGTGTCAGCTCCACTCCTTTGGGACCCAAAGATTATGGCCACCCTTCAGCTTCTTTCATGAACCACAATGTATCTTTATCACCGCACTTTTGGACAGATGGTAAACACCTTTCCACCCATGTGTCTCATGACTTGGAAACCACAGCCTTAAGTTAATAATTTATATATTCTTTGATAGAATACACTGTGATTATTAAGCTTGAACTTTGATACCAGTCCAGTCACTTTTTATATACACTTACCATTTCCTCAAACAACTTATTTACCTGAAATTCTTGCTACCAAAAAAACTTTAAATTTTTTTTTTTTAACATTTCAACTGGTTTTGCCCTCCTTTTCCTATATGTTGCTATTTCTTCGAGTAGGTGGATGAGCAGACAGAATCCTCTCCCTGAAAAGACAGACAGGAAGGTAGATCCCTTGCCTAGCAAAGCTTACAATGACAGTGCAATGTTAGCATTTACCAAACTAAAACTGCTGACCAACTTCAAAGAGAAAATCCCTTATAAGATAGGAAAACCAGTTGTTTCCTATGCTTTGAACACAGCTACTGCTGTGCCACCTCTCTAAGATATTTATGTCCTCTCTCAAATCCCTTCTCAAGAGGTACTCGTACTGGGGCAATTGCAGGACGACAACCAGACACTGACGTGCAGGACATGGAGGACAAGAACAAATTCATGTGAAATACCTGATTCTACTAAAAATCTGCAAGAGACGGCCACTGTGTCAGCCGCCTCCTCCCCAGTCATCTCCCACACTTGCTTGTCGTGACTTGATTAAACACATCTGAGAACCCACCAGCGCCTCCTAGCTCAACCACACAACCCCAAACTCAACTGCTGCCTCCGGGAGGAGTTTCCTCAGGGCCATGGAAAGCCCCTGCACCAAGCGGCTTACGCAGCTGGGGTCCTGTTGCTTAGGCTTCAAAAAATCCACCTCGAATGCTAAGCAATTGCTGTTCTATCCAACAGGCCTATACAAACCCCTGGGAATGTGGGGAGAAACTGCAGAGATGCATACAACTAGTCAGAAGCCTAGTTAGCAGAATTCATTACTTTCACATAAAGTAATGATTCAAGCTGGAAGGGTTAGCTGTGCCCAGCAGGTTACTTTTTGTTCAATTTATTCATTAACCTAAAGCCAAGACAGTAAACATTATTAGGCATGTTCTGAGTTGTTGGGGCATTAAGGTTTCTTTAATAGCTTACAGTTTTAAGCAGAGTCATCTTCAGATGGCTGTAGGCCATCCAGCCTTTCAGGTTGAGTTTAGTGCTGAGCCATTTTAAGCACTTTATCTTTAGAAAAACTCTTAAGGGCACCTTTTAGTGTTTTTTCCCCCTTCTTTTCTTGCCTTTCTTTAAAAAGACAGGAACTCCAAATGCAAAAATGAATGCAAAAAAAAAAAAAAAAAATAGTGCAAATGTTAAGGGAGTGATGACATCAGGTCTGGAAAAACTAAGTATTTCTGCGCAAGATTCCAAGCTTAGTTACTCATCGTAGGTACCGAAGGGTGACTTGATTTTGTAATCATTCAGTTGTGTCCAGAACTCTGAAAAAAATACTCAAAGGCACCTAGAATTAGTCCCACTGCTAGGGGAATTCTAGGTTGAATTCTGCTGTGTTCTGATATATCTCACTGATGATTTCTCTCTTGAATATAAACCTTCATCTAACAGTAAGTCAAATGGAGGATGCAACATACTCAACGTGCTGCCTTCACCATGACTATAGGCTGTTCTTATGCATGTTAAAAAACATTCGTAATTTTGTTTTAAATCGTAGTGAAACTGAAGGCTACTGAAAATAAGAGAGGCCTTCAAAAGTAAAATAAAAACTACACTAATATCTGTTCTTCACTTTTTATTATGCTTGCTGAGGACAGTAAGCTTTTACAGGCAAGCATATTTCTTTCTTCCTATTTGATATCTCTTGTGTATTTATCAAAGTCTGTAAATATCCTTGGAACTTCAGATATATGTAGCGATAACTACTGAGAATGATTAGTAGTATTGTCACAACACAACCCCATTAGAGACCTTAGCAAAATGACAAAATCTAAGCACAGAGCCAAAGATAAAGACTTCCACCTCTCAAACGTTCATCTGTTTGAAGGAGGACAGGGCCTGATGAATGGGACACTGGCTTACGAAATGGAAATCTGGGAATCACCATGAGTTCTGCTGCCAAATTGTCAAACGTCCTTGGACGCATCTTTCCTTGCTCACTGTAAATGAATCTATTAACCAGTCTCTCAAGCAAATGATCTCAAAACCTAGTTATACACCATTGGTGCACCAGGGTGGAAGGGCATCCTTGCTTTCTCACCTGTTTGGAGCTACTCCCTCAGAGCCCTAAAGTGCTATTTTTAGAAAGCATGGGAGGAGAGAAAGGTAAATATTCCTGACTAGCCATTAAACCTAAAACTCCCTGAAACACCATCGTTCCTGGGAAAATCTCATGCTTTTGACTTTCCTCTTTCACTAAACTACCTCTGGAGGGCTAACCCTGTCAAAGAGCAGGGAGGAGAATCATGTTACAGGAAGATTTATGTGCGGAGCCGGATCTTGGGAACGCCGGCACAGGGAAGCGGGGCCAGGCTGGCGGGCGGTCACCAGCGACCCTGCTCCGGCTACCGAGCTTCTTGCCGGGGGTTTCATAGCTTACCTGTGCTCAAACGTTTTTGCCTACCTACTTCACATTCATTTCTTTGCAGTTTTATCGCAGCCCTCTTGTTCTTTGATTCTAGAAGTGAATAAAGGAGGGACAACGCCACCTTCTTTATGCCATTTGGTATTTTATACCTCCCTCGCACCCCTTCTTCGTGGTTCTGAAGGATGATCCCCGTTTCTTCTGCTTCTCAGTGCAAGGCAATCCCTTACCAAGTGTTTTCTGTGGTGATTTATGTCTGAAACACCATTTTGAGATACAACAACCAGAAGCACGGGCAGTGCCGCAGCACCTATTACTTGTAGCAATACTGCACTACTCCAACCATCCCGTCCCGCTCTTCAGGCACAGTTATCGCTCCTTGGCTTCCTTCGCTCCCCTAAAACCCCAAAACCTAAGGTTTTGCTAAGGTTGGCTCACTGATTTGCTGTTTTTATTTATTTATTTCCCTCCAGACAGTATCCATTACTTTGAAATCAAGAATCATTGCTCTTTTCTAAGGGAAAAAAAAAAAAAAAAAAAAAA